>LPNX010623040.1:86702-126483 GCA_001517045.1 Pseudotsuga menziesii
ATATATTCACTTTATTTAAAACTCCAAAGTATCTAACATGTCAGAACTCTAACCATATAACCATATAGTCACATCTTAAAAATATACATACATTGACAATTTATTTAATTAAATTAGATTTGGAATGATATGTCAACAATCCTTGTATACATGAAATTATATATTTATAATATTCTCATGCTAATAATACTTGTAAGTCTCTACCTAATAATCACATTCAATGCCTTTAATGCATGGTTCTTATAGGTTGAAAGTCAATTGGTAAGAGAACAATCAAGCAAAACAATAGTCATCATTTGTTACTAATTAGGATTCACCACCATTCATTAATCACCATTCACTTTAGAAATCAATGTTAAAGTATGATTGTCATTGATGTCAAGGCGCTTGAAGTATGGTTGTAAATGTCCTTAAAGTCAGGCATCTCAACATTGGAGCTGCTAGTATGTTTTTCTACCAATATGTTTATCTATAGGCATGGGCACTGCCAAGAATGTTTGTACAAGATCGGCTATGCGACCAACTATGCTCTATGCTCCATATGTAAAAGAGAAAATCCATAATTACAAGAACTTATAATTCTTATAATGTAGTGTACCAAACCCCAAATCACACCACCGAGGTTGGATACACCGGAATTATAACAAGGAAATGGTTGATTAAAGGAAATGCATAGTAGAATAAGGTTCTCTAAGGCTAGGCCAACATGTCAACAAGCCAATAAAATAAAACAATCAACCATTAAACACTTACAATGCAAAATTTTCCCCAAATGCACATGCGATGCAAGGTAATTGTAACATGAATGCAACCATGCCAAATTAACCATTTCATATGTACTTTAAACATCAACATCATGTCTATTGAAGCTATTAAACCACATAATAAAATTAGATCTACATACACTAACACAAAAATCAGTTGTACGACACAAAACGATTCAAATCTACCATACTAAAATAAATTAGACTTACGACACCAAATATAATTAGATTTATGACACCAATCTACAACCAATTAAGCATATACACTATCAAATATGGAGTTGCATGGCCACTTGACCAACCTAAAAACCAAATCTATTGGATGCTATAGAACATAAACAAAATAACATCTAGTAGCTGCTATAACACATAAGCAAATCCGCTCTACGACATGCCAATTTAACATTACTAAATCAACCATATAACATAAGAATAGAATTAATTTTTCAACATAAAATAACAGAGATAAACTGAGCCTCCACAAGAACATATGCAATAATAAACATGGTGAATAATTTCCAAATAGAATATTTATCTTCAAATAGTACAACTAGCATCAATAGGACAATGTTCCACTCAACCATATATCTGGCATGTTCATCAATCTCTCAGCATGACACTTACCCTCGAGCTGAGGTCATGGATATACATGCTAATGAACTCTACAAATCAGATCTCAATAGAGAATACTCGGGCCACAACGTGAGACCCACAACACAATCCTTCACCACTTAATTTCTCTACATTAACACTACTCGGTGCAATGGGATTCCCTTCATCAAATAGTTTCTTAGGACATCACCATCTGTTAGGATTTATAATCCTCCCTTGTCCAAACTAGTCTATTAGATTATATTTGCCTAACTTAGGAGTCTTTTAGTTATTTTTGGGTCCACTAGTACCATTGGGTCCACTTGGACCAATGGGGCCACATGTACCAGTCACTAGAGTGTGGGGAACACAGATAGAGGCTAACTGCAACTAATTGCACCTTCATGCATTAGTTTATGTGCCTCCTATACAAATCCCTACAATTTAGGAGCTAGTGGGAGTGTTGACACCAACCTCCTTCAGTTGTTGGCAATTGGTGACTAGTCAATCTTAGTTATGCTTCTGTTACATTTAGTTAGATGTCCTCCAGTTCATTTAGCGCTAGTATTACATGGATGCATATGGGAAGGCACCTATTCTCACCTACCACATCAGTTAGACTAGTTTAACTGATTATAACTGATTGAGAGACTGAATTAGAAAACTGGAGTTAGCTAGTTAGCTCCAATAGTGATTTTATACACTTCTAGTTAGCCATGCAGTCATATTGAGTTGGTGGATTCGAATCCTATCCACATGATTCAAATTCCATTATTTGTAACACTGTTGTATACTGCTGGGATTAATGAAGTTTATACTGTAATTATATTGAGCAATACTTTTCTGTTTCCTGTGAAATTTGTCTTGTTCAATGGGTATTATTCATTCCTTTGCACTGCAAAATAATTCAATCCAATTGCACTCATTTCCTGAAGATTAATGACACATTAATTCTAATATGGTATCAGATCCTCCGTAGGCAAGCTTCGAGTCTGTCTGATCTCCATTGTACACTAGAAGCAGCTGGGTTTCCACATAAGTCTCACAAAGTGTGCATTTTTAACTCTGGATCCATTCATAGAAGTCTCTGCGGGCGTGATAGACCTTGTGAAAGTGTACATGTTGAGATGGAAGGCTTGATTCTGACATAGTGTGAATTGGTTTTGTTTTTGCAGTGTTTTCTTATAGGTGCTATGTAGCTTGATTGAATAAATTGACTAATCAGAAGGAGAATTGATGGAGAATCAATCTTTCTTACCTCGGATCCTAACACCCTTCAACTATGTTGATTGGAGGGAAGATATGCAGGTCTCCTTGCACAATCTTGGCTTGTACAAGATGACAATGGGCCGAGAGACTAAACCTCATCATCCTGCTAAGAAAAACAAGTTCTTGAACCGGTTGGATGAAGCCTTTGGCTTCCTTTGTGCTCACATCTCTAGAGACCTCCTCTTTCATATTGAGGGATTGAAGACTCCCAAAGAATCTTAGGAGAAGCTTGAATTCTTGTTTGGAAAGCAATATGAGCTTTGGGGACACATTCTAGAGAACGAGCTAATATCACTGTAGCCCAGCAGTTTCGAGACCATACAACATTTTTTTACTAAATTCAAGTCTCTTGCACTACAATGTAAGCAGTTCGGAATAAAGAGGAAGGATGAGCAAATTGTGCTCTCGATGCTCAACAAACTTGGTTCTGAGTATTCTGTCTTTGTCTCTACTTTCCATTCTGGAAGAGCTTCCATTCCCAGTTGGAAGATGCCTTCCATTGATGGCTTTGTCGAGTCTTTAATACAAGAGAGGGAAAATTTGCTCCAAATGGGAGTCCTCCAAACTTCCAAGAACCAAGCTCTTCTGATGTCAGAATCTACCAATGCACAAGTTAAAGGGAGGCACAAGGGGAAGGATCCTAAAGCATTTGATTTGAAACCAAAAGAGAGTCAGAAGTCTTCTAAAGGAGCTTTTGGATCCAAGAGAAAGAAAAAGTTTGAAAAGACAAAGTGTCCTTATTGTATGAGGGGTTTTCATCCTGAAAGCCATTGTATGAAGAATCAGATCGACCAACTATCTTCCCTCCTTGAACATAACAACATTCCTCTTCCACATGGAGCAAAGAAGTATGATGCTCAACCACAGACAAAAGATCATGAGAGGTGCCATGCCTTGAAGGCTGGCCTTACTTATTCGACATCTTATTTGATTGATTCTGGACAATCCAATCATATGGTTGTCTCCAATGAATGCTTCTCCACCCTCAGACTATGAGGAGGACCTAGCATTCACATGGGAGATGACTACCAAATCCCAGCTGTCGGGAGAGGATCAGTTAAAATCCAGCATGGTGAGTTCAAGAATGTTCTCTATGTGCCCTCTCTTGCAACAAATTTGTTGTCTGTTTATCAGATGATCCATACAATCTCCCCCAAGAGAGTTACATTCAACTCTTACTGATTTGAAATTACAGAAAAAGCTAGTGGAAGGCTCATAGCGAAAGGTATTGCTAATCATGCCACTAAGGCTTATGAGTTCTCACATTTTTTTCCTATATCACCTCCTACAGATTTATTAACTCATGCTAACAACACCAGTAAGATATGGCATGAGAGATTTGGGCATCTCAATTTCAAATTTCTCCAGCAACTCCACAATGATAAAATGGTTGAAGGTTTGCCTCTCATCCAAACTTCTGATGGAGTATGTCCTGGTTGCTTGGTAGGTAAGCATCCAAAGAAGAGGTATGAAGGGGGGAACGCACATAGGGATGCCTCTATACTTGATTTGATACACAGTGATGTGGTAGGACCAATTCCCACAACATCAATTAATGGTTGCAGGCATTTCCTTACTTATATTAATGATTGTTCTAGGTTATGCTGGATATACTTCATGAAACAAAAATCAAAAGTTTTTGATTTATTTAAAGTTTTTAAAGCTATGGTTGATAATAGTTTCATGAAAAATATCAAGTCCATAAGATCTGATAAAGAAGGATAGTACATTAAAAGAGAGTTCCAGCATTAGTGTGAATCATAGGGGATTCAAATGGAACACTCAGTTCCATGCACACCACAACATAATGTGTGGCTGAGAGGAAAACTAGATCACTGAAGGAGATGGAAACATGTCTTCTCCATGCCAAGAATATTCCTCCTTCTCTTTGGGAAGAAGTTGTAAACTGTGTTTCATACTTGCAAAATAGAGTGCCTCATAAATCAGTGGTTAGGGCCACTCCATTCTAAGCACTGCATGGGCATAAGCCCAATGTCTCTCACTTGAGATTTTTTTGGTTCCAAATCTTGGGCCATAATACCCATTGATAAGAGAAAGGCTTTCCAAGCCCAAAGTAGCGAATGCATTCTGTTGGGATATGCAGAAGATGCAAAAGATGCAAAAGCATACAAGTTGATGGAGGTTGAAAATAGGAAATGATTCATTGAGCAGAGTGTTTAGTTTTAATAAGATTAGTTGTGTGATCCACCACCATCCGAAGCACAAGAAGGTATAACCACTCTTCCACTACCTTTTGATGATGATGATCATGCATGAGTATGCGGTTGGGGTTCCGTCCATCTGGTTACGCCTTCTTTGAAGGGTAGCTAGGGTCGTACTTCACTATAGGGAGGCTGTAGAGGCAGACACAACCAATGAGGCTGAGGAGCAGGCTTAGTATTTAGTCATATATATGGATTACAATCCCATTTTTTGTATATTTATACACTGATGACAGGATCTTCGGATCGAAACTCGCTATATCTATGGACATATTTTTACACACACACACGCACACACACACATATATGTTTCTAGATATTTACATGTGTTCCAAATGTATCTGTTATATTTGTTTTACAAAGTGTGTATTAAGTGCCAGTCTAATATGTAATTCGCATAAGCATCAGTAATTGTATTTTCATTTCTTGAAATGTGAATAAATGAAATGTATTCAAAGTTTCTTTCAAGTAATCTTACACGCAAAAATTGACATAGAAAATTAGGGTTTCACACCTGATAATCACCATTGAGTTGGGAAACCACGAACTGAGAGTCAATTCCGACCTCCAGACGGGTAATGTCACGTAGTGTAGCATCCCATAACAACTCAATAAATGCCATGTACTCAACCATGTTATTAGTAGCAGGACCTAAGAAAGCGCCACCAGAGGCAACTAGTTGTCCCGAGGGTGAATATATAACCCAGGCGACTGCAGCAGGTTACAAGTATGGTGGCTAGCGCCATCAGCAAAACCTAGGAATCACTTGGCTGACATCTGAAACAACCAACATACTATATAAGAAACACTAACTAGCTAACAAAACTATTGTATATAAAAATACATACAATAAAAATATATGAACAAGCACCATGCCTAAGCATAGTACTTCTTCAGGTAGAGCCCATTCCTGGGCTCCTACAACTTTTTTCCATCATAATCGGATAATTCATAAGATCCATTTTTCAAAACCTTTGACACGACGTAGGGACCTAACCACATAGATTTGAATTTTCCTTCCCCTAGGGGTTCCTTGTCTTGATCCCAGAGAAAAACAAGTTCCCCTTTAGTGAAAAATCTCGGCTTAATTGCTTTATCATATTGGTTCTTTACCCTATTCTTGTGAGCCTTGTTTGCAGTCAACACGTCTCTGCGCCGTTCATCCATATTTTCTAAGTGAAGCAAACATTCTTCCAGATCCGTAGTGTAAGGAAGCACATGAATAGCTATATTAAGAGATGGAATCTCACATTCAATCGGTGTGACTACTTACACCCCGTGAACGAGTTAGAAAGGTGAAAAACCAATAGCAGTATTGACATTAGTCCAGTATGCCCAAAGTGCAGGATATAGTATGATGTTCCAATTTTACCGGTTTCGTTAATAGTACGATTTAGAATGGTTTTCAAGGTTTTGTTAACTGCCTCTACTTGTCCATTCGCCTAAGGGTAGAAGGAAGATGAATGATCTTGCCTAAACCCTAGCATAGTAGTCATATCGATCATCATACTATTCTGAAAATGACTGCCATGGTCAGTGGCAATCTTCTTTGGTATACCGAAACAAGTAATGATTTGGTTAAATATGAAGAAAGCTGCCCTTTCATCGTCTGCTTTGAAGGTAGGCATTGTCTCTGCCCACTTTTTAAAGTATTCTACAACATCAATGATGTATTTGTGCCCCCCAACAGAAACTGGGTTGCACCTCATGTAATATACCCCCCACTTAGTGAAGGGCCCTACCGCGATGACGGGAAACAACGGAGCAGGATACGACCACATTTTTCTGTTATAGAGCTGACACGGATGACATCGCTTCACAGCTTCCACACAATCTTTGAAGATTGTGGGTCATAAATAACCAACACATAAAATTTTCTAGGCCGTTGCTAACCTAGATAAATGACCCCCATATGATCTGTCATGGGAATCATTTAGGACACATTCAGCCTCCTTGTGGGTGAGACACCGACGCAAAATTGAATCTACCCCTCATCGATACAAGGTATCACCGATGATCAGGTAGTTTTTTGCATTGACACACAATTTACGTCGCTCTTCCCACGAGAAGGACTTAAGACACTTCATATTATGGAGATATACAAGAATATCTCCATACCAGGGATTAGATATGGAAATTAGAAATATATACTAATCTGGGAATGAGTCATCTTCCACCACTACATTCTCTTCCGTTGGAAATTCTGAGACTTTGCAAATACTAATGATTTTTTGGATTTAGCAGATTGGAAATCCAAGTCAAACTCTTGGAGAATGACTATCCACATGTTGATTTTGCCCCCGATTATGTGTCGAGACAAAACATACTGAAAAGGATTTACATTTGCCACCACTGTGGTTGTCCTCAGTAAAATGCAGTGATGTAGCCTCTGAAGAGCATAGATAGTTGCTAATGCTAATTTCTCGATGTGGGAGTACCTAAGTTCCGGACCAGGTAATGCACGACTGAGATAATAGAAAACATGGTCTTGAAGCTTGTCATCTTCCTAAACCAATACCACCCCTATAGTCGACTTTGATGTAGCTGGATACAATATAAAATCTTTAAAGTAATCTGGTGCATGTAATAAAGGAGTTGAAGGTAAAGCCTTTTTTAATGCCTCGAATGCGAGTTGCGCGGTTTCATCTCACAGAAATGGGGTGTCATGCTTAAGCAAGCGCATGCAACCCTTAGTTATCTTGACATAATTGACTATGAAATGCCGAAGGAAATTCAATTTCCCTTGCATGCTCTGAAGTTTCCTGATGGAACGAGGAGGAGGCGTATTTACAATAGCCTCGACTTTCAAAGGATCCACCTGTATTCCTATGTTTGACATAATAAACCCTAGAATCCTCCTCGAATTGATGCAGAAAACACACTTGTGGTGATTCAAGCGTATCTTATAATGTCTACATCGTTCAAAGATCATGCGGAGGTGATCTAGATGGTCCCTCCTCTTGCGAGAATGGGTAGGAATATCATCCAAGTACAACTTGACAATATTCTTGATGTCGTGGAAGGAAAAGTTCATTGCTCATTAAAAGGTAGCTCCAAAATTTTCAAACCGAAGGGCATTTTATTGTACGTGAAGGTCCCCCAAGGACAAATAAAAGATGTTTTATGGTGGTCTTTTGGCTTGATTTGGATTTGATTATACCCAGAAAATCCATCCATAAACGAAAGTACTTCGCTACCCGCACAAGCATCAATGATCTTATCGATGAAGGGTGTGGGGTAGTTGTCCTTGGGACACTCTTTATTTAGGTAATGGAAATCAATGCAAATGCGTATGTTCCCTTATTTTTTTATCAATAGGAACAGGATTGGATACCCATTTCGTCAGAGCAATTGGGTAAATGAACCCTGCTTTCAACAACTTCTCCACCTCTGCCTTGACATCTGCCACTTTTCACAGATTTATAGGTCGAATCATTTGTCGAACACGTTTATCATCGTGGCAAGTACGGATTTCATGTTCTACAATAGATGGATCTATGCCTGGAATTTCCTCACGAAATTCCTTAAACAAGGCAGTATATATGGAAATCTCCTCCAGAGAGCAGCTTGCACCAATATGCACATTTTCAACGACGTTATGGTTTGCAGATATGTTGATTGGAATGGTAGCAGAGATATTTTCCATATTCCCCTCAGCAAAAACCCCATCCTTTGGTAAAGGATTAATCGACGAATCAACACCCTTTGCCAGTCTCACATGGAACTCTTGATTGTGAATTCTGCTTAACTCTAGAAGAAAATAGGACTTATGGTGAAGGTCTTCACAAATATTATATCATCCACTCATAGCTTCGAAAATGGCTTCATCCGAAGGAAAAATCATGTCTAAGCAATCGTATGAATATAAATAGTTCTTTGCCGAGGAGAGCAGATAAGCTTCATCCGACTCCTCTGAGACTGTATAAGGAGCCGCGATGGATTCAGAAGTGGTATTAACAATAGCTTGATAAGACACCTGCAGATAATGGCACCTGAGGCTCATGACGGGAAGGAAGGACCCAAGGATCAGTTCTATCGACAACCGTAGCGATAGACTTAGCTACACTCGTAGAACCCAAATAGTTAATAGGGGTTGGGATATCAAATGTGCCCATCAAATATGCATACATTCCAACCCCCAAGCTCTCATTATCCGGTTTGGTATGATTGATTAAAGGTACTGTGGACTCATTAGTCTCCAAACGACCCTTCTGAGTGAAACTGAGTTGGTCAATAGTAACCAACTTCCCTTCGTGTGGAAACACTACCACTCGAAGAATGACCAAGGCGATCGCACACATGGTGCAAGTCCAACTTATCCCTAACAACAAGTTACAACCCAATGGGGCATCGATCAATTCTACCTCAACATCCACTTCTTTCCATGCCAATTTTATTTTGAAAGCTAGTAGGATACCATGAGGACGAAAAGACCTTCCGTCGAAAGCAATAAGTAAAGTGTTCGATGGAACTAGATCTGGGAAACCTAAGGCTTTCCAACAAGACATCAACATTATGCACATGGAAGCACCTTCATCAACCACTGTATGCCCAATGGTTTTACCTCCATGTACAACATCACTTTACAAAGCCACATGGTATGACAAGCATATTTTAACAGTGAAAGATTAAACTTTGCTAGCAGGATCGATGAATCCATGCTACCTATGGATTTTAAGAGAGCATCCCATTGAGCAGGAAAACTCTGTAACACCTCCAATGCCGACATCCCATAAGGATTTTGAGATAAATCCTCAACTACGAAGTAGTTGGAAGAAACCCTAGAATTAGGGTTGTGGAATTTTTTCTTAAAGACATCTTTCGGTATCTTGGGCATTGGATCATATGGTTTTTCAATAACGAGAGGGTTTGAAGTTTCACCAGTATGCTTACCCTTCTTTGGAGCCTCCGATTCATAATTCTTATTTATTGTTTGGAGTAAAGTGCTAGATCGTACCATGTTGATATAGTTTTGATTAGGAGGAGCACTAGAAGTACCCCTTGCTACATTCGAAAGAGAAGCTACATTTTGTCCTTGGGGAAAGGGATCCTTCAGGACAACCGATTGTTGATTCTTAAGCAACTTCTAAGCTTGTTCCATAAGAGGTCATTGATGAGTTAGGTGGTCTACCTGGCACAACTTCTAAGGAAACTTAACCTTTTTCTTATCGTTTTTACCCCATCAACATTGTTTGTGGGTTTCTGCTTGTTTTGATTACCCTCACCCTTCTTACCTTTATTCTTTTTCCCATTAGGCTGCTGATTTCCCTTCTGAGAAGACTATGCAAAAAAATTTCACTTTTAGGTGAGGGGGTGGTAGCCTTTGCTGCCTCCATTGCAGATTGCTTCACTAAAAACTCATGGAGTTTCTTAGCCAGTGATTCTACAGTGGAAGAACTAACTGAACCAACCATGCCATCAGCATGGGGTCCAGGCTTGGGTTTCTCTACATTATTGGTAGACCTCGACGCTTTAGGTATGATTTCATACAAAATCCCAGACTGAGCATATATCAAGTATAGCTACTGGGACCTGAGGATAGCCTCTTCTTATGTGGTCACCCTCGAAGTGGATACGCCCTAAGATATGTAAGGAAGTAGAGATTTTAAGAACCACTCTAATAAAAACTCAGGAGATATAGTGGCTTTAATAAGCCTCTTTCGTCTTCGCCACTCCTAGATGTGATCCGAGATATGTGTGGCCTTGTTTTGCAAAAAAGTCGACAACAAGTCTGTGTCGGCATCATACTGGACATGAAGCTGAAAGTGATTAAGGAACACAGTTGCTAAATCCAAAAAATATCGTATGCAGTAGAGGGAATTTCTATGTACCATTTTGATGCAACATGAGTCAAGGTTCTCTGGAAAATCCTCAACTGAATGGAGTCATCGTTCAGTGAGTTAGAAGAGAACCAAAGGTGGAAAGTGGTAATGTGCGCACTTGGATCTTCACCAAATTTTCCTTCAAACTTAGGAATGTCTGAGGGAAACTTAATAGGTACAGGTGGCCATGCCGCACTATGCTACACAGGGTCATTCATCAACTTTGACAAATATGGAAAGTTTAACGTTGCCAGGAAATGAAGCTTTGGCCTAACCAGGGTTTGATAATAAGGAGTTTGGGATGTAGAAGGACCTGTCCCCTGGTTACCAAATGAAAAGGTGGGGTTTCCCCCAGCTGCCGGTTGTGATGTAGTTGGACTACTTTGAAAAGGATTCCACCCAAAATCCAGTGGATTACTAGTTTGTGGTGCATTATAAGTGGTTTGGACTGCTTTCAATGAAGCTGGAGTTTGAAAAATAGGAGCAGGTATCCCTCCACTGAAAAGAGAAAAGGGAGAGCTCGTGAAAGGGGCTGAAATCGGTGTCTGAAAATTATGACCAAAAGCATTAGTGTTTCCAGACTGCATGTCCACATATGTAGGTGTAGGACCTACATAAGGATTGGACAGAGGAATATGCCCCACATTCCACAGAAGACCCTGGACAAACGAGGAGGATCCACTTGGACCGCCCTGAGCAATTTTCATAAAGGAAGGAGAAGCAAAAGGTGCACTGGGAATCCTAGTGAACACCCCACTAGATGGATCTACAACATTAGAGGGAGCCGAGGGTTGAACCACTCAACTACTTGGTGAAAGGGGTGCAGTAGATGCACTTGGTCTTGGAGCACCCATTAGGGAAGGTGGGTCTCCACCAACAAAAATGGCTGAAGTTGGGTTAGAAATACTCTCTCCAGAGCTAGACATATCTCTGCTCAAAGGAACACCAATAGCATGTGAACTAAAAGGGAGGACCTAGACTATCACAAGATCATTCAGATCAATTATAGGTGGGTTAAAATTTCTTGCAAACTCGTTAGCCTGCAAGTCTTCTATCTCTACTGCAGATGTTTCTTCCTTGTTTATCCTAAGTTCTGGCTCACCTGGAACTTCACTAACACCTACTGGTTCAAAAGAACCGTCATTATCTAGTCTTCACCTTTGAGGTGGTGGTGGAGGCTCCACTGTAACATATGGAGGAAGGTTTTGCAACCTTCTTGACTTAGGAAGAAGTTGGTCCTCCATAACTATAAATTTGATTCACACACCTAAAGGCCAACTAGACACAAAAAAACCAAACAACACTCACTAAAAATGTCCTAAAGCAACACAGACACACCAGATATAAGGTACACCTTCCAAAGGAAAGCCTGGGATGATTAGAGCCCAGGACGTCCAACCAGTGAAGATCGAAGGATGGTTACTTGACGTCTCGTGAAGATGTTTCTGGGTGCAAGCGCTGGAATCACCCAACCACCCACCCAAATTGTCTACCGAGGTTACCTTCCAAGTCCGTCCTAGGTGTACTAGAAATAGCATTCCAATAACACCTGTGTATGATCCTAGTGTTTGGAGACTAAGGTTGCCAAATCTACATCAAGAGTCCGATGGAACAGTCGCAAGCCTGATCCTTATGCATGGGAAGGTTAGCTAAGCCCGAAACCTTGTCACCACCGACACCACACGGGGCCCAAGAGGTGGTATTGACAAGATCCCCTAACACATAAAAATCCTGATGTATGATCGAACAAGGAAGTGGAGGGTTATCTCCTCAACCGAGCTCTCACGCGGCCTTGTGATTAACTCCTGTGTGAGAGGAACTTTCTAGATTGTCTCTTGTATAAGAGGACTTACCTAATGAAAGGCCACTACATTTGAAATCAAATGCTTTTGGATAGTTTAAGTTCCCCAGGCCAAAAACCTAGTGTAATCTAGTTGGTGTATGAGCCTATAAAAAGAAACTTACTAGTAAAATTTTAATTAAACGTTCTTTTTAGTGGGTTGTATTAGTTAAAGGTAGCGAAATGAGACTGAATGATGTCATAGACTCAATAGAATGAAAGCAAATGATGTATAATTTTTTTCCAAAGTGAATGCAACTACCAATGCAAATTTTCTTTTCTTTTTATTTGTAAATGAAAGCTAATGAAGTTTTAAACAAAAAGAGAAACTACAATACTTAATTTTTTTTATTTTTCTGAAAAAATAGTGAAAAGAACAACTAATGCAAAAAAAATGCAAAAATTCTTTATTTATTTATTTTTTTCAGAAAATTCAAAAGCTATGTGCAACTAAATGCAAATTGAGTGAGTTTAAACAATATGATCATATAACAGTAAATGATTGCTGTCAGACCCTATAGTAACACACTTCAACCAAACAGGCAAAAATGACTCAAAACCTAGACTTGGCGGAACTATCAATTCCCAAGGACTAATAGATCCAAAAGATGGAAATAATGACTGACTTAGACTACCAGAAAAGAAGTCGTAAGTATATTAGTGTTTCAAAGGACTGATCAATGACCCAAAAACACAAGCACTCAGGACAAAATAAAAGTAGGAGAGACCTAACACATTTACAAATGAAGAAGTCAAACCAAAAATACTAAAAAACTTGACTAATCAAGCAACTAGTGAAATGTACACACCTAAAACCACAATATCATGCCAAAAAGAACCTTCACAAGCATCTGAAGAATCATAAAAACAAGGACAAGCAAAAACCTTATGGACTCACAGACACCTACAGGAAATCTACGACTATCATCAAGGCAGGTCGCATACCATACACGACTGTTATCGAAGCAACTGGTGTATACAAAAGGAAATATGCGATCGTTACCGAAGCAAATCACGTATGGTGTCAAAAATTTAAAAAAAGAAAAACAATTGACAGAAAGGCTATGAACATAGAATACTGAAAATTAAAGGTAAAATCAAAACAAATCATTCATAGGATCAGATAGAGAAAAACTGGTCAGGAAGCCAAAAATAAAGGACCCACAACAGGTTGGACTCCCCAGTGGAGTTTCCAGTTTTGTTTTTCAGGAGAATACAACCTTATAACCTAGGGTCTCTAGGGTTACCAACGTACTAAATAAAATTGCAGACAATTAGCCATTTCAGAATTTGATAGAGAAATATGGAAGACATTAGGCATACCTTATTTATGACGGTCAATCCTAGCTTTCTTCTTCACTTCAAATTGCTTCCACAACTTCCAGGGAATCTCCAAAACTTGAAAAGATCAAGATATTTCCTGCAATATCTTATATATTATATAGATGATCAATGAAATGATATGCTTCCAATGAAATGACAAGACAATTCATAAATCATAATACATAAGAGTACACAGACACAACATTGGAAGAAAGACTCTCTTTATTGATAAACAAGTGAGGTAATATTACAGCCAACATCTAAGACAAGTGCTCCTCTACTGTCCAATGAAAATGAGTTTTGTTGCACTAAGATATCTAAAGGAAAATCACCAGCATAAATTTGCTCTAGAATTCATGATGTTTAGCCTCAACCCCTACCCTCTATTTATACATGAGGAAATAGAGAGGTTACGAAGGTAGAGATGGTTGGGGATGTTGGGATAGTAATGATTAAGGACCCAACTGTCCTTGAATAAACTTGTTTATATTTTTAAATTTTGGATTAAGGCATACATGACTATTAATACTAGCAGGTCGCATATGATACACAATTTTCATAAGGGAAACCCGCAGGTTTCAACCCTAATCATGTATACGTGAGTTGCAGTGTCAATAATCATGTATGATTCACAAGTTGCAATGGTAATAGTCACGAATTCATCCTAATGACCGTATAAAAAATATGCCACGCTGGTAGGAGGATGATGCATCAAAGGTCATGCCCATATATAGTGTTTTGGCCACTTCTATCCATTTTGTCCTTTTGTGTAAAGACACATTGAGTCTCAGTGCTTAGAAGGAGAAGTGCCATTTCACATGATAACAATCGGGAACCAAATCAATAGAGAAATCAATGTTCCTCTTAGGAGGCATTCCTCACAGTTCTTGAAATACATATGCAAAGTCTTGTAGCACTATATAATCTT
Source organism: Pseudotsuga menziesii (assembly GCA_001517045.1). Taxonomy (NCBI): domain Eukaryota; kingdom Viridiplantae; phylum Streptophyta; class Pinopsida; order Pinales; family Pinaceae; genus Pseudotsuga; species Pseudotsuga menziesii. The sequence continues at coordinate 101,462 of LPNX010623040.1, forward strand.
TCAACTCTGGTTCTTTCCCTTCTTTTGGCTCTTTCGCATGGGCTACATACAATTGGAAACCCTTCTTGAAACACTTATTCAGCTGTAGGGCTGTGATCTGTCTCAAATATATTGGTCTCGATATACCTCTCATTGTCACCTAATTGCCTCCTTCATCAAGACAAGTAAAAGTCTTGTTCTGGCAATCAAGTATGACATGGTGTGCATCCATCCAATCCATACCAATCAACATGTCATACAACCCTAGGGATATGATATTCAAGTCTGTAAGGGTCTTCATACCATTCATGTCCAAAGGACACTTCTTTACTACTTCTGTGACCTTTCTCTTGGTATCCGTAACTAATTGTACTAGTCTTGTTGTCTTAAGTTTGCTTGATGAATATCACTTCTTATTCTCAAAAGATGGTATATGATGAGGCTTTCTTGAATAAGACCTGGATCCGCCACACTCTCTTCTTGGTTCAAGATATCTCGTCTCTGGACTGTTTCTTAGGGTTGATCTTTGGTAATATTGTAATTGTTCCATACCTTGTAGGATTTGTCTTTGGGTATGAATGATTCGTTCATTATATTTTCTACAGGTTCTCACTTCCATATTTAAACTTCTTACTAAGTTCTCCAGATCCAAGGGCTCAATGCTTCCTTTGGGTGTTTTTTCATGGATCTTCCTCTTCCTGGGCCTAACTCAAAAAAATCCTCTTTAGGGATATAAGGTATCTATCCTTTTTCCCAATCCATCACTAATATCTATAGCTGATATCTGATATCTGATCACTGAACTTCGACCTCTTTAGTCTTCACTTCTTTGTTTAGGGTTAAAATTTTAGTTTAATAACCACACTGCAAGCTATAATAAATATTGGAGGCCATGATGCGTTGATCATCTGTCATTGTTATCACAACATAAACTTGTTTCACAACATTTACAACATAATTAAAAATGCATAAACATAGAGTCACAATCCTATAGAAGGCCCATCATTCATAGAGTTGAAAACTAAGCTCCGGTAACACTTTGCAGTGTACCAAACCCCAAATCACATTATCAGGGTCACATACACCGGGATTCTAACAGGGAAAGGGATGATTCTAAGCACTGAAGAAAAAAAGGTTCTCTAAGGCTATTCCAACATGTCAACAAGGCAATAAAATACAATAATCAACCATCAAAAGGAAGACGACACTTCAAATGCAAACTTTTCCCCAAATGTGCATGCGATGCAAAGTAATTGTAACGTGAATGCAACTAGGTCAAAATCAAGTTTTCATATGTACTTTAAACATCAATATCACATCTATTGAAACCATTAAATCACATAATAAAATCATATCAACAGATGCTAACAAAAAAATTACTTTTACGATACTAAATGATTCATATTTACCATATTAAAATAAATTAGGCTTACAACACCAAATATATCAGATAAATATGACAACAGTTTACGATCAATTAAACATACACACTATCAAATCCAAAGCTTCCATCTATGGACAAATGACCTGCCTAAAAACCAGATCTATTGGCTGCCATAAAAATTAAATAAAATACCATCTACTGGCTACTATAACACATAATCAAATCTGCTTTATGAGATTCCAATTTAACACTACTAAATCAACCATATAACAAAAGAATATAATCGAATATGAAACATAAAATAATAGATATAAACTCAACCTATAGGGACACATATATAGAAATAAACACATTAAATAATTTCCAAATAAAATACTTTAATTTGAATAGCGCAACTAGCGTCAAAAGGACAACGTTCCACCCAACCATAGATTTTCCATGCTCATCAACTTCTCAGCATGACAGTCACGTTCGAGATGAGGTCATGGATCCACATGCTAAGGAAGTATAAAAAACAGATCTCAACAGAGAAGACTCATTCCACAACTTGAGAACCACAACACAATCCCTAACCACTTAATTTCTATGCATTAACACTACCCAGTACAATGGGATTCCCTTCACCAAAACAATCTCTTAGAACATCACCATCCACCCTCAAGATTAACGTGACTAGATCAGAGACAACATAATGGTATTTTAGGTACTTATGTGTTCAATAGAAAATCTAACCAGTCTCCACGCTGGAATAGATTAGTGTTCATTCACCCTCACAAGTCTACATTTTCCCCTGCAAAACAAAAAAGGTGTAACAGTTATGTGTAAAAGGAAATTCGAATCCATACACATGCATTCAAATTCATGATAGAGAAACTTTTGAAAGCCAAGAAGAATGAATGAATGCCAATTCAAATCCCTTCATATAAATTTGAATCCTTTGGCATAAGCTAGCTTAGGTTCACTGACAAGCAACTCAAATTTATTGAGGGATTTTGCCAAATCACTAGATGACCATTCGAGTTCTCATGAGAGCAACTCAAATATACCAAAATTGACTCAAATTTACCCCTATAATCACTCTCATGCACTTGAGACAACTTGAATTCCCATAAAATCACTACCATGTATTGGAGACAACTCGGACTGACCAAGAATGAGTTGAATTCCCCTAAAATCAATCCCATGCATTGAAGACAAATTGAATTGACCAAGAATGACTCAAATTCCCCTAAAATAAATCCCGTGCATTGAAGACAACTATAATTTACCTAAAATTACTCTAACTAACCGAAGACAACTTGAATTGACCCAAAATCACTCTAATTGACTGAAGACAACTCCAATTGACCCCAAATTCAGTCTAACTTACTAACGACAACTCAAATTAACCTAAATTTACTTCAATTAGTTGTAGTTGACTCAAATTAGTGTGGGGTTTACAAAAATCAAGTGCATGGTTGACAAAAATAGACAAATAGGGTGCATAAGACATGAGATATGATAGAGTGGGTCCCATTGACATCAAATAAGGAATATACCCATCAAGTGAAGGCACTGAGTGCATGCAAATCAGCAAATAGGTGTAGTAGGATGTTCATAGTCCAATAAAATAAAAAATAGTATGCATAGAGTAATGCTAGGGAGAGATGCAACTCCTAAACCCAAACCCCTCATATGTGGAATCCATGACCCCCCCATCCTCGTTAGTTTTCCATGTTGAGATAGTTATTTATTTAATAATGAAATAATAATATTAATGTCCAAATAATAATAATAATGTCTAACTACTAATGTCCACGAACCTAGTGCCACGATAATAACAAATAACCACATCACATATGTCCGGGGATTAACATCGGGGAATTACATATAGGAAAATCCTATTATGATAATATATGGTTTAGTTGAGTAACAAAGAAGGTAAAGGGAATGAATTTTGTTGGTATTTAAGAAATATTTGTGTAAAAGTGCCTTAGCTCAATTTTAACCACCACGATCGGTCCAGATCCCAAACAAACTTGAATAAAAAATCGTCTTGATCCAAAGGAAAGATAAGAAATACCAACATGTGAGGATCATGTTCCAGGTGATAGATCTCTATTTACCTCTCGGCAACCATCAAAAGGAACTTGAACTACAAGAATTCAAAATTCTTGTAATAACCTATTTGTAACACCTTTGAAAGATTTTGAAATTGTTTCAACAACAAATATGATGTAGTCAACTAAGGAATATCTTGTCCATGTTTCTCTTGGCCGCGATGGGTCCACAAAGGGCACATCGAATGAGTTTAAAACCAGTTTATCTTAGGAATGCGCACGAAATGCGTGGCTGACGAGTTTGAAGATCTGATCTTTTACCAGCATAGATCCAAATCGTAGGCTCTATCAAGCGCCAAGAGGGATCAAATCTTTGGAGGTGCAGACCTCTTCGTAAGTATTGCACTCAATTATCAGCTTTAATATGATTTAGACCAAAAGGCACATCTTTTTATTTAAGGTTCACAAATAATATTTTTATTATTAATATTTAATACTATTTATGGTTGCATATAGTATTTTTTATTGTTTTTTATTTTGTTAGGAAAGAACATTATAACATCTCCCCCATACATAGTTTTAAAACCATGTGCAAGGTCCTCCTAAAATCATGGGTTGTTTAGGAGGCCTTGCACATGGTATTAAAACCATTTTCAACTACCTCCTAAACCATGTACAACCATGTACAATAAAACCATGGGTTTTTTTAGGAGGACTTGCACATGGTTTTCATGGTTTTAAAACCATGTGCACTACCAACATTTTTTTTGCCGATAATTCAATTTTTTATTTTTATTATTTTGTTAAGAAGAAACATTACAACATCTCCCCTATATTGTGTTGTTTTTCTCAATGACATTTTTTATTCCCGATAATTAAATTTTTTATTATTTTGTTAGGTAGGAACATTACAACATCTCTCCCATATTAGGTTGTTTTTGTGGCCGACATTTATTTTGGAAGATAATTAAAAGTTTTGTTTTTTATAGCCGACATCTATGTAACGTTACGTAACGTTACATAACATTACAAGATATCCCCTATACTGGGCTATAGAGCACCTCTCGACGCAACAAAGAGAAGAAGTTGGATTTTGTAGAATTCTATGGGTATTGTAAATTGCAAGGATTCCATGTATTAGTGAAGCTTTGGTCAAATGTGAATTAGCTTGGTGAGCGCCCTCGTGAAGGATTAAATAAAAGATAGGCTATATCATGAATTGACACTCAAATGCATGGCATGGATCCGAAGGATGAGAACGTTTCTTGAAGTATGATTTGAGTCATAGCTTTTATTTAAATAATGAGCCAACATCATCTAACTCGAAAAGGGTAAAGCATGATCGTTGAATATTTCCATCAATTGCTTTGGTTGTTCAAAGCACTATTGCTTTTTGTGGAGTCAATATACACATTTTTTTATACCTGTCAATACATACAAGCATATAGTTATCGTTTAGCTAGACAATAGTTTTGACTTTAATTAATTTATATACTTTTCTAAAAGTTTTACATAATTTTTATAAAATTCATATATTAAATTAGTATTTTAAAAATAAAATTATATATATTTTTTATTTTTTAAAATCTACTTTTCATTTTATAATTGTTTCATTTTAATGATTTGGCTAATTTCTTCTAATGTGCAAATAAAATTGTCAAATTTTAAAAATATTTAAAAATAAAAAAATATATAACAATGTCAAGTGTCTTGTTTATTAAAATAGTAATAATGACTAATCTTAATATATGTGCCAATCACATCACAATGATTGACTATAACTATATCACTATATACAACTTTTATTTAAGTATAATAAACTTTTTTTAAATTTATATATACATCAATATATTATAATGTTTTACTTATTTATAAAAAATTATAAATAAAATCTAATAATATATAACAATGACAAGTTGTCTTGTTTATTAAAATATGTATAATAACCTATCTTGATAGATGTGATAATCACATCATAATGAATGAATATAGTTATATCACTATATGGAACTTTTTTATTTATATAATATTTTTTTAAATATATATAAAAACTTTAACATATTATAACATTTTACATAAAAACTTTGACATATTATAACATTTTTTTATATAAATTTATTGAATAAAAATTTTAAACTAAAAATTTTCAAATATTTATTTTGATATTCAATTAAATTTCTTTTCACATTTCATAAACTAACATATTAATGAAACTATATATATATATTTCTAAAAAAACATGTATTTGTTTATTCAAATATGATGATTAATATTATAATTAGTTGACATTATATTATAGATTTACCAAAGTTTAATAATTTATTAAGCCTTTTTATTGTTAAAAGAAAAAAATATATTTTATTTTGATAAAATTTTATTAGTAAATAAATGCAAATTTTATAAAATCTCTATACAATTTTGATTTTTCTAAATGACAATGACATAATGTTATGACTTATTATTTATTATACAATTATTTTCATGTCAAACTTTAACTTTAACTTTGACGTATATATAACTATTATATCAAAACATTTCTAAATTATGAGATTAAATTTGGGTTATAAATAACCATTAAATTATAAGATTTTAAAATTATTAAATTAAACCTATGTATGTAAAACTATTAAATTAAAACATTTTTAAATTATTAGATTAAACAATTTCTTAAGGCAGGTATAAGCAGCTTTGCTGCTAATTTCACTTGTTACTTGTTGGAGCCATCGACATCACCTACAACCATAATTTAAAGTATGATCCACTGGCAAGATTTTGTAGAAACCATGAGTGTAGAGCTATTGGTTTTGGTGCCTTATCTAAAGTTTTGCGGTGCAATGAGTGAGAAATAACTCTATGTTTTGAGAGGTTTTGAAAGTGTAATGCAATTAAACCTTGAATCAATACAAACCCATAGTGATGAAAGAAAACGTTGATTGTAGAATGAGGGATTTTTTTATGATTGTCTTTGTATCTTTGTATTGAGAAGTTTTTGAGTATGGTATGAAAGTGTGAGAAAACATGAGATAGAAAATTTGAATATTGTGTGTGAATCAAGAGTGGTTTTGATGACCGTGTTACAACTATAGGAATGCCAGAGAAGCCGTATTTTGTGTGACAATGAAGTAAATGCCAGAGAAGCTGTATTTTGTGTGACAATGAAGTAAAGGAATGAGGATTGTATATAAATTACAGATTTACAATTGTGTGTTTGAGGCTCCAAATGGGAAGCTTCAGGTATATGAAGTATTGTGTAGATGAGAGGAATATCTGGGTACAAATTTGTAGGTGAGCTGGTCGGGAGCAGAGTAACAACTCTCTGTTAGTAAAGAATATGAATTTGTCTTAAGGGTGGCTGGGAAGTGCAAGGGAAACAAGAATTTCTTCATCATAAAAGTATGAGACTAGAAAGATACAAGTATAATAATGTGTCAATAGTGATGACACAAGAGTAAAGTTTTGCTGAAGATTTTGGAGATTGGTTTCTCCATCAACTTGTAGCTTGAGAATTATTAAGACTGTAAGTGGGTGCTTATAAAGAGGTTTGGTGTCCTCAACAGATTAACAGGTGAGTTCCTGAAGACTGTACGTGTGTGTTTACAAAGAATATTGGTGTCCTCAATAAATCAACAATTGGGTGCCTGGAAGGTTGATTCTTGAAGATTGTAAGTGGGTCATTACAAATGGGATTGGTGTCCCTCACAGGCAGTTTCCTACAAAGATTGCAACAAATTTCCTATAAGTATAAGTGTCAAATACATCAATAAGCTTCCCCAATAGGAAATTGATAGTCGACATCACACATCTAGTGGAGCATGCTCAGTACAATCCTTCCACGACTCTAGGTTTTAGAGGATAAAACAATGGGAAATTCCTCCACCCCCCTGATAGTACTAGGGTCATCATCCTATAGAAACCATGCTGTGCCATCACTATTCTAAGGGGTCCCGTCATCAAACAACCACTTTGAGAAAACTATGGCTCTTGACAAAACCCACACTCACCCACAAGTCATAGAAATATTATAATTCACAATTGAATCATAGGAAATTTTTATAACACATCATTATCCTCTTGGTGTCCAAATCATCTCATGCCCCTCAACACTTTATGAATATAACTATCTCGTATCTATTCAACATGTGGGTTGGTTCACCATACACACATATCTCATGCATAACATATCCAACCCTTTTAAGTGATAACCTATATTTTTGAAATCACATTTAAATAAGCATGTAAGTTCTTTTGCAACATATATGCTACTTGTTTCATATCCAAGTACTAAATTGACATCCACATACTGATATTCCACATTTATTTTGCATGTCCAATGAAATCACATATTCTTCACCATAAATAAAATAAAATGATAAATTCCATTTACTATTCACATATAGGAAGTTCATATGTTCACATAACAATAGTCTTTGTCCATTTGGCTGAGTCCAATAGATAATAAGCAAATGAAAATGCTAAGCTAATTCACATTTGAGTTTAAATTACTGAATTTCAAATATGGGGTGTTACATACACCCATCCTTCAAGAAAATTCATCCCAAAGTTACGGTCTTTCACAATTATAAGGAAAAAAATCATGATGCAATATCTTTATGCCTTCCCACTAGATGACCTTTGGCCTCATTGGTCCCACTTGACCTTTACGTTGTCCACATACAGATGCTATCTAAATTTTACTTCTTTGATTGTAATGAATGTGATTTTATATTACATTCTATATCACATACTAGTAACTGGTATGACCTCCTTGAGGATCCCTAATTGTAACATCTATCAAGGTTCATTATATCTTGGTCGAGCGTTATCCACAATCACTTAACATACTTGCAAAAAATTATAACCCTTTGTATTGAGATTCATAAGAAAATACAATCTATAACAAATTTCATCATACTTGCACCTGCGACATCATTCCAATAAAATTTTCATAGCAATGAATCTATATGTTTACCCAATATAGGTCCAACTCCTTATGACTTTCAATTATTTCCTAGGGTCATTTGTATTAGACATGACTACTCCCAACTTCCATACATCTTATTATTAGCAGCTTGAATTCTTATAACTATTCTATTTCTTAATTACTTCGATCATATTTGTTTCTTTTTTCATAATATTCTCTATATTTATTCATTTACTCTACTTATATTCTATTTATTCAAATAAATACTCTTATAACATTCTCATACATCACATATTTCATTACAACCATACTTCTCTTCATATTTCTATAATAATTAAGCTAAGTATTAAGGTCGAGGTCTTGTTGCGTCAAGAGGCGCTTTTGACATCCCAAAGTAGATGAGATGTATCACATCTATCACACTAACATGGGATATGTTGACTCCAAAAATAAATATATAATTTTTTTATAAAACTAAGAACATGTCAACTCAAATTTAAATTGGCTAGATTGTAAAATACATTTATATTAATATACATCAAATTTTGATTCCACTTTCTGTTCAAGCATCCTCACATTTTAAACAATTATTTTTAATAAATAGTTGGCAAGTGAAAGATTGTGAGGGAAAATATATTGGATTACGTATTATTAGGTTAATAATACAACAAGGAGTTAGATATTAGTTTTGTGATAATTGCAAATTAATAACAATTGTCTAAATTGCAAGTATTTTACTTCATAATTAGTTAACGAATGCAACTTTTTCGTATTTGTATTATTTACGTGTTATGTTTCACAACATGAAATATTTGGCACTTCCACGATTAAATTTGGGTAAATAACTATTTTACTTCATAATTATTTAATGAATGCAATTTTTGCCTAGTTGTAGGATTTATGTGTTAGCATTTACACCATTTACAACATGATTCCAAATTGGAATAGATAACTATTTTACTATTACATTTTGACTATTTAATGAGTCTTAAACTTGAGGAAATGTTTGCACTTGAAGGAAATTAATCCTTCTCGACGCTTGATAGAGCTAGAGTTAAGATGGATCTATGTTCGAACTTGAAGGGATTTAATCCTTCTCGGCACTTGATAGAGCCAGAGTTAAGATGGATCTATGTTGGTTAATCCTTTTCTNCCTTATCTGTCATATTTTATGAGGCTACAAATAATTCCCCTGGAACCACTGAAGTTTCCTCCCCTTGGTCCCTTAGAGCTGAGATGCCCAAACGAGAGAGTTTTAAATGTCTATATTTTCCCTCAATATTCGTGGGCTGGGTAGGGATGGGAAGGTTAGGGCCATATCTAAACTCTTAAAAGATACTAACCCTGACATTATTCTAATACACGAAACAATGCGTTCAGAGACCCAAGACATTGAAGTTTTTTTGACAATAGTTCTTGGGTGGGAGATTTTTTTGTTGATTCATGTGGACTGTCGGTGGGCCTCTTATATTGTTGGAACCCTTAGGTTATTGAATTATTTCCTTACATAATTGATGGCGAGATTTTAATGGAGGAGCACCTTAATAACTTTGATAAGAAGTTGTCTATTCTGAATTTTTATGGACCATACAAAAACATGGAGCTTTATTGGAATTCCTTGGAAGTTTCCGGTTTGCTGAGAGTTACTAATTGTTGCTGGTGACCTAAATTTTACATTGTCTCTTGCAGAAGTTTGGGGATCCTCAGCTATACTTGATCATATGGCTGATTTCTTCTCTAACTTACTTTAGAGAGTTGACCTAGTATATGTGGTACCTGTCAGGTTGGAACTTACATGGACAAATGGAAGATGTGGTGAGGCTGGAATTTGTAAGAGGATGGATAGATTTCTCATGAATTCAGATCTAATTCAATCCATTCAAAAATATAGAACATTGGTGGAGAAATCTACTATATTGGACCATTTTCCAATTATGCTTCAATTGGATGGTATTAATCCTAGATTCAACTACCCTTTCAAATTCAATAGCTCATGGCTATTGAATGATGAATTTTGTTTTATGATTAGGGAGAAATGTATGTGTTTTCAGATACCTGATGATTGCAGTCCAATAGACAATTTAGGTTTGAAATTGAAATGTTAAAAAAAATTATTAAATGGATTAAAGAAAAAAGAAAGAAGGATGACGAAGAGTACAAGAGAATCGAGGAGGAAATGAAGATGATTTTAACATATAATGAAGACTACATATTGAATGAGGATATGAAATTTGGTTTTAAAGGATTTAGAGAACAAAAAAGCACTTCTAAACAAGAGGAAATGGACCAGAGACTAAAGAGCTAGGCTCTTTGGGTGGGACTTAGTGACAACAGTATTAGATTCTTTCATATAGGAGGATTACAAATTCAATATGGGAAATGGATGATGATAATGGTAATGTGGTTAAATCTCAGAACGATTTATAAAACATGGCTAAATCATATTTCGGAAAACTTTCCAAAGGATTGGGTTCTTGTAAGATTGATGCATAGTTGAAGGTGATTGGTCACTTACCCTCATTTTTCAATCATTTTTCAATCCTGAAGATTGAGAGGAAGTTGGGAAACCTGTAACCCTAATTGAGATAGAAGAACCTTTAAAAAAATTGGTTAAAGATAAGAGTCGAGGTCCATATGGATGGACTTTGGAACTCTTCCTCTCCTTATTTGACATGATGGGTAGTGATTTGTTGGCTATGGTAGAACAATCAATATTGGAAGGATATATTTCTAGTGCTTTGAATTCAACTTTCCTTACACTTATTCCTAAGTGTAACAAGACAATATATTTTAATGACTATAGACCAATTGCTTTATGTAACCTTGCATATAAGATTATTACTAAGATCATTTCTAACAGGATTAAACCTTTCCTTTCTAGATTTATGTCTAATGAATAGTTTGGTTTTCTGAATGATAAACAAATCCTGGATGCAATTGGTATTTCTTAGGAGGTTGTGCATTCTATTCACCTTAAGGATATGGAATCTATTTTGCTAAAGATGGATTTAGTTAAGGCCTATGATCGTGTGGATTGGGGATATCCGAGACTTCTTATCCTTCAAATCGGTCTTCCTTTATCAATAACAGACTGGATTATGTCTAGTGTGAGATCTTCCCAGTTCTCTTTGCTTACTATTGGTGCTTCTTCTGAATTATTTAAAAGTTATAGAGGTATTAGAAAGGGATTCCAATTGACTCCACTTTTAATCTTGCTAGTTATTAAAAGTGTAAGAAGAATGATTATGAAGGGAAAATTAGAAGGAAAAATTAAAGGAATCAAAATTGTTGGTTTTGTTTTCATCACACTTATTGTTTGTTGATGATGTTACGTTGTTCGAGAATGGATCAACGGAAGAGTGGAGAATTTTTTTCTTATATTATAAATATCTTTTGTGTAACATCAGGAATGAAGGTGAACATCTCTAATTCCTATTTATTTAATCATAAGGTGGATGAACAGGTTTTGGGCCTGACTATAGATTTATTTCCTGTTGAAATCTGTAATATTGGGGAAGGATTTAAATACCTGGGTTACTTTGTTAATCCAGTTGCTTATAGGATCAAATATTGGTATTGGATTGCGGAAAAAATTGAAAAGAGAACTAGCCATTGGACATTTAAACTTCTCTTAGTTGGTAGTATATTGACTTTGTTAAAAGCAGTATTGGCGGGTTTACCAGTTTACTGGCTCTCTTTGGAAAAGGTACCGAAGACTATTTTGAATTGGATTAGAAAACTTATGTTTAATTTCCTTTGTTTTGGTAATGCATATGGATGAAAACTTTAAATGGCTAGTTGGGAAAGATTATCTAAACTGGAAGACTGGGGTGGATGGGGCATTGCGAATATATACTAATTTAGCTCTTCTCTATGCTTAAAAAGTTTTTGTAAAGGTCTATTTGGAAAAGGCCTATGGATTGAAGTACTCAAGGCCAAATATATCAAAGGTAATTTGTTAGAATGGATTAGAAACCTCGAGAGGTCCACAAGGAATGTATCCAATTTTTGGGTTGGTTTTATCAAGATATATCATTAGATGGGTAAAGGACTCACATGGAAGGTGGGTGCAGAAACGATATTTTAGTTGGAACTGATCCTATTTTAGGGATGGAGGAGAACTACCATCTTTCTTCTTACATTCTGGAATACCTTACACAAATGGGATTTCATACTCTTTCTCATATTAAGAGACTGATTTGGATTCAACAATTCGACTCATATTGGTTGTTTGCTTTAGATTTGGGGCTAGGAAATTGTTGGGATGTGGAATGGGAGAATTACATCTCCAAACTAAATTGTACTAGTTGTGGATTGATCAATGGCAAGAGCACCCTCATTTGGTATTCAAATGTGGCTATAGGTAACATCTCGACAAAATCTGCTTATTATGTGATTGGTTAGGATCATACTTGCATTGTGCCTAAATGGTGGAATAAAAACTATGGTGTTGGAATATTCCTTTGAAGATAAAGTGTCTTCTGTAGATTTTTTTTGAGAACTATATTAAGACTTGTGATAATCTCTCTCAGAGAGTTTTTAATGGGCCAAACCTTTGTTCTTTATGTAAGTCTAATAGGGAAACAATGGAACATTTTTTTGTTAGATGTCTGATTACAATTCAGATTTGGAGCACAATATGTATATCTCTCGACACTCCTAAATCCGGGGGGGTGCTTTCCTTTGAACATAATTTCTTTCGTTGGTTTTATATTTGCAAAATGTATTGCACTTTACTGGCTTTTATATCCCGGGATATTTGGAAAACTAGAAATTCCATCTTATTTGAAGACAAGAAACTGGATACTGAGCATGTTTACTTGTAGATTATCAATTTATATAAATATTATGTTTTAGAAGTGGATAGGTGTCTGCAATTAAAACAAGTGTTGGATGTTCCTTTTTCTCTAAATGCTACTCGTGTTTTTGATGCCGCAAAAGATGGTTTTTGTGTTGCTGGTGCCATTCTTTGGATCAATAAGGATCACTATTTTAATCTTAAACTGAATTGTGGTATTGGCTCAAATACCAAAGAAAAAATGTTGGTGCTTTGGTATTTATGTAGGATGACACTATTATTTTGGATTGATACATTAAATGTCTATGGTGATTCTATGGTAATTGTTAAATGAGAAAATGGATAGTTCAAACTTCAAGTGACCAACCTGCTTAACCCGTGTGAGAGAACAAAATATATTTGTCATTTTTTTACTTTATTTCTATTAAGTATATTTACCATGAATTAAATCAAGATGATGATCTTCTATCAAAAGATGCACTGAAGGAAGAGGAGGGCTTACTTTTATGGGAATAGTTCGTGGAAAAATATCTGGAAGATAAAGGTTCTTCAAAATTTTTCGTGATGTAATTGATATGAAAACTATATTGGATCTCATCCCTGAGATCGTCTTCCAGTAGATTAGTGTCTTTTGTTTTGTTGTTATTTTGTATTTTATCTTGTAAGAATTGTTTAGTTGAATTGCTGGGATAATGGTTTTTTCAGTCAATTTAATTTTGTGACGGTTTTGATGAGAACAATCAATGTTTCTGACTAATTGACATAGCTTTGTACTTTTTGATTCATATATGAATTGTAAAAGTACGTGCTTTTTTTTTATACTGAAAAAACTATAAACTCTAATTTACATTATTATCATTTAACTTAAATAAATCTAATTAAAAAAAAAAAACATTATGTATATATATACACATATACACACCCAAAGGTCTATGTTGAAGTTTTTTTTTTCTTTTAACGAGGCTTGAAAATTCGTTGAAGGTTCTTTATTTAAGGTTCACAATTATATATTTTTTCTCTACAAATTCAATTACAATCTATAAAAGCTCAAAGGTTTTAGTAAATGTGACACACCATGAGGGTACTAAAGTTAAAATTGCTTGAAAACACGAATATTTGAAATAAATTAAGGCAAAATTTTCTGATACGCAATGTACCCTTGCCATATCTCTATTCCAAAACTTGAACAATGGGATATCCCATTTCTAGCAAAGTTTGATTTGAGAAACATGATAGTGGATTCCTTTAAAGTTGATAACTATGAGGTAATACATTACTTCTTTATCAAGATTCAAGTTTCATTGCATGTGATGATATATTACATTCCTTGCAAAGTTTGAAAACATAGATGCTAAAGTAAAAGTGTCCATTATTTTAAGTGAATAAACAACTCTTTTTCATAACTGTTTTAAGTGAATAAACAACTTTTTAAAATATAAAAAGGACAATAGTGGCTAGTTAACTATACCATATACCATCTATCTCACAATCTAGTAAGTTAACTAACCCATTTGCCTCTAGTTTCCACTTCTACATTATTATATTCTATGTGGTACCTCATTATCACATCAATTTAATAATTAACTCATTTAAAATATATAAAACCTATTGTCGTCGGATGGGGCGCACGTGGCACTACCTCCCAAGTTGAGAATCTATAGAATCAACATTTAAATTCGATTAAAAAAATTTAATTAATAAAAAAGAATTTGATATTAATATAATAGTATTTTGTAATATACTATAAAAAATCATAAAATATAATTGATATTATCAACAATATCATTTTTAAAATAAATAAAAAAATAACATTGATTAAAAAAAATACATTGACATTAACTAAATTAACCTTTAAATATATAAATTAACAAAATTAGTGTAACTAATTAGGACAACATATCAATGCGAACCAATTATGTATCTAATCATTTTCTCAAACGAATAACAAAATATCACACTCCATTTAAAGTTCGGAACTAAGTGATAACCATCACATTTTCCTAGAATTTCATAATAGAAATGTCAACACACCTATTACAATTTTGGAATTGAGTGATAAACATTGCCTTCCTCTCACATGTTGGATGATGTGTGTGAAGGCATGTTTAATATGCCTTCACATGATTGGTAATTTACCAAAGGAGAAGGCGTTCTCCCAATCATCACAACAAATCAAGAGTTGATGTGGTTCTCACCTAAGTCGACTCTTTAATGTGTTTTGGTATTTGCATCCTACGACCTTATTACACTTGTTGTGATGGAAATCAAGGACAGAGGTGGATCTTCTACCTACCCTCCTAATTTATTGGTGAAGTAATTAGCTGACAGATTAATCCCTCCACACCCCATCAAGGTTCATTAACTCCTCCTAACTATGTAGGATGACACTGATGTATACAAACTCCAAGGTTCAGAAAATATGGCAACCATTTAATGACTGATTACCAACTTCACCCTCCCATGTAACTCACTATCTGCCTACCTTTCTATACCTCCTCATACACCACTTTCATACCTACACATGCATTCCCATATTGCATGCGGCCCCGATGGCATGAGAAACCCTACCTGCAGCTTCTAGAACACCCTACTAATTTTCCCTCATTTTTATATTATTATTATTTTATTCGTCTTATTTTAACCTGGTTTTTGGCAAGGGCACAGTCCCCCCCCTCCCTGTTTTTTTTCTTTGCATGGACAAGGTGGTGATATGTCCAATGGTAGCTAAAGCTTTGTATGCCCATTTTGGTAGAGGCTATGAGGATGATCATAACTAGTGCTGCCACATTTATTGATCTTTTCCTTGATGTGTGCCATTTTTTAGGCATGGATCAGTTATTCCCATGGTGTTGAATTTGAGCAGGTCAATAGAGAATGGGATAATTTCGTAATACTATAGGCATACATGGAAATCACTGCTCACTACTCCCACCCCCCATTTTTTTCTTCTTCAAGGTAGATCCTTCTGTAAACGTCAGGGATCGATACTCTCTCCAACATGTGATACGATGTTTAGAAATAACCTTCTCTATTAGTGTTAATTTTACTTGGGAGCATTTTTTTTTTAAATTTTCTTAGAATAAAGAGTTACTTCTATTTTGCAAATATAGTTTTCAATTTTGGCTTAAATCTTTGGTATTTTGTTTCGGTTACTATTGCTATTCCCTTTTTTGTTTGTACTCTTAACTATTGAATATTTTGCTACAATTATTGTCTTTTCACTCTTATATTTTGGTTTGCTTTAGTTTTTAGTCCAAGTTCCAATTTTCATTTTTTTTAGATTTTAGTTTCGATATCAGAACTATAGAATGGCTCATAAAAATGGTATCACAGTCACCTTCTTGCCCTTATGTGAGAAACCCTAACAATTGAATACTTTTTATAGATACAACGAGTTTGCTAATGCTCATTAATGAGTATATAGGCTCTTATGGGGGGGTATCCCTATCATACGTTCCTTTGCAACACTATAACCATAAACAACTAGAATTGTGTGATGCTCAAGGCCCTCTCACTTACGCTAGGAATGGACTCAACATTAGTATCCACATAGGAGTTATACATTCGATAGGTTGAATGTCATTGTTCTGGTGTGAGAGGGAGTGGCCTTCCTACATGAATGGCTGCAAGATAGGAGGGCACAACCTCTCTAACTCCCTCTATGGTTGCTTATGCAAGGACGAATATGCAAAAGGTATTTCTTTTTCGAAGGTAAGTGGATGAGTAGTATGGATTGCAAGAGAATAAAAATAAATAAAAAATAAAACAAAACAAATTTCTCATTTTAAGAATCTTGATTCATATTTCCAAATTTAATGTGTCAAATGACAAATATTCTCTTATTGTTTAATAGCCAGAAAATATGCGTTTATGTTGTCTGGTGTCAGACTAGGGTTTAAAATACAATTGTAGATAATTCATTACACAATCTTAAACATGATAGTTCAAATAAGCCCGCATAACCGATAAAATATGTATTGTATAGAGATAAGCACTACCTTTATTACTTACGATCATGCCATTTTTGTTAGATATAGGTACTACCTCCTATCAGGCATACCAGACATATCAAGCATAAGAATATTACTTATGAGTTGCCATGCTTACCTTCCTTGTAATTCCCCATCAATTAACCATCTAAACCTACCCATTACCTATTTGTATTTTGCTTGTTATCTATGGAACTCAAACTATATGATGACACTATACCTCATAGACTTATGGACCTATTATTTTTTTGGAACTTATATATGTGCATGTATTTACATGTTAATATTTTTTATGATGGTTGTTCATTGATTTTATCTCTAGCAGGTAAATTTAAATAAGGTATTGGGTATGTGGATATCGATTTAAGTTATATGTTGAATAAATGAATGCAATACCAGGAACATGGTAAATATAAAATATTGTTACATTGTTGTTGATTAGTAATGAAGTATGTATATGCCAATGATTACATGATTGTGCATGATCTTGTGTTGGGATACTAACTCTAGGTTAAATAAGCTAAGTGATAGTTAGATATTGTGGTACAAAAGTAACATCGAAGATATGGACTTCGAGAGAGGAATCATTATGTTATGAGGATTTAATTCATTATTTTATTTATTTCGACACATTGCTATGATATGTGGGAAAGTGTATATTTTATAGGAATCACAGTTTTCCAAACTGGTTATTCATTGACGTGAAATCCACAAACAAAAGCAACGACACAATAGGGTGTTGATCCTAGTTCTATCTGGGGTGGTGGAGGAATTTTCTACTATTTATCCTCTGAAACCTGGAGTCATGGGAGGGATGTGCTAAGGCACCCTCCTCAAGGTGTGTGATGATGCCTAGAAGTTTCCTACTGGGGAATCTTGGTCGATGTAATCAACACTTTCGCTTACATGTTATATTTGGGATTAGGTTAATATAGTTGACACTCCAAGATATTCCAATAGAGGAAGGATAACATGTGGAAGATATATGTGAATTAGAAGAGATGAGGTAGGTAGATAAGGATGCTGAGGAAGTTAATTGTCACATTGTGATTGGTTTGGTATGATAAATCACTTGCTTTACCCATGCAGGATAAAATAAGTTTACCGTGTAGTTTGTATTAAGTTAATGGGAACTAATTGCCAATGAATGGATATGATTTAATCATGTTTATTAATTATTAATTATGATTGGATTGTGATTCAAATGATTAATCATGTTGCTAAGTATGCTTATTAATGTTTGATTTTAGTAACTATGCTTATTTATTATTTATTATTAATCTTGTTATGAATTATAAATTATAAATTATAATTAATCATGTTTATTGATGTTTGATTATTATTAAGTATTAATGGTTGGATTATGATCAAGCATGTTTATTAATAATGTTTACCAACTATTGATTTTTAACTAAGCTTATTTAATTATTAATTATTAATGGCTCCATTATTATAAACATGTTTATTAAATATTGAATTTATTAATTAAGTTTAGTGGTTATTAAATATTAAGGACCACATTGAGATGAGTATGTTGTTTGGTGTATGTTTTAAATGAAAATGAAGTCGCAACAGCTTTGAAAATATGAATATTGTTAGTTATTCCACTTATTAACTGCATATTTATTAGCTTTAATTTTTGGATAAGGTGGTTGGTCTACTTTGATGACCCTCCTCAAAAGAGGCATGGAGGGTCCTTCCCGATGAAAGGAGGTGGAATAAGAGGGAAGAATGGGGAATAAGAGGGGGAAGGTGAAGGGAAAGGGGAGGGGGTTGTGTGGAAGGAAAAGATAAAAAAAATGTCAATTGGGTTGTTTGTGGATTTCATGGGCATAGAGAACTAGAAAAGGGAGAAGTTTTATAGACCTAGCAGTGGATAATTAATAGTTGGCTGGGATGAAAATCCCAATTTGGGCACTCTCAGAGCAACGAAGCACTATGAGATTTCATATTCAAACATATCTACCAGGTAAACTATTAAGTTCCTCCTGTTTCAAGTTTATGAGTAAATTAGAAAAATCTTGATATATGCAAGTCATTTTTATGCAAATTGAAGAACTAGTTACTCATGTTATGATCAAGATTTATAGTAAGAAATACTTACACAAAATATTGTTTAATTTCTTATGTGTATTGAAAGTTAGATTACTATTAGTAAACTGCTGATTATATTGTAGTTAAGAACCCATAGGTCCTTAAATTCCTTAACTAACATGCCTAGCTCCAATATTTTTCCTTAGTAAAGGAATTTAAAATCCCGACCACCAACCAACCAAATATAGAGATACTTTGTAAATGAATGCGGAAAACACCATCTATATACTTACAAATAAATTCTAATTCACCTTAGACAATGATGCGGATATTTCAATTGAAACTCTATCCAATTTGTAACGATCATATCTTTAGTATACATACCTACTCTTTGGAAGGTATGTGCAGGGTAAACATGGATTGTATAATAGTGTTATAATCCTTCTCATTGTTTGGATATATACATATACTAGTTTTTTGGGTGGTTTTGCAGGGAAAGTCCATACTTAGTTTTCGTGGTATAGCATGGGATCTTCCTTTGCTTCTTTGTTAGACTCTATGGCTTGACTTCAGGATTAATTCCTAGTCTAATTAAAATTTCTATTCCCTTTAAAATTCTATTATATTTAAGGCCCATTTTTTGTGTGTTTCACTACACTTCACATTTTCAATTTGTAGTAGGCTCATGGATCTAGACTTGGAACCTAGGATATGATACTATGTGTAATTCCCATGAAGGTTCATTAATAATTGTGTGGTTATTATAAATTAATTTCATTACAACTTATGATTTAACCATTAAAATGAAAAACCTTAGTTTTTTTGGGAGTAAATATTGGTTTTCTTATTTCCTACTTCAATATTGTTTAAAAGTTCTAATAAAACCTAATACAAGCACAAAATACTCAATTTCTCAAGTGTTTCTTAGTCCATTCATTTCAACAATACTAGTACTTCTTTAGTGATTCACATATCATGAAATATAATAAGCAATCATGTAACTATATCTAAGCAATCATGTAACTACAACAACATATAAGCATGTTACAACAACATATAAATAATTTTTAAATCATAAGAAGAATAACTCCATATGAGATTGGCGGGGAAGTCTAAACTGAATAAAGTCTCCATCTTCTCCCTCTTTCTTTTCTAGAGCGTATTTACACCTCCTTGCCAACTAGGAGCCTCACCAGCATCTGAGCTCCAAGAAACCTTTTGGTTTATTGTCCCTCTATTCTCGAGACCCAAAGAACAACAATGCATACCAATATAGCTATGTATGGTATCTCCAATCTAGAGTTCTCAAACTCATCCCAAAAACTCATCCACAACACCACTTCAATTTATTCAAAAATAACAATTTCAAAGTACATTAAAAAATTCATAAACAAGTTGCCAAGTTTTTCTTTTACATGTTACTATTCATAAATCTCACCACAAATTTCAATGCAACCCTAACTATCCCATTTATTACATTAATACCTCCCTGGTGCTTATCGAGATATATCTTATATAATTTGATAAAATATTCATTGATGGGATTGAAATGATTTGTTTACATAATATTATTTAAATACAATATGACAAGTACTTACCTCACATCAATCGATGTTTTTTTACAAATTACATTATATTATGTATACATTTTGTTAGATTTTTATCATTTAAGCTAGCATTAACTTAGGATCTTAACTGAGAGAATAACAAGCACAACAATCAAACACATAAGTCAATGAACACAAAGATTTTCCTTGGGGAAACCATAAAGGAGAAAACCCCGCAAATTCCTCAGAGATAGAATCAACACCAATAGAAAAGCCCCCAAAATAGTAAGATGATATCCCAACAGCAGTAGCCTCTTTCTCTCTAGCCCCATCAACTTCTTCTTCCTCAACTATGTGCTACAACTGAGTGTGAGTGAGTGTGTGATAAATAGAGAGGCTCACTCTCTATTTATACTAATTCTCGACTTGACAATGACTCACTAGGGCCGACTTCTCTAGGAGATTCTAATAACCCTAGGGCCCCGCAACTGCGGGGACTTTAACCCTTGAACAATAGGAGGATTACCCACAATGACTTGACATGACTTGTTTACATTATAGAAACTTCCGATAGGAACATCGGGGCATGACATGACTCAATTACATTACAGATACCTCTCGGAATAAACATTAGGGTACAATACATGAAATATACAAGTGAATACATTCCGAAGTTACATATACATCAACACTCCCTCTTAACTAGGAAGGTATTCTTTCGACACAATTTTCAGCACTAGTCTTCTTCTCTGTAATGAGTGGATCATCTCGTCATCTTTATCTTCAAGTTGTCTTCATCTTCAAGTCTTCTTCATCTTTAAGTCATCTTCGTCTTCAAGTCATCTTCATCTTCAAGTCTTCTTCATCACAGGATCTGGATCATCACTGCTGGATCATCATCAGTGTATCATCATCAAATATGGATCATCACTTGATCTGGATCATCATCAAGTCTAGATCATCATCACATCTGGATCATCACTTGATCTGGATCATCATCATCGGTTCTATCTTAGAATGGTGCTATCTCTTGATTCTTCTCATCACAGGAAGTTCTACAAAGCCAGCCCTTTTTCATGCTGGTTGTAGACCTAGCCTTCATGTAGGTCTTCAACACTTATATCTGACCCTAAGTTAGAATGTCCCGCCTAACTCTTACATCTGACCTCATCTTGTCAAAAAGGCACGCCCAGCACTCACATCTGACCTCATCTTGTCAGAAAGGCCCAACACTCACATCTGACCATGTGTAAACACATCGCGCCAAAATGGCTTAGCACTTATATCCGACCATGTGCAAGCACACCGCATCAGAATGGCTCTGCACTTACATCTGACCATGTGCGAACACACTGCATCGAAAGGGCTCTGCACTTACATTCGACCATGTGTGAACACATCGCATCGGAAGGGAACTGCACTTACATATGACCATGTGTGAACACACCGCATCAGAATGGCTCTCAGTCCCAGACTGAGGATTCCTGGTAACTGAACAAGTTCCTCCATTCTCCTAGAGAATGGCATCAACCCTTATATCTGATCAAGTGGGAACACATCCCTCAATCACATCAGAATGGCCCTACACTTATATCTGATCATGTGAGACTACATCCCCCAGTCATAACAGAATGGCCCTCAGTCCCAAACTGAGTATTCCTGGTAATTGACCAAGTGCCTCCATTCCAAGAATGGAATTCAGCACTTATATTTGATCATGTAGGAACCAATCCTACAGCCACATTAGAATGGCTCAGCACTCACATCTGACATGGAAGGAACCAATCCTCTCACCATGACAGAATGGCTTAGCCCTTACATCTGACCATGGAAGGAATCTAATCCTCTCACCATGTTAGAATGGCTCTAGGTCTCATTATTTCCCCTTGGAGGGAACCTCGATCTAGAGAACACCAAGCTTCTCCCTGAAGTATTCAAACTTCACTCTGACCAATGGCTTTGTCAACACATCAACTATCAGTTCGTCCGTCGCAACATACTGAAGCTTCACTGCTCCTCTCTGCACCATATCCCTGATATAGTGATACTTGATCTCGATATGCTTCGACTTGTCATGGAACACTGGGTTCTTCGACAACTTCACACAAGTCTGGTTGTCGCAATATATACAAGTAGCATCCAACTGGAGATCAAATAAATCAGACAGTAGCTTTCTTAGCCACACTGCCTCGCAACTAGTTGAACAAGCTGCAACATACTCTACTTCAGCTGTACTCAGTGCCACACAGGACTGCTTCCTACTAAACCAAGAGATCATACCTTATCCAATACTGAAGTAGCATCCTGAAGTGCTCTTCCTATTGATGGCACTGCTTGCCCAATATGAATCAATATAACCCTCCAGGTTAATCTTCTGATTTTCCTTGTACTTGAGCCCATAATCAACTGTACCCTTTAGGTACCTCAGAATATGCTTTATAGCAATCAAATGAACATGTCTCCAATTTGTCAGGAACTGGCTCAAGGTGTTCATAGCAAAACAAATATCTGGTCTCGTGTTCATCAGGTACATCAAGGACCTAATCATCTGACGATACATCGTGGCATCAACCGCTTTTGATGAAGCATCACTCAATAGCTTCAGGTTCGATGCCATAGGTGTGGTTATGGCCTTGCAGTCCATCATCCCAAACCTCTTCAAGATCTCTACTGCATACTTCCCTTGTCCGAGGAAGGTTCCATCCGTATTCTGCCACACCTCCATGCCTAGAAAATAATGCATCATACACAAGTCTTTCATTTCAAACTCGGCAGCAAGCTTCCTCTTCGTATTAGCAATTAATCCATCCATACCTATTACAAACAAATCATCCACATACAGTAGGAGTATCACTGGGTTACCTTTTTCAACCTTGTAGTAAAGGTTGGAATCTGATTTACTTTTGGTAAAGCCCAAACTGGATAGAAATCCATCAATTCTACCATACCATGTCCTGGGTGCCTATTTCAAACTGTATAGGGCTTTCTTCAATCTACACACATGAGACTCCTTGTCATGTGTCTCAAAACTGAGTGGCTACTCCACATACACTTCCTCTTCCACTACACCATTCAAGAAAGTAGTCTTGACTTCCATTTGGTGTATCTTCCATTTCATCATTGCAGCCAGAGAAAGTACTGATCTGATGGAAGTGTATCTGGCTACAGGTGCAAAATTTTCTTCATAATCTATTCCTTCTTTCTGGGAGAAGCCATGGGCCACAAATCTTTCTTTATATTTCTCTATGCTACAATCTGCAGCATTCTTGATATTGTAGATCCATTTGGAAGTTACAATGGACTTCCCTTCTGGTCTTGGGACAACATCCCAAACATCATTCTTCATGATCGATTGATACTCTTCGATCATAGCATCCTTCAATTCTTTCCTTTATGCCGCTTCTTCATAGTTGGAAGGTTCTTTATCAATAATGTCACATAGCAGGGCTACATAACTGGAGCAGAACCTAGTTCTCTTCCTTCCTCTTTGTGTTTCTTCTGAAGCTCCATATCTTTCTTCACCTTGGATAATTTCACGTACCCAAGCAGGTTTCCTCTTGCGAGGATTATTCTCCTGAGGTGGATCCACGGGTTCTTGAGGTTCTTCTAATTCTCGATCTTCTTTTTGAATTTCTTTATTCATGGTTGTATCATGAATTCTGGGTGCTTCTGTTTCCTCATATTCTTCAGCCAGTCTCTTTCTGGATTTGATGTGGGCCAAATCTTCATCAAATGTTACATCTCTGCTGATGTCGATCTTCTTGAATCTTGGGAAGTATATTCTGTAAGCCTTCGAGCTTTCAGAGTATCCCACAAATATACCCTTCTTTTCTGAAGGATCTAACTTTGTCCTCTTTTCTTTCGGAATGCGTATGTATACAGGACAGCCGAATATTCTGAGATGGCTAATTTTTGGTTTCTTGCTAGAGAAGAATTCTTCAGGTGTCTTGTTCTCAAGTACTCTATGTGGAGTACGATTTTATACATATACCGTTGTTCTAGCATCTTCTGCCCACAGATGCATGGGAAGATCTTGATCATGAAGCATGGCCCTTGTTGCTTCCATGATCGTTCTATTCTTTCTTTCTGCAATCCCATTCTGTTGTGGATTATATGGAGTGGATAAATCCCTCTTAATCCCTAAGTCTTTGCATAGCTCTTTGAATTCATTTGATGTGAATTCTCCACCATTATCTGATCGAAAGGTCTTGATCTTCTTTTCAGTGTGGTTTTCGATCAAGGCTTTGAATTCCTTGAACTTGCTGAATACTTCATCTTTGTTCTTCATAAAGTATATCCATGTCTTTCTAGAAAAATCATCAATAAAAGAA
>LPNX010623040.1:126513-134013 GCA_001517045.1 Pseudotsuga menziesii
AATTGGATGACATCGGACCGCATACATCGGAGTGGATGATTTCCAAGATTCCTTTTGCCTTGCTCTCGCTACTTGGAAATGTCTTCTTTGTGTTCTTCCCTTTCGCACATCCTTTGCATACACCTTCATGTTTTGTCTACATTTATGGGATACCTTCAACAACTTTGCTTGTAAGTGGTAGTGCTCTGTAATGCACATGTGCAAGCCTTCTATGCCAAAGCTCATTTGGTTCTACCGAGTCATGAACCAAAGTGGTTCTGGTTGGCCCTTCAATTTGTATAGTCCTCCGTCTTGTTCCCCAATCACTACTACATCATCAAAAGACTTTCCCTTTGGCCACATGAGTACTTGACCATCTACAAATGCAACCATTATTCCTTTTGCATCCAATGCATATATGGAGAGGAGGTTCTTCTTTAGTCCAGGTACAAACAATACATCTTTCATCTTGATAGACTTTCCAGAGTCTGGCTTGTATGAGGATTCACCACTACCTTTTATTGGATACTGGTCGTCATCTCCAAGTTTCACCTTGTGAGGTGATTCATGTTCAAATAGTTTCACAAAGGATTCCTTGAATCCTATCATATGTTTGGAAGCACCGCTATCTATAAGCCAATCATTGCTGCCATGTGTGATAGTTCCTGTGAGAGCGGAGATCAGAACATATTCTTCATCACTTGAATAATCATCACTGTCTTGTCTGGTTCTCTTTGTGGAAAGTTCATCATCCTCTACAGCATGAGCATGATGTCTTCTCTTGTTTCCCTTCTTCTTATGAGAGCTACTTTTGTTTCTAGGACAATCTCTAGCAAAGTGTCCTCTTTCATCGCATGTATAGAAAATGTACTTAGACATATCTCTATGCTTTCTAAATTTACTCCTTTGGTGAGAGTGCTTACCTATGTGGTGCCTAGTTTGGGTTTTCTTGGATTGTACTGTGAGAGCTTGATCTTCACTTCCCATGTTTTCTTCTCGAGCTGCTATCCGAGCTTCTTCTTGAGAGCATTCTTCCCATAGTTTTCTAAACTTGACTAACTTCTTTCTGGCACATATCCCTTGAATGAATGAGTCCCATGTCCTAGGGAGACCATTCAAGGTGGTCCTTACAATTTATGCATTCTCCACTTCTTCATCCGCTGCTTCAAGTTGTTCTTTGATATGGGAGACACTTGTGAAGTATGATTGTATGGTCTCCGCATTCTGGATCTTCACATTCTTCAACTGGTTCCTCAAGGTCATATTTCAGTTTATGTTCTTTCCTTCAAATAGTTTGGTTAGGGCATCAAACATAGCTTTAGGTGTATTTAGGGAGGACACCTGTGGTATGAGGTGATCCTTGATTGAATCAGCAATAATCCTCTTAGCCATAGCCAACTTCTTGTGTAAGGCCTTAGCCTCATCTCCCTCTAGAACTGGAATCTCCTCATTGATGTAGGAGTCTAACTCATTTTCTTCCAGGACTAGGGAGATTCTATACTTCTAGGCTCGGAAGTTATCCACCCCCTCAAGCTTTTGATCAAGCTTGGTATGATGAGACATCTTAACTGAGAACCTCAAATGGAAATACAAAATATTTAGATATTACCAGGTTAAGATGTCGGATCTGGATTTGGAGTTGAATTTCTGTAGTGTTGGTTCAGGAGCAGATTAGGGTTTGACTTTCCCAGAGTTTTGTCCAACCAAAAGCTTTGATCTTGATCTATAAAATTTGATTTTGAGGAGGAGATCAATCCAGGCCTGGGATCACTCAAAAATTTCACTTCTGTGGAAATCCCTAATTTTCGGCAATAGTGTCGAGTCAAAAAACTGAAAAATGCTCAGAATTAGATTTTGCTTCAACAAAAATATGTGCCCTGGGGAGGAGAGTCAGCCCAATCTTCTTTTGCTAAAAATATATGGAGAGAGATCCAAAAAGTAGGAAGCCCTAGTTTTCGTAGCTGCATAGTGTCTTCTTCTCAGGTTAGCTCTGATACCATGTTAGATTTTTATCATTTAAGCTAGCATTAGCTTAGGATCTTAACTGAGAGAATAACAAGCACATCAATCAAACACATAAGATGATGAACACAAAGATTTTCCTCATGGAAACCATAAAGGAGAAAACCCCACAACTTCCTCAGAGATAGAATCAACACCAATAGCAAAGCCCCCAAAATAGTAAGATGATATCCCGACAGCAGTAGCCTCTTTCTCTTTAGCCCCAACAACTTCTTCTTCCTCATCTATGTGCTACAATTGAGTGTGAGTGAGTGTGTGATAAATAGAGAGGCTCACTCTCTATTTATACTAATTCCTGACTTGACAATGACTCACTAGGGCCGACTTCTCTAAGAGAGTCTAATAACCCTAGGGCCACGCAACTGCAGGGACTTTGACCCTTGAACAATAGGAGGGTTTCCCACAATGACTTGACATGAATTGTTTACATTATAGAACCTTTCGATAGGAACATCGGGGCATGACATGACTCAATTACATTATAGATTCTTCTCGGAATAAACATCGGGGTACAATACATGAAATATACAAGTGAATACTTTCCAAAGTTACAAATACATCAACACATTTACCTACTTAGATACATAATATCCTAATGCACTTTCATACACACACACACACACATACATAAATACATACATATTATTCGCTTTATTTAAACTTCAAAGTATCTTATATGTCAAAATTCTTGCAAACCATATAATCACATCTTATAAATATACATACATTAACAATTTATTTAATTAAATTAGATTTTGAATGATATGTCAACAATCCCTGCAAACATGAAATTATAAATATAGATGATATGCTCATGCTAATAAGAATTTTAAGTGTCTACCTAATTACCAATAATTATTGCATTACAACAATACACTATTGTACTCATGCAAGGTGTGCATATGTGGCTAATGCACACACTCTTTGTATGGGTACTAATAATCACATTCAATGCCTTCAATGCAAGGTTCTTAATATACGTTGGAAGTCAATTGGTAGAAGAACAATTAAACAAAACATCAATCGTCATTTATTACTAATTAGGATTCACCACCATTCATTACTCAAAATTTTCCTACAAATCATTATCAATCAATTGCATAAACATATTCATAAATTCAAGCATATAATCATGAAGGTTTATAACAATGAATAACACCACGGAACCCCATCGTTGGTGCCATCCATATCCATAAGTACTCCAATCACCTAAACACCACTACTTCCATTGCTTGACATCAACATCTTGAAATTTTCTCCAATATCCAGTCGTGCTAGCTATACCAACTTAATGGCAGGTAGAAACCGTAATTGGAAGTGTTGACTACGTATACCAAGATTCCCTAAAAAAACCACTAGTTGTCATCACATATCTAGGGGAGAATGGTCAGTAGATTCCTCCCATGACTCCAGGGTTTGGAGGATAAATGATGGGAAACTCCTCCACCCCTTGATAGTACCAAGGTCATCACCCTATAACAACTATAATGTGTCATCACTATTATAAGGGGTCCCATCACTGAATAACAACTTTGGGAAAGTTGCGATTTTTTCAAAACTCACACTCACCCATAAGTCAGAAGTATTGGAATTCACAATTGAATCAAAGGAAAAATTGATAACACACAATAGGATTTGAACCCAAAATACGACGACATCTGATGAAAAGAATTTTTTGTCGGATTGCAATGATGAAAAGCACTGTTTTGTTCGATCTGTTTTTCTCGTCTTGAAGAATCGTCGAAAATACGAAATTTATGACGTCGGTTAAGCAACGATATAGTGGTTGGTGAAGCGAAAATATTGTCGTTGGTTTTGTGACGATCCTTTCATCGGTTGTGCGATGCTTAATGGACGATTATCTAACGACGTCAATTTATTTTTTGATATAGTATTAGGTTTCTTTTTGCAATGGTAACTAGGTTAATATCGTTGGATATTCGCCGACAGAATAATTTGAAAATAAATAAATTAGAGAAACATTTCGACATGTTTGCTATAGAAGCGACAAACGGTTTGCAGAAATTATTTATTCCTCGACAGACGGTTTGAGGAATTATATTATTCTTCAACGGACGATTTGCGGGACTATTTTTTTCTTTGACAGATAGTTTGCAGAAATTTTTTATTCTTCAACAAACCACCGTTTGCGAAAATAGTGATGTGTGGACCTTGTTTTTTTAAGATTGTCAATAGTGTTCATTCACAAAGTTTGTGACAAAATGTCAAATAACAATATTCCTGATCCAAACGAACACAATCGACAATTGCTTGCTAGACTGTGGGATGCAGTGAAAATAAGGGGTGATGGTAAATGTTATTGTCCATGTAGTCAATGCAAGGGATTTAAGAGGAGAAGAATATTGATCGCAATAACCACATAACATTGTAGGGAACATGGGAAGGCTGAGGGGGGGAATGAATATCGTCCATTTGTAATTTTAGAATTATAAAGTTTTTATATTTTTTGCTTTGGTAAATGGATGTATTATTTTAATATTTCCTATATTAACTTATATTTATTGATGTATTCATGTAATTATAAAGGAAAGACATCCTACGACATATCGTCTAGAGGAAGTGCTTTCAGAACAAGTACCAGAGGAATATGGAGCGCCTATGCTTAATGGAGAACAAGCGAATGATCATATCGAAGAAGATACTCATAATGATAACGCAGTTGAAGATGATGGTACAAATACATTTATCCATGATTCATTTAATGTTATAATAGATGATGACGATGATGACTATAATGAAAATATTGATGAATTTGATGATGTTCACGATATACCTCTTCTTGAGAAGGCATATGAACCCCTTGATGAAGGCTCCAAAACAAATATTCTCTCTGCTATATTGTCGATAATGAACTTGAAGGTTGTGAATGGTATTTCAAACATATCAATCACACAAATGTTAAGGTACGATCATGATAAAGTTTATCTTTATTCCTCTAATAATTGTATTGTTAATTCGTAATTCAAATTAATACAAATGAAGTGTGTTTCATTAATATCATTTATATATTATATTAACTCCATTTTTATTTTTATTTGATGTAGCTTGATAGCTGAATTTTTGTTACCACCATCAAATATTTTACCTCGCACATATCGAGATTTATCTTCCATCATGAAAGAGATTGGAATGCATTATGAAGCAATTCATGTATGCCCCGATGACCATGTTATATATTATAATCATCATGAATTTGCAACAGAATGTCCGGAATGTCATATAAGTAGATATCGATCAGATCAAGTAACAAAAAAGGTGTCTCACAAGGTTCTTTATCATATTCCCATCATTCCACGTTTGCAACGACTATTCAAGTGTAATAGAATAGCGCAATTTATGGATTACCATGCAAGGAATAGAAGTCAAGATGATGTTATTCGAATTCCTGTAGATGGTTCTGCATTTAGAGATATGGAGGAAAAGTGGCCTCACTTTAAAGAACCCCGTAATCTTAGGATTTCTTTGGCCGCATATGGTGTTAATCCATTTGCACAGATGAGATCCATTTACACGGTGTGGCCTATTTTTGTTATCAACAATAAAATTCCTCCATGGTTGTCAATAAAGAGGGAGCACATAATGTTGTCAATAATTATTCTAGGTATATTGTGTCTACAACTGTTTTATTTTTAATGTAGTTGTGGCATCTCATTTGTCATATTTTGTTTCCCAATGTCATATATATAATTTTTATTTTACTCTTGTGCATGGTTTATATATCTTAATGGTTCTCATAATTATATATTTTACATGTACTTCAAATCAATCAGGTAAGTTCCAAGTCAAAGATATGAATGTATATATCGAACCTCTTATAGATGAGCTACTGAAGTTATGGAATGGCATCAGTATGTATGATGTATCTAGACCAATACGACAAAGGAAATTCCAATTCCATGCAATGGTTGTATGGACAATACACGATGCCCTAGGGTTAACCCATTTTTGTGGTTTGTATTTTTAAGTTCCACTTTAATTGCATTTAATTATATGAAGTAGTTAATATAGTTTATATATAATTATAATTGACATAGATATTCCATACCTATATATTGTAGGTCTTTAGAAAAAGGGAAGGTTTGCATGTCCAGTTTGTGGTCCTAAGATCAAATCTTGTCGCTAAAAAATCTTAAGAAAGGAGGTGTTTGATGAGTATAGGCACTTCCTCTCTAAGAATCACAGGTATAGAACAACCGAAAAAAAATATTTTCAATGGGAAGAAAGAGACTGCATTAAAACCACGGAGAATGACACCTCACCTTTGGAAGATGCAATATAATAGAAATCATCAAGCTGGTACGTAAGGATCATCATATATGAATTGTTATTTTTTATTATTATGTGAACTATTTACTGTAGTGGCCATAATTGATTTCTGTAATTTATTTATAAACTAATATTCATGATTTCCATCGTGATCATGACGGCATTAATGGGCTTCCATGAGGAATGAAAAGTTATCCTATACAATTCAACAGGTTTCCCTACTATAAGGACCTACAAATTGATCATATGTTTGATACAATGCATATCAGACATTAGAGGAAATTTCACCTCAAAATGGGCCTCCTAAGGAAAATTAATAAAATAATAGTTAAAATAATAAAATAATATTTATTAATTTTTGAGGAAGAAAAGAAAAAACTATTTTTTGTTCGTATTTTTGACAAATCTCCCTGTGTTTTTAGTCAAATTTCTATCAGGATAGCTCGTTGGATGCGGAATTGAATTCTGCATCCAACGAGTACCCACTCGGCATACTTTTTACGGGCCCTGCTACCCCAGAAACAAGAAATGCCTGAAAAAACGTGATGATGCTACCCCAAAAACAATAAATACTTGAAAAAACGTGATGATGATGTCATCATCACATTTTTTTAGGTATTTCTTATTTTTGGGGTAGCGGGGCCCGTAAAAAGTATGCCGAGTGGGTACTCGTTGGATGCGGAATTCATCATCATCACGTTTTTTCAAGTATTTCTTGTTTTTGGGGTAGTGGGGCCCATAAAAAGTATGTCGAGTGGGTATTCGTTGGATGCGGAATTGAATTACGCATCCAACAAGCTCTCCGGATCGAAATTTGAGTAAAAACACAGGGAGATATGTCAAAAATATGAATAAAAAAAGTAGTTTTTTTTATGATACTTATGCCCAAATTTATATTAAAAAATTGTTTAAGAGGTGATCCCTGTTTGAATTTTAAAGCATTTTGATTGGTTAATACATGATGACATGGAATTTGTATTATTTTTAGAAGGCCCATTTTAAATTGAAATTTCCTCTAATGAAGAATGTGATGGAAACATTATGGCGACTATTGGAGCTAAGGAGCAAGAAAGAAAAAATTGTGAAATTTTGCAAAGACATTCAAGAAGGAAACCATGCAATGAAAGACGCCATTCAATTTCATAGCAACAGAGACCAAATTAATATAAACTCAATTCCATGGATGTTTACGGAGCAGCAAAGTAATGTTGT
>LPNX010623040.1:139013-176597 GCA_001517045.1 Pseudotsuga menziesii
TTGGAGGATGACCTATCTACAAATTCTCCCAAGGCTTCAAAGAAGATATCATCATTCTCAACTAGAATAAGAAAAATTAATGGGTGGGAGAATAGGATTATATTGAATTCACCTTTAAAGGAAAAATATATAATTCTTTATACATGGAAAGGATGGAAACTAACTTAATACCCTAGTGGTCATATCAAACTAGGAAGTTGAAAATGTAAATATATGTAAGTGCTTAAAGACTAGTCAATACTTTTAAATATCAGATGATCTAGATCCTGAGCTAGATTCATTGGTAAAAACACTTGGTAGACGAGTTTTACCTAAGGAATCATTAAATGATTAGCAAATACGGGGAGCCAAATTTGGGCCATACTTAGTGAATAAAGAATATGATTTATTATTGCAAGATAAAACAATGGAACCACCCCAAAGTAAACCCTACAAGGTTTGACATTTATACCATTGACATTCTACTCTACTTAAGGTGACATTATTCTTTTAGGATATCTCAATGGTCGAACCAAGGCATAGTATATTTTGCTTCATCATGTATCTTACAATGATTTTTCCCTTAAGGATATTGATCCAAATTTTGTAGGATTACACAAGACTTTAGAGGATTCATTCAAACTTCTAAATCCTTATGGGACGAACCTTTTGAACTTGGCTAAATCTCATAATGTGTTGATCATGAATGGTCTTCCATTTTAACCCTACTTTTGAAGCTTAAAATGTTTACCCCATGTCAAAGGACAATGTGCAATTCACTATGTCTTGGCCCACATGGAGCTCCTGTATTGTATCCTCCTCTTCAAATGTTTCACCCCATTTAAAAGAACATTGTGTATCTCACTATGTCTTGGTCCACAAGGAAATCCTCTATTTTATCATCCACTTCTCAATCTCCCTATCCCTCTTTTAATCATTCCCTCTCACCGTCCACTTCAAAACCCCCTCCCTACCCCCCATTATTGTATGTTGATATACACTTTTATCCAATACCTATTAAGCATGTTGTATATTTCTCTTTTTCACCATTTAAAAAAATACACTACACGTTTTTGTATTTTTTTTCACTCAACTATGCAATTTTGTGCAGGGAATTTTGTTGACTAGTGCTCCTAGAATAGGAAAGACCCTTTAGGCCAACGTGAGTAGAGATTTTAACTTGGCTAGTACAAGTATTTTTATTCCAATCCCCTGAGATACTCCATATTGGCATACATTTACCTTTTTGTATAGTTACAACTAAAATTTGTAGTTATTATGTCATGTATTCTTTTTTGTGGTGTCTAGAAAGGCATGCCTCCTGTCGTAATTATAGAAGTATGCCACCCACTGCTGAATAATAAAATTTAATTTACTATTGGATAATGGGTAAATGTAAATGTTTATTCATGCCTAGAAGGTGGAAAATATGGAATTGAAAATAGATAATCAAAGGAGCTTTACATTCACTCTTAGGTTGAGTATGCAGGAATTGGGTAACAACCTAAGTTGTTAGTGGGAATGACATTTACAGGTTGATGAAAGGTCGTTCAAAACCAAAATTTTGATAAGGAGATCCTTGTCTATCTGGTCACATCTCACATGCTCATGCCTGTTTGTTTGATCACATGGTTGAATCTAAGAGTATCTTTCTACATACATTGTGTAGAATGAGAACTCTGAAACAGTGTAGAACACATTTGATACTGTTTATGATCACTTTCATCCTTCCTTTTCCATTGTCCAAATTTCTTTCAATATTTATCTTAGAGTCAAGACTCAAGAGTTGAGACCACATTTCTTTAGAGCATGTTCACCCTAGGTATTGAAGATTCATTAAAGTAGGTCTTTTTATTGAATTATCTAACAAACGTGAGGTTGTTTTCAAGAGTTATCCTCTTATGTTGTAACTGTAGATCATTTACTAATGGAGAGATGTAATACCAGTAAGAAAAACATTTTATCTTTTATATTGACTAACATTTAATGCTGATTAGACATCTAACATTATATGTTCTCCTACAACTAATATAAGATGCTAAAACATTAAACAAATAAGAAAACCGATGCTAGCATCATATACAACAAAAATATATCATTATTATGTTTCATGGAATACATAGTTATCTTCACAAAATGAATTCTTCTTACCCTTTCCTTTCTCAGACCAAAAGGATGTTGCTACTGTTTCATAATTTTCATGAAATGTCATAGTTCTATTTGTGAAAAGAGAGAGGAGTTTCCTCTTCTTTGTGAGGTTGTGCATAGATACCCTGAACCCACCCCTTCACAGAGTTTACTTCCATTCAACAGTAATAACAGAATCCCATTGTGCAAGGATAAATTGGTCTTGTCTTAAGGTAGCCACATGTAAGGCTCGATGTGGTACAGGTGGCATTCTGGCTAGGGAGGGTGGTAGATGTGCTATATCATGGAAATAATGTTTTCATGATTCTTGCAGGTTCTTCCTTGACCTCAACATCAAGAAGCCATAGTTTCTATTTTTCCTCTAGCATGTGATACTATTTATCCTTTTAGGTATTATCCAAGACTTGGACCTTGACTCTTCTTCCTAGTGACTTAAATGTAATTACTATTGGACATTTGTTTGTCTATTCTTATATTGATCTTATAATATTTAGTGATAACTAATTAGGAATTATATTATGTTCATTACAATTTTATCTTGTAAAGAGGAGCAACAATTAAGAAACTTGTTAGTAGTAAAATTTTCAAGCGTCAATTCTCAAGAAAGTGATGCAGGACTGAATCCAAAGTCTAAAGTGGATTCCGATGGAAGAAATCCTCCCGTTCTTACAATTATAGCAGCCATGGTGGTTTTATTTTTATTTGCTTGGGTGTTAGGATCTCTTATATTGTATTTTCAATAGTTGGTATTTTCTTGAAATAGCCTTGGCCTTAATCCTTGGAGTGTTTGATTTGTGCTATCAGGGTAGACATATGGCACCCACAGAAAATATAACACCCAAAGAAAATATGGCACCCAAAGAAAAGGGTTATATTTTTTTATAAATTTATATCGCATCGTCATTTTTTCGACGTCTTTGGAGTGGCAGTTGTCGTGGGACATCCATCCAATCCGACGACGATTTAATACAAATGACGGCTGCAGGTGTCAGATGGAAGTGATAGTTGTCGGTTCTTTGATGTTGCCTCATCGGAAATTAGACAACTACAGACGCCTTCAAGGTATCGAATGGAAGTGATAACCATCGGGTATTCAATGACAAGGCGTCAAAAATTTGACACCCAATTGATGTAAGACTTGGTAAATTTAGGATGATATGCGGTCTAAATATCGACGGGAATTTAGGATGATATCCTGTCGAAATATCGATGGGGTTCGAATTGGTGTCGAATAACCGACGAATTCCCACCGACGCCAAAAAAAATGGTGTTGTCGAATAACAGACATGTGTCTATCGAATTTCAGACATTAAAGCTGTCATATTTCAGGCTAAAATTCACTTGTTACACATCATTATCCTCTTGATGTCCAAGATATATCATTCCCCTTGGCACTTTATGATTCTATATATCTCATATCTAGTCAACATGTGTGTTAGTTCACCATAAACATATATCTAGTGCATAACATATCCAACTCTTTTAAGTGATAGTCTATATTGTTAAAATGACATTTAAATAAGCATGCAATTTATTTTGCAACATATATGGTACTTGTTTCATATCCAAGTACTAAATTTGAATCCACATAATGGTATTCCACATTTAATTTGCATTTTCAATGAAATCACATATTCTTCACCATAAATAAAATAAAATGACAAATGCCATTTACTATTCACACATAGGGTGTCCATATGTTCACATAACAACAATCTTAGTCCATATCGCTGATTGCAATGGATAATAAGCAAATGAAAATTCTATGCTAATTCCCATTTGAGTTTTAAGTACCGAATGCCAAATATGGGGCATTACAAACACCCACCCTTCAAGAAATTTCATCCCAAAGTTATAGTCTTTCCCAATCATAAGGGACAAAATAATGATGCAATATCTTTGTACCTTCTTGCTAGAATACCTTTGGCCACATTGGTCCCATTGTACCTTTACGTGGTCCACATGAACATGCTATATAAATTTTACTTCTTTTCTTGTATGGGATGTGTTTTTATATTACATTCTATTTCACATACTAGTAACTGGTATGACCTCCTTGGGGCTCACAAATTGTATCACCCAACAAGGTTCATTACATATTTTTTAGGTGTTATCCACAAATAATTATCATACTTGCAAAAATTCATAGTCCTTTGTATCACGATTCATAAGAAAATCTCAGCTATAACAAATTTCATCATACTTGCAGATAAGGCATCAGTCGAATAAAATTTTCATAGAATTGAATTCTACATGTCTACCTAATATTGTCCAACTCCTTTTTAATTTTAGTTATTGACTAGGGTCATTACTATATTAGATATGACTACCGCCAACTTCAAGACATCTTACTATTAGCCGCTTGAACTCTTATAAAAATGCTATTTCTTTACATTACTTCTATCATATTTATGTTTTCTTCATAATGTTCTATATAGCAAATTATTTAATCATTTACTTTACTTCTATTCTATTTATTTAACTATATCTCCTTCATACCATTCTCATACACCGCATATTTTATTACTACTATAATTCTCTTCGTATTTCTATAATACGCAAGCTAAGTATTAAGGTCGAAGGCTTGTTCCTTCTTTTGTCTTAAATACATACACATGCACAAGCTCTAATTTACATTATTCTCATCTAACTTAAACAAATCTTAAAATATTTAAACTAATTTTTAAAATATTTTTAAAACATAATAAATTTTTTTTGATGCCAAGAGGTCTATGTTGAACAAATTTTCTTGTGACCACTTGAAAATTTGTTGAAGGTTCTTTATTTAATGTTCACAAGTACATTTTTTTTCTTTAATTTAATCACAATCTACAAAAGTTCAAAGCTTTTAGTGAATGTGGCACACCATGAGGGTCCTAAAGTTAAAATTGATTGAAAACATGATCATTAGAAAGAAGTTAAAGGAATTTTTTTTTGATACACGATGTATCCTTATCATCGCACTACTCCAAAGCTAGGAATGGGATATATCCCATTCCTAGCAAAGTAGCAAGATAGTGGATTCCTTTAAAGTTGATAAATATGAGATGATACACAATGTTCTTATCGAGTTTCAAGTTTCATTCCATGCGATGATATATAACATTATGTTAGTAGTGGATTTTTACCTTAGTTTTTTCATACATGTTCATTCTTTTTCTTTATTAGTTCACATTTTTCCAAGGGTTAAGTTATAATGTTTAAATCATAGTCTCATCTTATTTATATTTTCCTATTTTCCTTTATGCATTTTCAAGATTAGTGAATTAAATATGGCTCATATTTATTTAAATCTTCCTAAAGTCTTCAAATATGTGATTTTGGCATGTTTGCTAACTTATTTTTCAAGGTTTGTTATCATTTCTAAGCACATGTGACTTGACACATTACGACAATGTAATACATGGAGGTTATATAGACTAGCGCTATCAGAATGTCAAATCATGAAAATTAATGGCTCAAGGCTTGTTTTGATTGTGTGATGGTTCGAAGTGGAGGGTATTAGTTATGATTTATGTCAGAGATTTCTTGTCATCTGTCAAAACTTCAATTCAGCCGACAAAATAAAATAAATATATAGAGGGACATTATTTGATATTTCCCTAATTTTCTTATTTCGCTGGCTGTGATAGTGTATGAAATAAGTTCCTAAATGTAGTTCGGGTTTTTTTCTTGAAGATTATGGTCTAGTAGGTGTCTGGCAGTAACATGATGAAGAAGACCAATGGTAAAATCTGTAGGTTCGAACCACTTAATATGAAATGGGAAGAAGAACTTCTCGAGTGCTCTAATTTTTTAATGGATTTAGGTTGGTATTCGTTCTTCGAACGAATTAGAGGCTATAATGTTGAAGTTTCTCTAGAATTTGCAAGGAATTTTACAGGTACACATGATAAATTTTCTAGTATGAGATTTGAAGTCTCAGAGGCCTTGGTCATAGAAGTAATAAGGTTGTCCATTGAAGGTGATAATTGGTTTAAAAAGTTCTCTTTTGAAGTAGATTTGAACCTTTTCCTCTTGCCAGGACATAAAACCCTAGATTGGAGTAAGAGAATTCATCAAAACTTACTAAAGAAAGAATCGAGAGATGTTTTAAGCACCATTCAACGCTATGTTACTTGTGAGGGCAGATTTTCCATAATGTACACGTATTATCTCCATTTTATGCTTCATGTTGTGGGGGCATCAAAGCTTAATTTACCATTTTATCTACTGAAAAGTTGATTTAAAATGGATACTCAGGTGAGAAATAATCCAGATCATATATCTTATAG
The DNA here is from genome assembly GCA_001517045.1 of Pseudotsuga menziesii. Taxonomy (NCBI): domain Eukaryota; kingdom Viridiplantae; phylum Streptophyta; class Pinopsida; order Pinales; family Pinaceae; genus Pseudotsuga; species Pseudotsuga menziesii. Next base: position 145,415 of record LPNX010623040.1, read on the forward strand.
TATTTACCACCATGGATTAATAAAGCTGTTAGTTCTAAATGAATTAAGGAAGAAGAGTTGGACTTGGTTACATTTCCTTTTTTGGTCGAGATTTGAAGTATAAAAACTAGATATTGTAGAGGAAGAAACTGACAGAAAAAGTAAAGAAAAGCCTCCTTCAACTCAAAATAAAGCGGCTTCTCATTCCAGAAGACAGAGTCAATATAGTGAGAAAACCCCCAAACCATACAAAAGTTATAAAAGAAAGGTTATAGAGGAATCAAATCATAACCTTGAAGATCCTGGTACAAAGAAGATTGAAAAGGAAGATTAGGAGAAATAGATTGAAGAAGATAAAGAATGAATTGTGTCAACTCCCAAGACTCTAGGTCAGCTAGAAGAATATCTAGTAGAGGAAACATCATAAAGAGGTATGTCTGAACTAACATCCCCAAATGAAAAAATGGTTTATACTCATTCTCAAAGTTATGAAACTATACAATGGCGACCTAAAACTAGGGCCTCCGATAAATTCCAATTAAACATGAAAAGGGTTCTTAATCCTGAGTTGAAGAATGAAGGTATAATTGATGTTGATGAATCTAGTAGGGAAGAAGATACCAAGTCCAAAGAGATGGAGGAAATATTTTCTTAAGCTTTGGAAATTTTTTAGGAAATAATTAAACTTCTTCAAGAGTTGCCAATAAAAGAATATGTTGACAAGGGTAAAGGAGTCATTCCATATTTTCAAGAATTAACTAGTTTAATTCCTACATAAATTGAACAAAAAATAGAATATGTAAATGATCAAATTCTGAAGCATAACCCTGAAAATAAAAAGGTTCCTGTGAATGAAAATTTAATCAGAGAAGAAATGAATCAAAATGAGGATAATTCTGAAGACAGGTTAAAGGTAGAAGAAAAGGATGAAATCATGAACCTATGAAAGGATTTGCATAAATATAAGACTTATAATTCACATCTAAATCATTTTAATGGTCAATTGGTTCAAGCTAATAGAAAACTGAGAGAAGATTTGGAAGAAATTAATACCAACTATGCTGAGCTTGTTCAAGATGTTGAAGAAGCTGTAAAGAGAAGGGAATTGGCACATGAAAGGAATGAAGAGTTAAGTAAGCAGACAGAGAACTTTAGGGAAAGGTTCATACCATGGAGAAAGAATATTTACGACTGCAGAGGAGATCCTAGGCATTGGATGGTTTGACCATGTTGGCTGAAGCAACTCGTCACATCTAATACTTTCCATTCATACATGTACACGTGGCAATCAAATTTTGAAGTGGTTAATGTTGTTTATTTTGTCAAATGAACATGTGGCAAAATATATTATGATTAGGCATATCCTTGAACAAATTGTTTGATTTACTTCTATTTTTGGTAAATTCGATCCTAAAAGTTCGGATCTAAAACTGTTTCTAAAACACCTCTGTATGACTATAAATATGAAGACTAAAGTAGAGATAGGGGTTGGGTTTTCTTTTGAAGTATGGTTTACGAGACATCAGAGCTATATGCAACGGAGATGTTTTGATTCTCTGTAAGCATATTGCTATACTAAAATCAGGAATGACATATGATATGAGCCATATTTCATCATTATGATGGTAAACATTTATGATCTATTTGATTAGCTTGTTTATGATCCTATTTTCTGATAAAATTGTTTATCTTTAAATACTCATGAGTAGGTATGGTTTACCATATTTCTTGTTTAGAAAGTTATTATGTTCACCCATATTTTCATGATATTTGAAGATAGCTACCAAGTATTAGGTTTTGAATCATATTCATGCCATTATTTATATTATCTTCACACAGTTTCTGCATTGCTTACTAAATATATCACCATCCTAAGTTGATTCCTTAGCTTTAATATTGAAACCTTGATCCTTTTCCCTCCCTTAAGATCATAATATACGCAACCACTTCTCAGGTTTAGTTTCCATTGATTTAAGATATATGAGCTTTGCACTTTTGTAGTCTAGGTACAAACTCTAGTGCAAACTTCTTTTGGCGCCGTTGCCGGGGACGAGATTGAATTATTTCCCTGGGATTAATTTCAAAGGCTTTGATTTTGATGGTGAACATAATCAATATATATTTAAATACTATATTATTCATGTGATATTGAATTGCAATTATGGATTTTAAGGCGGTGGGAACTCAGGGTAATGCTCATTCACCCAATATTCCACCTAGATCTGACCCAAAAAGAATTATTCGAGAATCTAGAGCTCAACAAAAGGTAAGTTCTAGTTCTGTAGTGGATAAACATAATGCAAAAGAAGAATTTGAAACAATATAGTCTCTTTTGATTTGTGAATTAGAAGTATTTTCACTTGAAGAAGAAGGTAGAATTAAGACATAATCACTTCAACAACCAGAAACTTTTGATCTTGAGAATATTCTTGATAGAGTTAGAGATCTTATTGAATCAACTTCCACTAGAATTCCTGGTTATTAGAAGTCTCCATATTTTGATTTTTTCAAGAAGCTTCTTCCTCTTTTCAAAGTCCTCATCTTCCTAGCTTAGAAGAAGGTGGATTTCATGATTGGAAGCAAGTATTGTAAATCACTATTCCTGAACATCATGATTTTAGTTCAGAATCACAAACAATAACTTATAAAACCTTCACAAATCCATTAGTAGTAGTGCTAGGTAAAGAAGAATCTGAGTATATACCCTTTACGAACAAAGCCAAATTTTCAGTACCTCCTCATATTCAACATGTTTAAGCACAATTTACTCCCCCTAAATTTGTATCAACACATATAGTATCCTCTCAGTCTATATTAGTTCAACCATATTCAACCATGGAAACAAATCAACCTAATAGGATGCAAGCTATCATTGCTTCTAGGTACGCCCCATTAGTATTACCAGAACCCCTAAACACATTGCTTGGTGGTGACTATTTGAAGTACCTTCCAAGGTTTTATGGACAGAGTGAAACTTCAACGGAAGAACATTGGAATTCCTATTACAGTTATGCTGATAATCAGAATATTGAAAATGAGGATGTATGGATGAATGTGTTTGTGCAAAGCTTAGACAGGGAAGCCAAAAAATGGTTTAGGAAATTACCAGTTGGGTCAATAAATGGTATTGAAGTTTTAGAATAAGTTTTCATGAAGTAGTGTGGAGATGTTAAAGATCACTGTGTATTACATAACAGAGTTTGCATCATTAAAAAGGAAATCAGATGAATCAGTTACTGATTTTACAACATTTCAATAAAATGTATGACAAAATCCCTGCAAAGATCAAGCCAACATAAACGTTAGCTAAACTTACTTATGCAAATGCTTTTGATGCAATTTTTTTTATGTTATTGAGAGAAAGCATACCTAATACTCTTATTAATATGCAAGAGGAATCCATATAAGTAGAATCAAATATTGTAGCAGTAGAAAAACTTAGGGGTAGGTCTCAACATGAAGAAGGTGAGAAGATAAATAAAAGAGAGTTAGGTCCTACTTCTTTAGGTGCAAAAGAAACTGGAAATAATATTGATGAAATGACTAAGCTTATTAAATATATATGATACCATAAATTTTTTGTGGAGCATCCTAACAAACATTTGGGATGCATGAATCCTGCTCAAAACCATATGTCACATCATAATTAGAAACCCTTGCATAATGATAATAAGACTTAGTCAATAAATTGTAGGAAAGATTATCATCCAATTGATCAATATTTTGGTCCATATCTTCAATCTCAAATTCATCTATTTCATTTGGTTCATCATTTTCTCCCATGTTATTTTTAAAAGGAGGTTGTACCTTTTAATCCTCATTATTCCTCCTATCTTTGGGCAAAAATATGGGATTGATTGACCTTTTGTATTGAAAAGGGTTCCAAATATCATTTTCTTGAATTGGCTTATTATGATTTTTATTTTCCATTTCTAACTTAGAAATCTTTGAAGACAACGTTGGAGTACAAATGTACGGTATTTGCATTGGTTAGGGTCTTAATTGAAAGCATTGAGAGTATGTAAGAGGAATGAACATGGCAAGATCGTAAGATATATCGTAGGTAACCAATGACTATGAAGCCCCTCTTTGTTTTACTACTGGCCCCTACATTTACGCACCTTCATAAAGGAGTTCAATCAATACCCACCTTCAACGCTTTTCAATTTCATTTATACAACATTTAAGTTTCCCTTAAATGCTTATTTCTTCTTGGTGTGGGCTACCTAGGGTCTATTATCAGTGCCCAATATACTGTCAACTACTTTCAGTTAATCCATGTGTGAGATATAATGCTTTTTGTGTATGAGAGTTGCTCTTGTTTGCCCTCCATAAATTGCAGTCGGGATTTTATTGATAGCTTGGCTGGCAACTTTTATTACACTTTGTCGAGTTTTTCCTATATTATCTATTAAGGGATAGTAAATTATGTCATATCACCACCCATACCTATCATGTTGTACATCAATTCTATGAATTCCAACTTTCTCTTTAACTCCAACAATTTATTACGATCGTTGATACAGAGGAAAAATAAAAATCAAGAATTGTTCCACATGAATCCATGTAGAGGGATGTGTGTATCTATTTTCCATGTTAATGAATTGTTCCATTTTTAATTGTTGGAGAAAACTCGGCTGGCAACAACAAATATGAATATCACGCACAATTAAACTCTCAAATTGAAAGTAAACATATAGCATCTTCAAGGCAAAGTTTTGCAAGACTAACACGACTTGATGCATTTTATCCCTCATTTTTTCTAGTATGTCTGGATAATATCTCCCTACTTAATTTTGGTCTTCTCCTTTCAATGGTTAATCATGATTTTTGGTGGGTTACACCTCCTCCTCCTATTCTAAGCTCCAACATCCATGGGTTCTCCTTAGTCTTTAAAATCAATAGAAGGGAAACCAAAATTAAATTTATGGTGTTATCACATGGAATCAATTTCCCCAATAGTCATATTGGTCATGATTCAGCATCAACAATTCATGGATATGTTACAAGATGAACTCATCATTAAAAAGTTTAGCATTCAACATCAACAATTCATGGAGAAAATATGGGGTAATCTTATCATTAAAACTTAAAAGTTCATCATTTGCCATCAATTGTTCATGAGTGTATTAGCTAAACTTAGCACATGGTGGAAGACCTTCATTCTTAGGGTTAAAGATTGGACAATTTTTTTGGATGAGGTCTTCAGAGTAGTGTTCTTCAATGAACAATTCACATTCATACAGGTGCATATTTTTTTAGTTCGGAAGGTTCCACATGTTGGCATCACGTGCAATATTTGACGCATGCATGGTAGTGTGAGAGCCCCAAAGGGTACTTATAATGTTTATAAGACTTGCTTTTATAGGTAATTTCCTATTTTTTAAATGTCCATATTTTCAAAAAATTATCATATTTTTAAGTTTTGATACCCTTTATTGAGATGTGTTTATGCATCAATTTGGGTGATGATTGGAGAATATGAAAAAATAGAGAAAAATGTTGATTGAGTTGTCATTGATGCCAACAACGCATGGTCATTGATGCCAACAAGTATGCCTTGGTGCCCCTTGAGGAGCCCTTGAGGGTTAAGTAGTTGTCAATTTCTAAGGAGACCTTTTGATCTTATCCAAGCCCAAGTTTGAATCCCTTGGAGTCCTTGGGAAAATGGAAAAATCCCTCAACACCCTTTAGAGTGTCTAAGTACCCCTGAGCTATCTCTCTAGTTTCCCGATTGTTTCTTTGGTTGCCCAGTACCACAACCTATGCCCTAGTACCCTAGAAAAGTGTCCTTGGTGGGTTGAAGAAGTGTAGAGTCCAAATGACCCATTTTTTGGTCATTTGTGTTTGTAATGAGGTCATGGTACCCTAGGAGAAGTCTCCAATCCCACACCTTGTTTGTTTTGGTTTTGAAGTTTGTGGTAACTTTGCTAACCCAACAAAAGGCCCTAAAACCCTTACCATTGGTCCCTAAGCCTACAAACTACCCTATGTTGTATTCATTGCCCTTAAACACTAATGATGTTGCACAATGAAGCCCTCTTGGTAACCCTTAACCATTAAACCCTTACCCTTAAATGTTATGACACTTTTAAAAAGTTTTTAAAACATCTTTTAATCAAAATTAAATCTAACAAACTACTAATGGAACCTTCCTACCACTTGAACCCATGACAAAGTAATTAAAATAAGAAGAATTTAAAAATTAATAAAAGACTTACCTATGACCACACTAGACCTCCAACGTTGACAACCTTCTAACGCTTGCCTTGGCCAACCCCTTTAAGTATTAAATTATGTTTTAATGATTAATAAAATATTAATTAATGCTTGAGTAATTGGCTATCATTACCCTTCTATCCTCCAATGTTGAACCCTTGATGTGCTTGAATATTAAAACAAAATTAATTAATAAAACAATTTTATATTTAATAATTTTAAAACCCTTCTTTAGGTCGGCTCTATCCACATTCTTAACGTCCAAAAGGTGTAATTATACACCAAAATGATTGTCATTTCTACTAAAAACTATTGCAAGTGTCAACTGAGGTTTTTCACTAGCTGAACTGAGGAAATTCGCGGGTAGCAGAGAGTTAAATTTCAACAGTCACTTTTTTGGGGTGTTTTCGACTATTTTTTTGTTGGTTTAAAGTTGGACTGAGGTCACCTTTTGGTTGCTTGACTGAGGGAGTAAATTTGCTGGCAGCATACTGCAAATTTTTGGGGTACAGTAAAAGTTAGTGGCAACTCTTTTCACACAGTCCAGTTTTATTGCAGATCCGAAATTTTATCTCTTGTGTTGACTGAGTTTTCGTGGCAGCAACAACCCTATCCAATTTTTTTCCATAGAGTTAATTTTTTGGGATGAGTCTGAGTTTCCTCTTAACTGTTTGAGATCACTGCTTCCTTCTTTGTGACAGAACCGAGTTTGAGAGTATACAGCTTGTGTGGTAGTCCTAAGTTTGAGTTCTGATCTACTTAAATTCTGAAGTTGAGGTTATAGATGCTAGAATCAGAGCCTTATTATAGTTGGGATCTTCTATAAGTTAAAATAGTGATCGTGATGGTATTCTACAGTGGCATGCTCAGTAATAATCAAGGTATGTATAAATGATGAATAGACAAGAGCTGTTATAGTAATGTAAAGTTATGTGTATATATGTATTGTGAGTGTACAATGGTGTGTACAGAGGTAAGTGATTAGTATGTACAGTGATTAGTGAGTACAAGCGATGTACAAGTGTATAAACAATATGAGTATGTACAATGTTGTGTAAAAGTGGTATGCACAAGTGGTAAGTACAATGGTATCAATGTACAAGTTGAAGTATGAAGTTGTGATCCATTACATGCTATGATATGATGATGCTTGTGATGCACTCAATTATGCACTCCTATGATCTATGACACATACATATTGATGATACATGCCATGAGATAATATTTGCTATGATACATACATGATGATGAACATGCATGCTAAGGTATAATGATGCTCTCCTATGCACTACGACATACACTATATGATGTACAATATGATGATGATGACGAGGATGCATACCTAAGATGATGATGCATGATGATGCATGCCTTGGGTTCAGTGAAAGCAGAGCATAATTACCATTTCATTAACTATGTATGACGAGGTACATGAGTAGTGTATAGCAGTGAAATGACATATTAGTATACAGTGATGTTTTGGTAGTGATCAGAGAGCAGAGATTATTAGCATCAGGTTTAGTTATTGGTTTGACTCAGGTGGACTGAATTTGGTGTGCAGACTTAGATTGACTGAGTCAGATGATTGATTGGTACAGCTGATTGGACATGTTATTGGTTTAGGTGTGGTGCAGTGGTTAGTTTATAAGCAGTGATCAGTTAATGAGTAGTGATTAGTTGAGGAGCAATGATCAGTTGATGAATAATACCATTGGTTGTGCATTGTGGTACAGATTGTGTAGTATAGAACAGGTGTTGATTAGTAGGTTCACAGGATCAATGTGGTTGGTAGTTTAGTAGTTTAGTTTCTATGTTCTTATTTGGGTGGTAGGACAAGGAAAGGAAAGGGGGTTGTATCCCCCCTTCCAGTTGTAGTTGGAGAACTAGGGACTCGAAGCTCCCTTCAGGTTGTATCTTGTTAATCAAGGGGTTGTAGCCTCCTTCCAGTTGTAGCTAGAGAATTGAATTCATCGTAATAAGGGAGTTGTCGCCTTCTTCCAATTATTTTTGGAAACTATTATAAAGGCTTTGTGGTTTTTCCCCCATGAATTGGGTTTCCACGTAAAATCTGGTGTTCTATGTATCATGTTATGCTTCTTATGTGATGATGATAATAATGTTGAGGATGATATAATGATAATGTGATAATGCATACTATTGAATAAGTTGTTGATTGTTAAAAGTGAAAAAGTAATAAATGATTTGCACATTGATTCCCCGCCCACGCCCACCCCCCCCCCCCTCTTAGTGTAACTGGTGTGTCCAACAAAAATTAGGGTTTCTTCTTTTTTGAGACTCATTGTATATACCCTTCCACTTTTTGCATCTTTGTTTGTAAATATGTTTATGTGAATATAAGTAGCATTGTTCAAAACAAAACAAAAAATTACATGAATTCCTTAGTTCTATAGTCTAGGTATATACTATTTAATGATGTTATTTTATATCCATAACAACATGATTACTTCTTAGTGTTATTTTTGTTTAGTTTGTCACCCTTTATTTTCAAGTTGTTATGCTTCTATGAACTTTGTTTCAACAACTAGGTTGTAACACCTATTTGTGCTCATAACATGAACAACAATGGTATAAGAAAGACAATTATTTCCATCTTAATTCTTCAACTTGCTGATTGAACCACTCAAATGAATATTCTATGATTTCTCTGTGACAAAGCTTCCTTGTTTTTGTTCCAATATACCTTTTGAATGATTTGTCACTTTCCTTATTTCTTAAATATCCATATAATTAGGCAATACATCATCAAATGTATATCATGTTTTCGTAAACACATTGACATCTAACATAGGATGTATTTTTAGAAGACTTGAAAATACATCCGTGAAGTCATTTCACTTATGATTCTGTTAAACCTTAAGGGGATTACAATCTCTTGGATAAAGCTTCAAATGATTTATTGCAGTACTGAAGCAGTACACTTGAATGCCAAAGAAACGCCAATATCTTGGATAAAGCTTCAAACATTTTAATAAAGTCGTCATTTAGTTTTATTTTTTTGCTCTTTTTTTGTAGGTATATTAGTGTACACACACATTAATTGCAATTGTATTATACTTAGTTTTAATTTGGTATGAGGTGATATAAAAAATATATAAGAAATATGCATTGTAGTATAAAATTAATACTAACATCTAATATTGATTTTTTTCTTCAGATCACAACAATTGATGACTCTATAGATAATGATCCAAATTATGTTGGGTATGCATTAATGGGTATAGAAGGAGAAGAAGAAGATGATGGTGATGATGATGATAATGTCGATGACGACAATGTGGATGAGGTTGATCAAGATGACAGTTTGATGATCGTGAACATGATCTTGATGATGATGATGTTGGTGGTGCTAGTTAGTTACTGATGTTATGCATGAACATGATATATTTTGGATTATATTTACATATATTATTGTTGACATATAACTATGATACATATATAATTTCGACTTTTATATATATATATATAGATCATACAACATTTTTTTTGTTAGATTGGTAGTTAGATCACATATATATTTGACTTCTTTTTACTTTACTATAATGATATCCATGAAATGATTTGGTATGTTGATTAAACATTTGAATTTTAGTTGATTTGATTAAAGAACACGATACATTTTGGATTATATTTACATATATTATTGATGATATATAACTATGATAAATTTACAATTTTGACTTTTATATCTATATATGGAGATCATACAATTTTTTTTTGTTAGATTGGTATTTAAATCATATATATTTGACTTCTTTTTACTTTACTTTAGCGATATCCATGAAAGGTTTTGATATGTTGATCAAACATTTGAATTTTAGTTGATTTGATTAAAGAAGATGATGATAGTATTAGTAATGTCTTGTTTCTTTATTTATATTGGAAATTGTCAATGTTCTTTTGATGAAGAATTAGAATGTATATATATGATGATATATGATGTATATATATGAATTAGAATTGTCAATGTTCTTTATTTATATATGATGTTCTTTTTGGATGGATGTTGAGAATTTTCAATAAACTTCTTCAGAAATGTTATGTTTTAAATTTGAATTTTTAATGATATTTTATAATTTTGATATATTTCAATATTTAATTGAAATTAATAAAATGGATGCAAAAACAATAAAAAATGTTATATTTCACTATTAATAATTTAAATTTAAATTCTTAATTAACAGTAGATGCAAAACAAAATGCAAAATGGATGCAATATTAGACGCAGCACTAATTGCAAAACTGGATGAAAAACATGACGCAAAAGTAGACGTTGCACCAAACGCAAAAGTTGATGTAAAAGTGGACGTCACATAAGACAAATGTGGACTAAAAAATGGACGTCACACTAAACATAAAATTGGACGCAAAATTGGATGCAAAAACTAGACACGATTAATGGCTCAAAACTAGATTCAATGATAGGCCCAAAACTATATGCAATCATAGATGCAAAACTGTATTCTCTGCTGGACCCAAAATTGGATGCTAAAGTTGGCATAAAATTGGGCACATCATTCAATGTAAAACCAAGCGCAAAACTAGGTGCAAAATTGTAAGCAACACTTGGAGCAAAAAAAGACTTAAAACGAGATACAATATTGGATGTAAAATGGGATGAAACATTGGATATAAAACTAGATGCAATGTTGGATGTAAAACATGACGCAACATTCGACACAAACATGGGTGCAACACTAGGTGCAAACCTAGATGCAAAAAAAGACATCAAGCAGGATGGAATAGTAGGTGCAAACCTAAATGCAAAAGAAGACGTGATGCCCAAAACTATATGCAATAGTAGATGCAAAAGTGGATCCTCGATCGGACGCAAAATTGGACGCTAAAGTTGGGATAAAATTGGGCGCATCATTTGATGTAAAGTCAGGCACAACACTACGCGCAAAACTGTAAGCAACACTTAGCGCAAAGAAAGATTTAAAAACGAGATACAATATTGGATGTAAAATGGGATGAAAAGTTGGATGTAAAACTAGATGCAATATTGGATGTAAAATAGGACGCAACATTAGACACAAGCATGGGTGCAACACTGGGTGCAAACCTAGATGCAAAAAAAGACATCAACCAAGATGGAATAATAGGTGCAAACCTAGACGTAAAAGAAAACGTGAAATATGATGATATTTTGGGCATAAACATGGACGCAAAAATATATGTAAAATGGGATGAAAAATTAGAAAAAATTAGATGTAAAACTAGACGCAAACCTAGATGCAATATTGGGCCAAAAAATGGATGCAAACCTAGATGTAACATTAGATGCAAAATTGGGCGCCAAACTTGACTTCAAATTAGGAGAAACATCAGATGCGACATTGGATGTAAAACTGGGCGCAAACAAGGACGTAACCAAGGGCACAAAAAAGATGCAATATAAGATGCGAAATTGGGCACAAATAAAGGTGTAAGAAAAGATGAAAAAAATGGGTGTAACAATGGAAGAAAAAATGGACGTTAAAAAGGACGAAAAAAAAGACCCAATAGACGACGTTTTAGGAAAATGTACAACAGCGCCAGGTTTAGCGCCAGATTGTTCACTACAATTGGGAAAAAAATTACACTAAAATCCGATGCTAAATTCAACACGAAATCCTGTTTTTGTTGTAGTGTTGAACTCTGTAGAGGTATATTCTCTACCATTGTTTGATTTCAGGATCTTAATCATCCTTCCTGACAGATTCTCAACTTGTGCTTTGAATTCTTTGAACTTGCTGAGTACTTCCTCGGATTCCTTGATCTTGAGAAAGTATATCCACGTCTTTCGTGAGTTGTCATCAATAAATGTTGCATAGTAGTTGTAACCACGCAATGAAGTAACAGTCATGGGTTTGCACAAGTCAAAGTGAACTAGATCCAATATTCCCTTGGATCTACTTTCACTTTTCGGAAAGGAACCCTTGGTAATCTTCCCAAGTGCACATCCTCTACATATAGCATCATGGTCTACATGAAGTACTGGTAGACTTGTCACCATGTTCCTTAATGCTAGGGGAGCTTGATAGTTTAGATGAGCTAGTCTTATGTGCCATAGCTCACCTATGTTGGTGGAATCATGGACTAAATCTTGAGCTAATAAGGTGCTCAATCGATACAAGCTCTCTTCTCTTACACCAATTACTTTTGTTGTGTTCATGTTAAGAATTATTGTGTCAAGTAAGCACATTTCCATCTGCAAATGTGACTCTATATCCCTTGTCCTCTAAGGTAGAGATGGAGATAAGGTTTCTTTTCATACCAAGTACATAAAGCACATCATTCAGGTGTAGTAAGTCGTTGGATTCAAATTGAAGAGAGGTAGATCCAAATCCTTTCAGAGTGTAGTTGGCATCATCTCCAAGTACAACACAGAGATGTGATTCTTTTTCAACTACTTCTGAAAGGTTCTCTTTATAACCAGTCATATGTTCAGAAGCACCACTATCTATAAGCCATGTATCATTAGTGGTGGTAACAGTACCTGATAATGTTGATATGAAGAAGAATTTTGCACGATCTTCATTTCTTTGTTTCTTGTGATCATGACCTTCTTCCACATTAGCTATTAACACTTCATGCTTCCTCTTGTTTTCCCTAAAACACTTGCTTACATAGTGACCATATTTCTAACACTTATAACTTTGTTTGTGTGATAAATCCTTCTTCTTTTCCCTCTGATATGGAGAAGAACTTGGTCTCCTAGCTTGGTGCTTATGGTTGTGAAACTTCCTTCCTTTTCCCTTGCCTTTCTTAGCATGAGTAATGAAGGCTTGATTCTCCTGAACTTTAGGACCATGGAGTCTTTGCCTTACTACAATCCTTGTCTCTCCCTTAGTGCAATCTACCCATAACCTGTCAAATTTGGGCAGCTTGGTTCGACCACTTATGGTTTGGATGAAAGACTCCCAAGATGGTGGAAAATCATTTAGAGTGGTCATGACAAACTCCTTATCTTCAATGTGATCTCCATTGGTCCTTAGTTTGTCCTGAAGTTTGGTAATCCTCATGAAGTGTGAGACGATTGATTTAGACTTGATCATCTTCATAATTGATAGTTGGTTCCTCAATGTGATAGTCACATTGATACCACTGTGTTCAAATAACTTCTTCAGAGTCTGAACATCTTCCTAGCTGTCTTCGTTTTTGAGACTTGCGGAACCAAGTGATCCTTGACTGAGTCCACCATAATCATTCTTGCTTTAGCATCACTCTTCTTCCACTTGGACTTGTCTTCTTCAGCTTCTTATTCTGGAACCTTCTCATTGACAAACTTCAAGAGATCATTCTTTTCCAGGATGAGAAGAACTATAGGCTTCCAAGACATGAAGTTGGTAGCCCCATCAAGACGATCTTCAACCTTCATTCCAGTCATCTTGTTCGTTGATCTGAACCAGAAACCCTAGTAGGAGTTAGGTCAAAAATGAACTTTTGAATTTAAAAAAACTGACCTCACGGGATGTGCACTATCAAGGCAAGTTGAGGGAAGGTGGAGTTGAGCCAAAACAATGGCCTAATCAACACAAAACTTGAAACCTTAATTTCTGCAGCAGCAGAATTAGGTAAAAAATGAAACTTCTTGGAAATTGATTTTTCCTTCACCACAAGATGCGCCTCTCCTAGAGCAAAGTTTCCACGTCTCTTTTTCTGCCGAAGAGATGAGGGAAGAACTTGGAAGGTCAAACCCTAGCTTCCCATAATGGCCTTTTCTAGAACCGCTCTGATACTATGTTAGTTTTTACAAAATTATAACAGTATAACTTAATTGTATATAAACAATAGGATCTCTAGAAGAAAGACAAAGCACATAAACAAAGAACACAAGTTTATCCTAAGAAACCCAATCAGTTAAAAACCCAACAACCTTTGTATAGAGATGATAGCTTTTGAGAACATAGTAGAAGAGAGAGAGAGAGAGAGAGAGAGAGAGAGAAGTCTCTCCAAGATAAAACCCAGAGAAACCTCCTTCGGGTTGATGCTGTGAACTTCTCTAGGAGAGATTGAACTTACTTGTGTCGAATGAGTGAGTAAATGGGGCGCCTGGCCTCTTTATTTATACTCATCACAAAACTCACTTTTACCCTAATATGGTCAACTGTCTAATTGATTGGGCCGACCTACCTTGAGGAAATACAAAAATAATATTTATTTTATTCTTTTCTTTACTTAATCTTTCCCATGGTTTACATTGATTCTTTCTAGGGTTTACATGAGTAATTACATCAGTATAATCTCCCGTAGGAGGTACAAGGAAATACAATACAAGTACAATAAGAATAACTTCTGAAGTTGCACAAATTCCAACAAAGAACCTGATTATCAAAGTGTCAATACAAAGCTATCCTAGAACTAGCTATGAGAGTTGTTAAGAATATGATTATCAGAAGTGTCAACCCTTTGCTCCATTGCATCAACAATAATCCCTACAAGAACAAAATCCCTACTTGAAATGATGGAAGCAATTGGCATCCCTCACAATAATTTCTTGCTCAATAATCTTAGAATTGAATTTTATCGCAATGCAGCAGTCACCATTTATCACAGTGCAGCAGTCACCACAGACATGGGATTTTTAACTATTCAGACAGGTGATCCATGGTAAGGGCTAATAAGGCCAAACACAATAGCCAGCTTCTCACTATGGTAGAGAAGAATATGTTCCTTGTTTTCCTCTTCATTTTTCTGTAAAACAAAGTTGGTGTCTGGCCCATAACCTGCCTTCTCCATCAACCCAGCCAATATCTCCAATGTTTCATAAATCTCTTCTCTTAGTGGATGTGATCTATCTCCTACCAAAGTATGAACTGTGTTTTTGGTCTCTATCCAGCTACATCTATTCTCTATTTCCACTCCCATCTTTCATCATCTTTCTCACCTTTGCCACATCATCCCACCTTTCGGCCGCAGCATAAATATTTGAAAGGAGAACATATGGCGTTGCATCTTGTGGTGGCAACTTAAAAAGGTGCTCTGCAGCCCATTTAGCTAATCCTGTATTTCAATGAATTCAACATGCATCAAGCAAGGTCCCCCATACGACTGCATCAAATTTAACAAGCATTTTTTGAATCATGACCTCTGCTTCATCCAGGTGCCCAGAGTGACCAAGAAGGTCAACCATGCATGTATAGTGTTCTGCTGTTGGCTGAAAGCCATAGTTGTGAATCATTAATACAAAATAGTGGAATCCTTTGTCCACTAGGTCTGCATGGCTACAGCCAGAGAGACCCCCAACAAAGGTGATGTGATCCGTTTTTCTGCCTGCTTGTTGCATTTGTTCAAATACATCATGTTCCTCATTGCTTAGGCTATGTTGGACATAACCTGAAATCATTCCAATCCATGATACCAAATTCCATTCATGTATTCAGTGAAAAGACTTGTGTGCATCTCCTATGCTTCCACTTTTGACATACATGATAACATTGGCATTCCCCAATGAGAACCCAATGAGGAATTTCACATCAACCCTGAACTCATGATGTGCTAATATAGGTCTTTTCCCTCCTCCAAAGCTGGCAGATGCACTCAAAATAGTAAAAAGGGCAGAAATATCAGGTTTCATGCCTGCCACTTGCATTTTGGAGAACATTGTCAGTGAGGCCTGGCCTTGTCTGTTCTGTATATATCCTGCTATGATTGCAGTCAAACAGTGGTATTCTGTATAACAGTGCCCTTGCATCCTCCATTTTTCCATCTGGCATATCCTGAAATCATTGAATTCCATGAAACAACATCTCATCCGGACTTTATCAAACAGACTCCAAGTGTCTACTATTTTCCTTCTCGAGCATATCCTGCAATCATAGCATTCCATGAGACTACATTTCTCATGAGCCTTTTGTCAAACAACTGCTGTGCATCTTCCATTCTCCTACTCTGGGCATACCCTGAAACCATAGCAGTCCATGAAATATCATTTCATCAAGTGATTTTGTCAAACATTTGGAATGCATCCTCTATATTCCAAAGAGGACCAAGACCAGATCTTTTGCTCTGGCCCATATTTCATGGGCTTGCAAGGTTTGTATCTCAACCACTGGATGATAGACATTAATATCAGCGAAAATTGCTTCAGCCCTTGTATGACTTTGCCTTCCCATTTGCCATTGATTTTCTGGGACAGAGAAACCCTCCAAGCTAATGGAGATAGCTTGGGGAAGTTCATTAAGCAGCCAAGCCTGAGAGAGGACAACAACCCTGTGCATGCATCTGCATGGAAGTGGCTTTGATGGATGGACAGACTTTCCACCAAGAGCTGAACTACAAACAACTGCCATTCAATTGCAATCTGTGCCATGCATACGGCCCCTTTGCAAGGAGCTGCCCGCACACAACTACTTCTCCTTCTCCCAACTGCCCATTGCAGCTCTCCAATCTGGCTCCCCACAACAGAAACCCAGAGTAACCCAATCAGGAAGGACAGATCCCATTTCAAACCATTAACAGAAAGAAAAAGCAGCATGCACAGCCTAAGAATCTAAAAGAGAGTAAGACAGTTCCATCCAGTGAAAACCGATTCCAAGTGTTTGGCAACTTAGAGGCTTTTGAAAAGCCCGAGGAGCACATGGAGGTCCAACCATCTTTGGAAAAAGACGGACCCCATCTCCCAGGCAGAAATTTCCATGGAGGAAGCAGTCCACACTGCAGCAGTTCCAAAAGTAGTTGTAGATCTTCATGCTCCACTGAAAGAACCAGCACAGGAAACAAGGGAAAATCCCCGGCTGCCCAATGCCAAGCAGGAGAACACCCAAGCTGATCCAGAAATTGTCACAAGTATTCAAGTTGCATGCCCATAAGTTTTCAGTATAGTTCTTATCCAGTAACATGAGACAGCTCACCAATAAAACAGTCCTATAAATGATCAATGAGAGATTCTATTCTTTACAGTTTGCATTTAAATGGAGAAGACAATGTTACTCCCGAATTTCTATTTCTTAGACAAAATGAACATTCTCTGTAGGTAATGGATCAAATTCTGCTAGAAATCAAGGTTGGTGTTTACATCTACAAGTTTCTGGTTATAAACTTATAATGCAGAATAAAAGCTTTTGTTTAAGGCAGAACCTGTTTTCTCAGCAATGCCAGGGTTTTCGGGCATATACCTTTTTGTTTAAGGCAGAATCTGTTTTCTCAATTGATTAAAATATACTGAAAAGAAACTGTAATTATTTAGTTCCACAATGGAATGATATACTTCAGTAATTTGCGTTTGGTTGATGCAGGGAGTTTAAATATTGTTTTGTACCTATGTCCATTTGGGCTTTCCTACAACCGATATTAATAACTAGCCTAGAACTAGTTATGAGAGTTGCTGAGAATCTGATTATTAAAAGCGCCAATCCAAAGGCAATGGTAAGAAAGCCTGTGTTTCACTGCATCACCAATAATCCCTGCAAGAACAAAGTCCCTCCTTGAAATGATGGAAGCGATTGGCATCCCTCACAATAATTTCTCGCCCAATAATCTTAGAAATGAATTTTATCGCAGTGTGGCAATCACCACAGACACGAAGATTTTTAACTATTCGGATAGGCGATCCGGGGTAT
Source organism: Pseudotsuga menziesii (assembly GCA_001517045.1). NCBI lineage: Eukaryota > Viridiplantae > Streptophyta > Pinopsida > Pinales > Pinaceae > Pseudotsuga > Pseudotsuga menziesii. The sequence continues at coordinate 163,177 of LPNX010623040.1, forward strand.
GTGCTGATAAGGCCAAAAGCAACAGCCAGTTTCTCACTGTGATAGAGAAGAATACGTTCCTTGTTTTCCTCTTCAACGTTCTGTAAAACAAAGTTGGTGTCTGGCACATAACCTTCCTTCTCCATCAGCCAAGCCAATCTCTCCAGTGTTGCATAGATCTCTTCTGTTTGTGGATGTGATCTATCTCCTACCAAAAACCTATGAACTTTGTTTTTAGTCTCTATCCAGCTACATCCAGGCTCTTTTTCCACTCCCCTGTCTTTCATCATCTTTCTCACTTTTGCCACATCATCCCACCTGCCAGCTGCAGCATAAACGTTTGAAAGGAGAACATATGGTGTTGCATCTTGTGGTTGCAACTCAACAAGATGCTCCGCAGCCCATTTAGCTAATTCTGTATTTCCATGAATTCGGCATGCACCAAGCAAGGATCCCCAGATGACTACATCAGGTTTAAAAGGCATTTTTTTTATCATGACCTCTACCTCATCTAGGTTTCCAGAGCGACCAAGAAGGTCAACCATGCAAGCATAGTGCTCTGCTGTTGGTTGGATGCCATAGCTGTGAATCAATAATTCAAAATAGTGGAAGCCTTTGTCCACTAGGCCGGCATGACTACAGCCAGAGAGAACCCCAACAAAAGTGATGTGATCCGGTTTTGTGCCTGTTTGTTGCATTTGTTCAAAAACTTCAAGTGCCTCATTGCCTAGACCATGTTGGGCGTAACCTGAGATCATTGCATTCCATGATACCAAATTTCGTTCATGTATTCGTTTAAAAGACTTGTGTGCATCTTCTATGCTTCCACATTTAGCATACATTGTAATAATGGCATTCCCCATTGAAGAATTTGACATCAACCCTACACTGATAATGTGCTGATGTACCTGTTTTCCCTGCTGTAAACCTGCTAGGCTGGCAGATGCGCTCAAAATAGAAACAAGGGTGGAAAGATCAGGTTTCATGCCTGCCAGTTGCATTTTGGAGAACATTGTCAGTGCCGCCTGGCCTTGTCCATTTTGGGTATATCCTGCTATAATTGCATTCCAGGCAACGGCATCATGATGTGGTACTCTATCAAACAGTGCCCTTGCATCCTCTATTCTGCCAATCTGGGCATATCCTGAAATCATGGAAGTCCATGAAACAACATCTTGTCCTGACATTTTATCAAACAGACGCTGCGCCTCTAACATTTTTCCTTCTCGAGCATATCCTGCAATCATAGCATTCCATGAGACTACATTTCTCACAGGCATTTTGTCAAACAACTGCTGTGCATCTTCCATTCTCCCACTCTGAGCATACCCTGAAACCATAGCAGTCCAAGAAACAACATTTCGTTCAGGCATTTTGACAAACAGTTCGAATGCATCCTCTATGTTCCTGTTCTGGGCATACCCTGCTACCATAGCCGTCCACGAAACCACATTTCGTTGAGGCATTTCGTCAAACATACGCCGAGCATTCTCTATCCTACCATTCTGGCAATATCCCACAATCATTGTATTCCAGGAGGCCATGTCTCTTCCAGGCATTTTCTCAAACAATTCACTTGCATCTTCAATACTCCCACACTGCATATATCTTCTAATCATCGAATTCCATGACACAGAGTCCCGCTCTGGCATTTCATCAAACAGTATTCGCGCATCCTCCATTTTCCCGTTCTTGGCATATCCTGTAATCATAGAGTTCCATGCTATGATATCTCGTTCAGGCATTTTGTCAAACAGTTTGCGTGCATCATCTAATCTCCCATGTTGGCAAAAGCCAGATATCATTGAAGTCCAGGAAACCACATTCCGTTGTGGCATTCTGTCAAACAAAAAGGCGGCGTCCTCTATCATACTATTCTGAACATATCTCGTGATCATGGAATTCCACGTAAACAGATTTCCTTTGGGCAGCTTCATAAACATTTGCTGCGCATTTTCCAACCTATCAGTCCTGCCATGTCGGGCATCCCTGCCATCAGAGGGAACAACATGCCTCTCAGATATTTTGTTTTGACTGTAGTTTCTAATTTTCAAATTTGACGAAAAGACACGCAAACTGGTACCCCATAGCACGTTGTTGGTATGTAAATAGAGACTACCATTTAATTTTCCCAACATGCTTGAAGTCCATGGATTCTTGTTTTACAGAGATAAATTTATTCATGGATACTTCACGATTTAAAACACAGTACCTGATAGTGTTCTTTTGGCTTTGAAATTAGTTTTGATAGTGTTTTTTGGCTTTGAAATTAGTTTTTTTATTATATTTTTATATATTTGATTTGATCACTTATCACTAAATCATAATTTTACAGTTTAATTATTTGATAGAAGTTTTTATTTGAGATTAGGGGTGGAGTAAGGTTTATGTTTTCTTATTTACAGATGAGAATGAGACAAATATATTGTAGAGATTGATTTTATGGTAGTCCTTCAAAATTGGAAATAAATAATTATAAAAAAAGGAATATAAAAAATTATTGGTAGCTAGTTGAAGAATGTATGACTCGTAGCAATCCAATGGTAGATAACAATAAGACTAATAGTTGATAAATGGATAATAGGAAGAATGTCCGTGATAACATGTAGTTAGGTGTGGATAACTCACACTTAACATGTTTAACTAGAAAAATATGAAGAATATAAAAAAATTCCAAACCATCTTTCATTTTATAACTATTTCTTAACCATTTTTTTATCCCTATAGACGTGATCCAGCCACAAACTATGTGGATGTGCTAGTATGTATATCCATCTTCGTTATTAAATGTTACTTTTTATATGAAAGACATTATAAAGAAAATTTGGAGAAACAAATTAATGGTTTTTGAGTGATAGACAATGTTGAAAGTATTGATACATCCTAAGAATATAATCTTTTATACTTTTGAATAGAATATTTTTTTTGGGAAATAAAAAATATACATGAGCCAATATTAATCTTTTTAATTACTTTTTAATTGGTTTTAATTTTTTATTTTATTAACCTACAATAATTTTTTTAATTATATATTTTTTATAATATAACTTACAACATCATTCTATATTAGGTTGTAAAGTTGCAATCAAAATACACTTTAATATAATAAATCTCACTTTTTTTTGGTGACAGATACATATCTTCTGCATATACTTACACTCATTGTGTCAGCGTCTATTCTATCCCATTTATAAAATGTGAATTTCTAAACAACTTTATACTACATCTCTTCTACCCAAGTTATAAAATGTGTGTAACTTGTTTTCATGTAATGTTTTCGAAAAAATAAATATTTTCATAATGAGAATCTTTTTGAATTAAAGTAAGATTGATATGCACTTGAATTTATGAGATTAACTTACTTTATGTGACGAAGGATTATATATCCAATATTTTACCCCTAAACTATGTCAATCATATTCCATGTTTGTGTTAAAATATTTTCATTATTCCATGTTTGTGTTAAAATATTTTCACAATGAGATTCTTTTTTAATTAAAGTAAGATTGATATGTACTTGAATTTATATGATTAACTCAGTTTATGTGAGGAAGGATTATATATCCAATATTTTACCCCTAAACTATGTGAATCATATTCAATATGCACTTGAATTTATGAGATTAACTTACTTTATGTGACGAAGGATTATATATCCAATATTTTACCCCTAAACTATGCCAATCATATTCCATGTTTGTGTTAAAATATTTTCATAATGTGATTCTTTTTTAATTAAAGTAAGATTGATATGTACTTGAATTTATATGATTAACTTAGTTTATGTGAGGAAGGATTATATATCCAATATTTTACCCCTAAACTATGTGAATCATATTCAATGTTTGTGTTATTTGTGTTATAGCTTGGAGCTAACTCGTTTTAAGTTGAATTATAACCATGAGGTACACCATTTGCTCGGATGCGGGTGTCAACAGCGAGGACAACTATCTGGCCGACTCAGGTGACATGTGCCCTGTTCTTCCACATCCGACTCAAGCTGTCAGCGTTGCTCCGTCTTACCCAGACGCGAATACCATACCAGACGTCTCTTATCCGGCAAACCTTGGCGACACACGGCATGTTCTCCGGCTACCAAGTTTGGCTCGTGTTAAGATGCCCTCTCACCACCCGGCTCATGACCATCGTCAACCTGCACAGGATCCTTGGAGCTCTGAAGAAAATTCCCAAGTCACGTCGGAGCATGCAATCGGAGCTAAAAGAGGTACGATGTCCTAGGCCCATTCATGGCATGTCTGCAAGGATTAATGGTGATTGACAGGCATTTAACTCAGCTCCACCGAGTGCATTATGATATGGGGGATGGTTACATTGGGCGCGAGTTCAGGGTGGAGGTTCACAGACGTGCTGTTGTTGCTGTGTGTTCGAGAGCCCGCGACGGAGATTTCATCCCTCTGCATATTGGTCTCAAGCTCAATCCGGCGGCCATGTCTCACCAACGAGGTACCCCTAGGCGAGCCAACTCGGGGAAAGCCAAATCCCAGAGGGGATGCAGTGCTTCCATCCCTGCGGATTATGAACCGCACATTTCAACAAGGGTTCGTGTCCTGGTAGAAGCATGGGAGAACAAGGTGCTGAACCGTAAGCTTTCTACAGGAGAGGAAGGTGGTAATATTAATCATTACTGGATGTTGAAAAACATGCTCTGTAATTTAGCAGAAGATATGCTCAGTAATTGGGCGGAGGCCAGGATAGCGGTTCACTCCATGAAGACGAAAATTGCTGAGATTGATGCTTAGCTTTCGGCCATGGATAAAACCTTCTCTTGGAAATGTACGACAAGTATATCAAGCTTAAACGTCCATAACTCGAGGGGAGATGCACAGAGTGGCGGTGCTAGTGGCAGCGAAACGGGTGGTCGGGCCATAACCAGTCTTGGGGGCAACGACAGTGCGACAGGTGGCTCTTCCAAAATGCCACGGGCTAAACCGTTCCCGGTTCCATCTACAGTAGAACCTCTCTTCAAACGATAGAAGGACACGTTGACCCCGCAAATAGAGCATCTTCCTCCGCTAACTCTTGCACCAACATCGGCCACCAACTCGCCTACTGTGTCACAGGAGGAACGATGGGCTTGCCCCATCACTGAAAAAATTACCCTCAGCTTAATGTTCGTTCTGAATAGGTTTCCTTTTGGCTCCGTCTCTCGCGGGCTTTAGACTCAGTTTATGTTTTTTCTAAGTTTTACTACATGTCTTTTTCTATAATTAGCTAGGCTCTGCTGGTTTACAGAAGTTTTTTTTTTGGACATTTATTGTTCGATGCATCCCAGTCTCTTTGTTTATCAGTCATGAACAGTACCTTCAGTCTTACATAGTATCAGTATGAATCTGGATAGATAGGTGTCCTATTTTTTGAGAGGCTCTGAAGGCAGCTTGGCCTCTTTCAACCTCAGACAGTCATGAGTTTTTTGGATGTAATTTTTTGCCCCTGTAATATAATATTCTGTGCAGTTTACAAAAGAAAACGATGAGGTACACCATTTAATTGAAGGGGACCTTTTGTCTCAAAGAAATCCAGAAATCTACACATTTAGAAAAATAAAATACATGAGTCTCAAGGATCAAATTTACTAAGGCTTAATTAAAGGTTTTAGGGAGAAGTGAAAGTGAAATGGAGGGGATACACAATGTAATTGTGCATTTCACTAGTCTTATGAGTGAGTTCTAATTCATAGTGTGCAAACAGATACATTTAAGCAAATCAATAGTGTGTAGATCATGTCATCTATACACAATGATGTAATGTATCATTACTCGTCATGCTTTTCCCTTCCTCTTGACAAGACAAATAACAGTGAATGGATGAGACATGTACTAGCAGAAGAAAAGAGAAAAAATTGCCATCAATGATTCTCACACATTCACAAGTAGGGCACATGGCGGAAATATGCACCCCACTATGGCACAGGGTTGACAAAGTTTAGATATGTGCAAGATGTTAGATCAAAGAGAGACCTGTAGTGTGGCTTTAACACTTCGAAAACACACATTTCCACCCATAGGCTCTGACACCGGGCACTAAACCCCACTTCATAGAGTATTATAATGGAACAAACACATGGAAAGAGGATTTGTGAGTTATTTAAAGATAAGGGTCCATCTCTAACACAAAGGAACGCATGTCCTAAACGTCTATTTCCATTTTCTAGCAAGGCATAACCCTAAGGGAATGTGTGGTGCCTTTGATTTGCACAAACCAATTACCTTTATGGAATTATCTAGTACTAGCTTTGTTTTAGGGAAAATTCCCTAGTGATTAGGGTTAGATCATCGACAAAGTGATTGAAGAATAATCACCACTTTTCCATAATCAATTAATTATGCTATCATAAATGAATTAGAAGGAGAGAGGAATGTACTCGTAATCAAATAGTCCATATCGTTTTAGCCCATTATGAGAAATACAGATAATATTTCTTCAACACCAAGTTTTTTCTTTGAATTTGCACACAAATAAGTAGATGACCTTCCTCAAACCCCAATAGACATATAACCAAATGAATGTAAAATGTTAACATTAACTTATAACAGTTATTTCTAACCAACATTGGGTAGTTAATTCCAACACAAATCATATAACAAGATCAAACTAATATAAATATTGCAAAATGATTTGGGGGTAGGGGGTGTCCATTTATTAATGAAATGTAAACAATAATACAAAAGTATACCTAATTAATGTTACTAACACCTTCATATTTGGGTTTCGGTTCCTCCATCCTCGACCACTTATCAACTTCTTCTATGCCTATAAGTTCTAACTTTATTCTTGATAAGGAAACTTAAAGGGACTTTAAAAACCAAAATTAATGGCGGAAATGCAATCAAAACGAAGAAAACATGATGAGGGGAATTGTTGTACCCACAACGATCCCATCCCATAAAAAGATGGGAACCCCTTTAACTATTTGATTTTTTATTCATTTTGGCTTTTGGTTTAGTCGATTGTTTTTCTTACTTGATAAAAATTGCAAAGAATCCAACACAAAACAGTGATTCCAATTCAAAACAAAGCATAAGTCGAAAGGACTCATACAATCAAAGTCGGTAGTTGAAAGTTAATGATCATATATTTTTAATGACCCCCCTATTGTTCGACTCCGACTACATTATAGCTAAAATTGGGAATTGGTGAATATTATAAATCTGGAATTTTAAAGGCCCCGATTTTTTGGAATTCGCGAGTCGAAGGAACTTCATGTGATTATCGATACAATTCCTGATATCGTGAATTTTTGGTTGTCGGACGTCTAAATATCTTTATTTTTTGTCATAATTTCCCTCACAGCACCCAACATCTGAATTTAGCATTATTTTTCGGTGATCGAAAATTGACATTATTAACACATTCTTTAAAATATCTGACTCCCTGACTCTGACTTTTCAGAAGTCTGAAGTCGGAAGAAACATCATGTGAATATCAAAGTATTCTTTAATTCTTGACTATTACTGTTCCGAATTTTCGGAAGTTGGAAGTCAAACCCTCATTAAACTCTTACTATATTTTGTCCTCGACTCCCTACTCCCGGTCCTACTTTCCACACATGATATTTTCAGCACTCGGTGGTTGGAAGACTAAAGAAAAATTAAATAATCTTTGCTCCGACACCCGACTTTCGAGTCCTACTTCCAAAAAATCTTTTGAAATTCAAATTTTGATGTATTATGTGTACAAACATGCATGAAATTTATGGTTTAAATGGAAAAATTTGAACACTTTAAACAACTCGAAAAGCCCCAAATCTACATTAATATAAACTAATTTTAAATCCATTACCATAGTTGTGCAGAGCATTCATCTTGCAAGTAAATTGGTGCATAGTTTTCTGGAGTTATTATTTCAATTTTTGTAGCTATCATATTGTTTTCATTAACTCCTTCAAACCGGTAACAAAATTTTGTTAGCTTCTACTATTTTAATTCTTTGAAGGATTAAAAAGAGAAGCCATGGAAAAAAGAACCAGGTCCAAATATCCAATTGAGGATTTAAAATCAAGAGACTCTAACTTTGGTTTCTTCTCTGACACAACGCTGATCATATAACCATGAAAGGATATAAAATTTGTGTGAAGTAGTGGATGCTTTCTGATGATTACATGGAAATATTGGGCATGCCGACTTTCAATGAGCTAGCTAACATAGACCCAAATAACTTGAAGATATCCAAAGTGGAAGAATAGAGAGATCAAGCAACAAATCCAATTCAAACTATATCTCAAATAGACATCTCTTCGTTTAAACTATTTATAACAACTCCAGCTCAACTCCTAGTTAGTTTACAAAGGTTTCTGGACAGTTGGTCGAAAATATGATTTAATAATATTAGGTCTCTCTTGTGTAAATCTCAACTACAGTTGGAGCATGCCAACTATCCAGAAATCTTAGAGCTGTGGGACATTTAATCCAAGTGGAAAGGATTGATTACCAATTATGGGTAGTACAAGTGATAGTGATGAATTTGCTAGTCCTGGATTATATCCTGATTGCATGGATCTATAATTGTATTTATTGAAAACCCTTAGATTGAAAAAGGAGGATTCATTTCGCTGGAGAATTACTGGTTGAATTTCTTGCACCAGAGATTGTATGAACTTTTTGTTAGGATTATTTTATCCTTCCTTTATCCAACATATTCTATTTGGTCATTTTACCTTACTTAGGAGGTTATTGTCATTGTACTAGAGTATGGGGGACACACCTAGGGGTTATCTTCCACTTAATGCATCTGCATGCATGAGTTTATGTGCCCCAGGGACCAATCCCTGCATTTTAGGAGGTCACTCTGAGTGCCACCAGTAGTCTCCTTCAGTAGACCTTGGTAGGTAAGCAATTATGCTCCAGTTACTATTAGTTAGATCACAACTAGTTAGCCTAGCACCAGTTTTGCATGCATGCAGGGAGTGTGGTGCCTTTTGTCCACCTACCTCATCAGTTAACTGATTGTAGACTGATTTAGTAATCGAGAGTTAGACTAGTGAGCTCCAACTATGATTTTCCACATTGAGTTAATTAATCAATGAATTGGAGTTGGTAGATTCGAATCCTATATTTAGCATTCTAATTATATTTATTGTACTACCATTGTATTACTGATTAATTAATGAAGATTAATGCTATGATAATCTGAGTAATACTTGTCCTATTTGTGTGAAATTTTAGTCATGAATTCGTTGTTCAGTTTACATTGATTTGATAATTCCACTGGATACTTCTTTCCAGATAGATCTCAATTTGGATTGTAGATCTATGGTTCATGAAATTTAACACTTTTGACCTGCTACAACCAAGTATGTATTTTTTTGCAAACTGGGAAATAGGAGATGGATAAATTGTTTTGCAAGTGATGATTCAATGATTTTTAATATAAATTTTCTTTGTTACCTTGTGTCCTCCATTGGATTGTGTGTTCAACGATTCATATGTTAATGATTATTGAATTTTAACATGATTTTATAATTTTTTTGTTATAATGAATGGATGCTACTAATTCACATGAATTTGTTCATATGTTTTATGATTGATGTTGCTTTGGGAATTCTTTGGCATGGTGACATATTAATTTTAAATCTTGATTTTTTAACCTTTCTTTTTATTAATCTCCCAGTAGGTTTCCATGTTAGGATCCTTTAACCAAATTCACCTTATTAAACATGTTTCTATAGAGTTACTAATAATAAACCTACACATAAATTATAAGTCTCTTTTAAAGAGAAAAACCCTAACCAAACGGAGGCTTTAATCCGTCAATAGTGATCATCCCAAACCTAGTTGCTACTTGTAGTCGTTCAAATCCACTAGTTACATCCACTACTACTGCATTTTCACATCCTAAATCCATTTCAACCCCACACTCATATTCCACAAATCCTATATGGGTTTTTGCTTTTCTCACACCCATACTTGAAGACTCATCACTATGTTTCTCTATAGAGAACGTTCAACACAATTTATAAACACCATAGGAAAGAATTTCCAAAACCATAGTCGAACGCGAACAATTCATTCGCCTATTTAGGTCTTCTATTTTAGGTTTTGAACAATACATTGCAAACTTTGCAATCAATCTTGAAATAGAAACTCCTTCTCGAGAAGACATCCCAGTTCGATCCTTGCATATAATTTCAATATGACAGTTAGAATTTGGTTTCGTTGCAAATCCTGTTCGGGTACACAAGGTACTCCCAAAAGACCGAACACCTTCAGCAACCGTTTCACACAAATAGATCACAGCTCAACACATCAATGTTTGTCACGTGGTTAAAACCCTCAAGAGGGAAACAGTCCACGACCCCAGCCAAATAGCTACTTGGAGCAATTTATTATGCAAAAGAAAGAAATTTACATATGAGCTTCTCATAATCGATCAACTAGCCAAGGACCCTCTATGCTCTTTAAATAGAGATCATAGACCAATCAGGTGTTAAGCCATGGATCAATGGTAGGTATGATCTAAGAGAAGTTGAACCGTCGGATCACTCTATGTCTAGAACATATCATGACCGTCGGATTAGAATATTTACAAATGCATACTAATGCATACTAAAGAAACACACTTTTACCTAACGGATATATTACACAAGTTGATCTTAACTAACTCCCAAGTGTTTAAATATCCTAACATCCCCCCTTAAGAACAAATTGGGATAGGATTGAAGGATTTACAAAAGTGACACTATTAGGAGAAGGAAGGAGGAATTAGAGCCTATCCCTCCTTAAGGACACATTCCTGAACTCCTAACATAGACCGAAGTTTAGAAAACTTCGCTTCTGTAAGAGACTTGGTGAAGATGTCTACAACTTGATCATCTGTAGGGCAATAGAGCACTTCAATAACACGATCATGAACAAGATTTCTGATGAAGTGCATGTGTAGCTCAATGTGTTTGTTGCATTGATGTAGAACTGGATCTTTGGCAAGCTTGATGGCACTTTGATTGTTGCACCAAAGTGGAGTAGGCTGTTGCTGCTCGAATCCAAACTCTGAAAGGATCTGTTGAAGCCATAAAGCTTCTTGATTGGCATTAACTGTGGCTCGATATTCTGCTTCTACTAAAGAAAGAGCAAGAGCTTATTGTTTCTTACAATCCCAAGTGACAGGTCCAGATCCCAGACTGAAAACATAACCTGCAGTAGACTTTCGATCATCAGGATCATCGGCCCAATCTGAATCAGTGAAACCAACCAACAAAGGTTTCCCCCTTGTACTGTAATGAATCCCAAACTGAATTGTACCTCGAATATATCGAAGTATTATTTTTGCTGCTTTCTAGTGACTTTCATGAGGAGTTTGCATATAACGGCCAACACGACCAACGGAAAAGGAAAGGTCAGGACGGGAATGAGTCAAGTATAAAAGACTACCAACAAGCTGACGATACAAGGTGGCATATACTTCAGGGGAAGTACAAGTGGCAGAAAGTTTGACTCCAGAATGGAAGGGAGAAGGGGCTGGTTTACAATCTTCCATGTGGAAGCGACGAAGAAGGTCACAAGCATACTTAGACTGGGAAAGAAAGATTCATTCTTTGGTTTGCAAGACTTGGAGACCAAGAAAATAATGCAAATGTCCTAAGTCTGACATTTCAAAATTTTGCTTAAGATTGGATTTCACATGGGTTATAAGTTTAGGGTCACTACCAGTAAGGATAAGATCATCAACATAAAGAACAAGTATGATGAGATGGTTTCCTACTTTCTTGGTATAGACATTGGGGTCAGAATGGCATCTAGAAAACCAGTGTCAAGGAGAAAGCTATCCATTTTGGCATACCAAGCTCTAGGAGCTTGCTTAAGGCCATATAAGGATTTCTTAAGGAGACAAACAAGGCTAGAGTTATTCTGAACATATCCAGGAGGTTGTTCCATGTAAATTTCCTCATGTAAATAACTATGTAAGAAGGCATACTTGACATCCATTTGATGGACTTCCCAGTTATGTAAGGCTGCAAGGGAAAGAACAAGGTGGATGGAGTTCATTTTTGCTACAGGGGCAAAGGTTTCATTGTAGTCAATCCCTTCAACTTGGGAAAAACCTTTGGCAACTAACCTTGCCTTAAGTCTTTCAACACTTCCATCTGATGCATACTTAGTTCTGTAGACCTATTTACATCTGACAAGTTTTCTTCCATTTGGAAGAGGAACAATACCCCAAGTATCGTTCGCCATTAAGGAATGATATTCTTCATCCATAGTTGCATCCCAATATGGATTTCCTGAAGCTTCTGCAAAAGTTTCTGGATCATGATTCTCGGAAACTTGAGCCAAAAGAGAAGAGGCTTGCTGAAACTGAGAATGTGTTCGACGTTGATATCTAGGATCACCAGCAAGATCACCAGCTACTTCACATGTTGAACGAACCCATCGAGGAAGTATTGGTGCTGGTGCAATTGGAGGAACATGAGCAGGCGGAGGTGGATTTTCATCCTCATTGTCATCATCAGAAACTGGAGTTAGAAACCTGTCAAGGAAGCTGGAAGAAGAAGAAGAAGAAGGCACAATCGCTGAATCAGGCTCGCAGGCCAAAGATGGCACACCCGCCAAGTTAGGCTCGCAGGCCAAGAGATTTTCATCAAATTTAACATCTCTTCTAATGATTATATCATGAGAATGTGGCTGAAGAAGTCTATAACCTTTTACATCTTTAGAATATCCAACAAATATGCACTTTTCACTTTTAAGCTGCAATGCTTTCCATTTTTCATCCGGAATGTGAGCCCATGCTTCACAACCAAACACACGAAAGGGACTTACATTTGGTTTAATTTTACTCCATGCTTCTTCCGATGTTATACCCCGTAAAACTTTAGTGGGTGTGCGATTAACTATGTAATTTGCACAATTTATGGCCTCAGCCCAATATTGAAGACTTAGTCCTTTAGATTTGATCATGCAATTAGCCATTTCTTTTAAAGTGCGGTTCTTCCGTTCAGCTACACCATTTTGTTGTGGTGTATATGGAACAATGTGTTGTTGTTGGATTCCTTGTTCAGTGCAAAAAATAGGGAACTTGTTGTTAACATATTCTCCTCCATTGTCAGATCTTAACTTAATAATTTGATGACCAGATTGTTTTTCAACAAGGGCCTTGTAGGCCAAGAACATGTTAAATAATTCGCTCTTAAGTTTTAGGAAGCAAACCCAAGTGCGTCTGGAGTAGTCATCAATGAAGGTTAAGAAATATTTGAAACCAGAAAAGGAAGCAGATGGAAGAGGCCCACACAAGTCACTATGCACAAGCTCCAAGGGAACTGAGGCGTGCCAAGAGGCACGTTTGTCAAAACTGTCTCGATGATGTTTTTCAAGTACACAACCGGAACAAACACCATCCTTGCAAGATACTAGCGAAAGACCAGTCACCATATTGTCTTTACATAGTTGTTGCAATGAGCGATAATTTAAGTGACCAAATCGCTCATGCCA
>LPNX010623040.1:178095-258688 GCA_001517045.1 Pseudotsuga menziesii
CGTACAAGGTGCATGGCAAAGAGCATACGTAGCCGGGAAGATAAGAAAAAAAAACTTTCCCTTATTGTTTCTGATTTGCCGTGATCGCGCAAGGTGCACGGCAAAGAGCATACGCAATCAGGGAAGACAAAAATCCGAGACTAAAATAGAAAAGATCTAATAACAAACTAATAAAATATGAGAGATTTAAAAAAAACAAATCCATCACTGTAACATTATACCTTCAGATTTGTCGAAATGGGTGTTTCCGGAGCAAACAGAAATGATTTTTGGTGAAATGAAGACTATTTCCAAATGGAAACAGTGCTTCGGATGCAATGGAATAGCTCCCATAGGCCACAAATGCACAAAAAATATAGAACTAGAAACCTTTTCAAATTTTCGGCAACACCGGTTCCAGATCTTGATCAAAACCGAAAGCGGCTCTTCATAAAATCTCTGATACCATGTTCGGGTACACAGGGTACTCCCAAAAGACCGAACACCTTCAACAACCGCTTCACACAAATAGATCACATATCAACACACCGATGTTTGTCACGTGGTTAAAACCCTTGAGAGGGAAACAGTCCACGGCCCCAGCCAAATAGCTACTTGGAGCAATTTATTATGCAAAAAAAAGAAAGTTACATATGAGCTTCTCATAATCGATCAACTAGCCAAGGACCCTCTATGCTCTTTAAATAGAGATCATAGACCAATCAGGTGTTAAGCCACGGATCAATGGTAGGTATGATCTAAGAGAAGTTGAACCGTTGGATCACTCTATGTCTAGAACATATCGTGACCGTCGGATTAGAATATTTACAAATGCATACTAAAGAAACACACTTTTACATAACGGATATATTACACAAGTTGATCTTAACTAACTCCTAAGTGTCTAAAAATCCTAACAAATCCTGGTTTTTCTTTATTTGAAATTTTTTTGTCCCAACTTAACCCACAATTAGGATGGTCATGTTAATCACCATCTCCGCCTAATTCCCCACCTAGTTCTCCTCACAGGGATAATTATAATGGCAGTTTCTTTGACCACCATTCTAAAAGTTCATGAGAATATCTCGAGGAAGAAACAAATCATCATCGATTAGCTCATAATTTGAACATGCCCTAGCTTGATCAAGACGTTGTATCAGTTCTAGGTGTGCAACATCCACTACCAAAAAACCTTGAGAAGATTTTACCCAAATTTGATCTCGATGATAAGAAACCGGTTGATGATCACATTAATAAATTTATGTTAGCAATTCACTTGCGTAATGTAATACATGAGGATGTGGTATGTCGGTTATTTCCTTATACCTTTGATGGTAAATCTTTAACCTGGTATTTTTCTCTCCAACCCCAAACAATAAATTCATGGAATCAATTTGATAAATTGTTTTTGGAAAAAAATGGAGATCACAAAAAACCAAAAGACCTAGTAATGGAATTATCTACAATGAAAATACAAAACAAAGAAAGGATAAAATATTTTAATCAAATATTCCTAACACTTAAAAACAAGATTCATGGTGAATAAATGTTTGCAGACAATATCTTGGTAGCATATTATGTAAAATCCCTTCCAACTCCCTTGTCCATGTGGGTGAAAAGAGAACATAATCTGACTCTGCGAGGAACCTTTGATGAAGCTATCTTGGTGGAGAAAGGAATGTTGTAATATCCCTTATATGATGTACAAATAAGAATATTAACTTGCTGCAATCTTTTTTAAATTAAAAAGTCTGAAATTGAATTACTTCACACAAAGCCTTCTCGGACTGGGCAAATCAGGGATTTCTTCTGGGAAATTTTGCAAGCAAAAGGAGTGAGCAGTGGGAAGCAACCCAATATAGTTTAGACATAGAATTTCCTCTTCCCTAACACATTTAGATATGATGCAATTTAGGGTTCAGAGTCCGCTCCGCGGAAACCTACTACCACGCTTTTGGGCAGTCAAATTGTGAAACTAGGAAGAGTAGTTCGGTCTGTTTCAACCAGGGGCTTCTGGAAACTTGCAGAGGGTTGTTACAACATTAATTTAACATAATAAATAGTTTTGGATAGTTTTCATAAGTTCTGGAAAGTTCTGAGTAGTTTCGGAGAAATGTTGGTTTTTCCGACAGTTTTGGCCTAGTTAAACCCGGTGCAGTGGAGGATCCAAAAATGCATTACGGTCCCAAATAAAAATGGGTCTGGAGGTATGTAAGGGAAGGTGGGTCTTTCATTGACCCACAAGAACTAATGGGGCTCATTTTGAGTTAGAAGAACTCATTTTACATCAAATTTGGAAAGACTAGTCATCGAAAGCTAGCAATCTAGCTAGGGTCTAAATTTAAGTAGTTAATTCATGTAAAATTAATTTCTGAGATACATATGAATTATGACAGAGATAAATAACATCCCACTGAAAATATAAAATCTCTTCAGACAGTCCCCCAACCTTGCATATTTCTCATAGCACTAAGATTCATTAATTTTCCCCCATACATTGATAAAATAAGTTTTTTTGAGGAAATTGAAGACATAATTATTTATGGACAGATATGTTTTGAAATTATATAAATAAATTACATATTAATATGCTGCTATAGATCAGAAATCATATACTAAACTGACCATTACAGAGAGACTCCAAAATAAGGGGTAGGAGGCCGAGAACATGATCGACAAAAGCGGCTGTGAGCATAGGTGAAGCATGGGCTTCACTGGATCTCAACCTAAACGTGACGGAGGCTGAAAATAAATCTGATCATACTTCAATGGCTGGAATGTAGCACTCCATACCTGCAATAGAAGAGAAAGGGAGATGGAAGAGAAGGGAGGAGGGGTTTAGGGATCATCACCCAATGGCCCGAGGCACAACACTCAAAGAGTATGCTCACATAGCATAAACACAATATCAAATCATCAAAATTGAAGCAATGAGTTCAAATTCATCTTTTATAGAATTGTGGATGACCTGCTTAGTAAGTTGAGGCCAATGGTGATTTGTGAGAGCAAGTCAACCCCATGGTGACCTAACCCTAGCCACAAAAGCACCCCCTTTGGGCAATTAGGAAAGTAGGACCATGTGGAATTGTTTCCAAGTCCAAATCATCCTTCACAATTAGAAACTACGCCCTCCCTTAGTCAAAAGCTACCTCTTTTGAGTTATGACAGCTTTCTACTTTTCCTGGGTCATAAGGAAACTTTTTCTTTCCTTCAAAAATTTTCCTGCTTTTACCTTTGTCTAACTTTTCCGCTTTTAGGCAACTTCCCTTTATTCTCCTGCTTGCTTTTGTCATGGACTTTCTTATTTTTACCAAGGCAAGTTAACTAGCTTTCCCCAATGCGCCCTCCTGACATGGCAACCTTAATTCCACATCATTATTGTGCATAATAAATAAAATTGCTGAAATAAAATTAAATACATGCCTTAGAACAATTATTAGCAATATTTTTCCTAGGAATAATAATTAATGTCAACTTGAGCCCCTAGGAATTTAATCATGGTCAACACTTTTAATGTCCCAAAATATGGGGACATGACAGTCCTCCCCTCCCAAATCTGCTTGTCCTCAAGCAGAAGCACTCTAGAGTGCTGCAAATTTGTTCATCATGTAGGAGAACTGGAGCATGAATCCATTGTGCAAAAAGTTTGACTTTCTCCATGAAGCCATCCTGTAAAGTTTCTCCAAAATAAGCAATTCCAGGGTCCCATTGCTTGCATTGCACCCCCTTTAGTGAGAATGCCTTCCCACACAACTTATCTAGCCAATTTATGCCTGGATCCCATTTCCTCAACTGTAAGTATCCAAACATTAGAATCCATCATAAAAATTTATCATCACATGAAATGGTATTCATGCTGTGGAAATCATACCACTGCATCGAAAACTGGAAATTCTCAATGCAAAGTTGGAAATCTGTCAGATTTCCCCACCCAACATAAAGTTCCGTATGTGTTTGATGCACATCAGCATTGAATCTCACAATGATGTTACTGCAAAGACATAGGTGTGAGTCCCATGTCCAACCCCAATGAGTATAGGAATCATCCAACCAACAAGGATTCCCAAACTTCTCACAATAAGATGATGCATCACAATCATCTCCAAAAATGCAAGCAGGAAAAACAAATAAGTGTCCCCTCATCCCACTTGATAAGGGAATGACACTCCTACTAAAAGGTCCATGTGAACACTTCCAATGGATCAAATTTCTGCCACTGGTCAAATAATGCAAGCATCTATCCAACTGTGTGCAAGATATTTTCCTCAACAACTTCTCTTCGCAGTTTTCTTGCTTATTTGTCTTTTATTGATGATGTGTAGAAATTTTTCTGCAAGAAAACTCCATGTGTGACATGTAATCTTCCACCCAATCCACATGTGGTTGAATGGCATCAAGTCACAGCCATATGTGCTTATGTGGCTTACAGGAGGGTAATGGTGCATTCCACAAGTCATCATGAACACTTAGGAAAGCCGCCATCTCTTCTTGTTGCACCAACAAGGAAAATTCCTTCTCCCAATTTTCATTCTCACTTGATGAGGATGAAATAAAAGTGTGGGTAGAAATTTGGATCAGAACCCTACAATACTCATCCACCCAAATTATGGCTTCCCAATCTTCATCCTCATCTGACCCTCCCATTGGGAAGAGACTCTTTCCTGAAAACAATTCCAGTTTTTTCTAGAAAAGGCCAAGTGCTTGGTTCTCATCAAAATTGTGTACATAGTCCTCAAGCACAAAAAAATAGAATTCACCTCATGTGCATGTGTATGGAAGGTATCCAATGGTTGCAAATTAAATCTTTGTTGTTGTTCACATGTCAAGACAATGTCAGTCACAACAAAAAATTTATGGTAGAAATAAAATTCTTTACCTCCCAAGGTCTTCATTCCAAAGATGTTTCTATCCACCTAATCAATGGATGAATACAGACTTTTATTTTCTGATCCATATGGAATTTGATCAGCCACCTCTTCTGGAGAAAAATATACCATCCATAGGGTTGTTTCATAAGGTGTCTCCTTCCAAGGATGCATGTCAAACAACCCTCTATTGATGCAGGAATTTCTAGTACATCCTTGATCCGCTATTTTAGTGATATATTTATCTACCCAATCCATGAATAGATAATCATCCTTGCTTGCTTATTCAATTGGAATTTCCTCAGCCATATTTCCCATAGCTAAGAACACTTCATCCTTCCTCTCAATCTCAATGAGTGCTTGGCCAAGATTTTCTTCCTCATATCTTTTCACAAGCATCTACAAATCTACTCCTTCCTCATGGTTGTCCTCCACATGAGGCTCCTTCAACACATCCAAATAAGTTATTACCAAGTGCACATTATTCTTTTCCATGCAATATGGGGGGTGTGGTACATTCAAATCCCCTTGAATTTGATCAATCTGCAACCTTGACTCTTGAAGAGCTTCTTGGGTTCTTTTCATGGAATCATATGTAGCCTCCCATTTACTATGGAGTCTTTCAGACTCTTGTGTTTCCCTCTCGAATGCACAATGGTACATTTCAGCCACCATGAGGAGATGTTCTCTATCAGATATTAAGTTCATATAGCTCTCCTTGATCTTGGACATGCCTTCTTTCAGTGCTATGCACTCCTCAAGAAAGGATTCTCCTACCATGTCTCCACTAGAAGCTTTCCAATAACATCTTGCTACCAAGGCATTGATGTCAACAATGTTTTTCATGGCTGCCCTAAGTTTCTTTCTATCCTCCTTTAGTAATCCACTCAAATGATGTGGCTCGCCAATAATATCCTCCACTGATATTTCTTCTTCTAATAGTTGACATATATGAACATTCTTGTAGCATGAATCCACCACATAAAACTCATCCTCAACATATAGGTCAACCTTTCAATTTTCTACACACTCACTTCCATGATGTGAAGTCTTTCCATCCTCCCATGGATCAGATGGTTGTATGTGTACATGGATGTTGCAAAAATCAAAACTTTTATCATTCATTTTATTCACCTTATCCTCTTTTTGTACATATACTTTGGTGGCCTACTCCACCAAATATTCTGGTTCACACTTGAACGGTGTGGCCCTGTTTTCTTCTTCATTCTGTGGCTCAGGAGGTGACTGTAGATCTGATATGTATACATCTTTTGGATCTGATCCAAAAGATGTCTCACCACCCATACATGAGCCAAAACCTTGAGCAGTGATCCGGAGATCACCCACCAAGAAACTTGAAGTGCATTCCTCTTCAACTTCTTCTCTTATGCAATCACCTTGTGGTGATTTTCACTTCACCTCCTGGATATCTGTGTCCACTTCATTTCTATTCTCCTCCAAGAAACTTGTGACTTTTTCATCTTTAGTGGTACTCATGTCACAATATTTAGAATTTCTTTTTGAAATAAAAGCAAACAAACTCTTAAGTCTTGAACATGTTGATGGCTTGGAGGAATATTCACCTTTGGTTCTATCTTCTTCTTCTTTTCTCAGAGAGTTGGAACAAATTGGTTCCTCTTTGGATAGCTTGTTGCTTGAAATAATTCTCATAATCATGCTTGGGCCGGAATCCATCCTTGAAATAAATATAATCTCCAAAAGAGAGGTTTGCACAAATATTCCTACCTAATGCTAGATAGTCCTCATAGCAGTGAGACATGTTCTCACATGCTTCAATAATCTCTATCAAGTTTTTATTAACCATTGGAGAATCAGATCTGACCTCTTCCCCATTTGATGTCGAATAGTTTTCATCATATTCATGTTTTAGTATGCCTCCATCAACATAGAGGATTTCTTCTTCTTCATATCTTCTGCAGTATTCTTCATACTGCTCATCATAGTCATCCTCATAGTATGACATGGCTACAAATTTATTCAGTGAGAGATTTATTTCCACAGGATGATCCAAGGAAAGAGCTCTGATACCACTGTAATATCCCTTATATGATGTACATATAAGAATATTAACTTGCTGCAGTCTTTTTTAAATTAAAAATTCTGAAATTGAATTAATTCACACAAAGCCTTCTTGGACTGGGCAAATCAGGGATTTCTTCTAGGAAATTTTGCAAGCAAAAGGAGTGAGCAGTGGGCAGCAACCAAAGATATTTCAGACATAGAATTTCCTCTTCCCTAACATGTTTAGATCTGATTCCATTTAGGGTTTAGAGTCCACTTCGCAAAAACCTACTACCACGCTTCTGGGCAGTCAAACCATGAAATTAGGAAGAGTAGTTCGGTATGTTTCAACCAGGGGATTTTGGAAACTTGTAGAGGGTTGTTATAGAATTAATTTAACATAATAAACAGTTTTGAATAGTTTTCATAAGTTTTGGAAAGTTCTGATTAGTTTCGGAGAAATGTTGGTTTTTCCGATAGTTTTGGCCTAGTTAAACCCGACGCAGTGGAGGATCCAAAAATGCATTAGAGTCCCCCCAAAAAATGGTTTTGGAGGTATTTAAGGGAAGGTGGGTCTGTCAGTGACCCACAGGAACTAACGGGGCTCATTTTGAGTTAGCAGAACTCATTTTACATCAAATTTGGAAAGACTAATAATTGAAAGCCATCAATCTAGCTAGGGTATAAATTTAAGTAGTTAATTCATGTAAAATTAATTTCTGAGATACATATGAATTATGACAGAGATAAATAACATTCCACTGAACATATAAAATCTCTTCAGATAGTCCCCCAACCTTGCATATTTCTCATAGCTCTCAGATTCATCAATTTCCCCCCATACATTGATAAAATAAGTTTTTTTGAGGAAACTGAAGACATAATTCTTTATGGATAGATATGTTTTGACCTGATATAGATAAATTATGGATTAATATGCTGCTACATATCAAAAATCATATACTAAACTGACCATTACAGAGAGACTCCAAAATAAGGGGTAGGAGGCCCAGAACATGACCAACAAAAGCGGCTGTGAGCATAGGTGAAGCATGGGCTTCATTGGATCTCAACCTGAACGTGATGGAGGCTGAAAATAAATCTTATCATACTTCAATGGCTGCAATGTATCACTCCATACCTGCAATAGAAGAGAAAGGGAGATGGAAGAGAAGGGAGGAGGGGTTTGGGGATCATCACCCAATGGTCTGAGGCACAACACTCAGAGAGTATGCTCACATAGCATAAACACAATATCAAATCATCAAAATTGAAGCAATGGGTTCAAATTCATCTTTTATAGAATTATGGATGACCTGCTTAGTAAGTTGGGGCCAATGGTGACCTATGAGAGCAAGTCAACCCCATGGTGACCTAACCCTAGCCACAAAAGCGCCCCCTTTGGGAAATTAGGAAAGTAGGACCATGTGGTATTGTTTCCAAGTCCAAATCATCCTTAAAAATTAGAAATTGCACCCTCCCTTAGTCAAAAGCTGCCTCTTTTGAGTTATGACAGCTTTCTACTTTTCCTGGGTCATAAGGAAACTTTTTCTTTCCTTCAAAAATTTTCCCGCTTTTACCTTTGTCTGCTTTTTCTGCTTTTAGGCAACTTCCCTTTATTCTCTTGCTTGCTTTTGTCATGGACTTTCTTATTTTTACCAAGGCAAGTTAACTATTTTTCCCCAATGCGCCCTCCTGACATGGCAACCTTAATTCCACATCATTATTGTGCATAATAAATAAAATTGTTGAAATAAAATAAAATACATGCCTTAGAACAATTATGAGCAATATTTTTCCTTGGAATAATAATTAATGTCAATTTGAGCCCCTAGGAATTTAATCATGGTCAACACTTTTAATGTCCCAAAATATGGGGACATGACACATGTTAAGCTTAAAATATAGTCTTGATATTAATATTGACCACTAAGTACTGATCGTAAGAAAGTTGATCCTACTATTAAAAATAACGCTCCAAAGAAGGAACAAAGTGCCTTTGATTTTGAAAATCTTCAAAATGTTTTATAGAAGGTATCCAATGAAGTAGTATACCTCAAGAAAAACACAAACGAAGGTCCACCCAATAGGGCAGGCTATTTCAAAAACCTTATAGGAGGCCTTATCAACAACCTAATAATCAACAAATGTATCCTTCTGAAGGGATGAACATTGATGATGTATTTTATGTATTGAGAGCTTTACTTACTGGACCACAACCTCCCTAAGAAAACATGGATAGTAATCTCACTGAAAATACTGAAGAGGAAATAAATGAATCAGAAGATCCCAATAGTCATTCTCTTAATCATTTCTTAGAACTTCTTGGATATGATGAATAAGAAAACCCATAGATAGTTTATGTAGTCTGACATCCATATAATACCCGAGGAAAAGCACAACAAAGTCAATACATTCCTTCAACATAAAAAAACCCACCTACACCTACTAATATCATCCCTCAGAGAGATACTACTACTTTTGACCTTGATTACAATCATGTAGAAGACTTTAAAAGATGCAAAGCTAATATTTCTACCTTCGAGTTATTGAAAATTCCTCAAATCGGAGATAAACTTGAAAATAATATGGCTCCTACAAAACAGAAGATTGTTGAACACATTATAGTAGAAGCTCTTTTTCAAGAGAAAAATCGACAATCTCCTGTCCCATCTTCCAAAAATATAAAAACACCACCTTTCCTGTTATCATTTGAGATTTTCAACAGAAATGTCCACCATTACATGGTATATTCTGGTTCATCTTTAAATGTGATGTCATTAACTGTTTCTCAAAAGGTCAATGCACAAATACAACCTTCACTAACATAGATAGTTCAATTAGATATATCTAGAGTCAAAGTTGTAGGAGAATTAAAAAATGTCTTGATTAGGATTTCCTCATACCCTAGGATCCATCAGATCATTGATATTATTGTAGCTGATGTTCCTGGAGCTTATGGGATGTGGTTGAGCCATGACTGGTCTCAGAAAATTAAAGGATATTTTGCAACAGACTGGTCACACTTATGGTTTCCCTATCAAGGCAAGTCCAACAAAATTAAAATCGAAAGAGAACCATATATAAAACAAGTTGTTACTGAGCTTAATGACCCCGGTGAACCTGTCTCTCCCATGAATTCCAATTCAAGTAATTACTCTATGGACACATTTTTTGGAGACCTACCTACTAACATTTCCTCTTTTACTCAGTTTGCAAATCAGTCAGAGATTGTGAATGTTTCCCAAATTGAATCTTCTCAGACTATACTATATAATGTCTATAATGTAAACACAGATTTTAAGCTAGACAATACTTGTTGTACATTGTTTTTTTATGGCTCCAAGTCCAAACATGGGGCTGGGGCTGGTTGTGTTTTGATCGACACAATAGGAAAAATACTTTTTTGTTTGGAATTTGAATCTATGAATAATGTGGTTGAATACGAGGCATTGATTAAGGTCTTAGAAAAGCAATTGACCTAAAATCCAAGGTTATCAAAGTTTTTGGTTACTCAAAAATAATTGTTAGATAAGAAACACCATTCATTGTGTCTCAACACATTTAAAAAATTATCAGAGAGATTCATGGGATTCGGTTAATCACTTTGAATCCTTTAATATAAATCTGTCCCTAGATCCCAAAACTTTGATGGAGACTACTAGATAATGTCACCTCTAAATTATTGCATGCAGAAGGTTTTGCACCATATTCATTCTCTGTTGAATTAATGTACAAACCTTCGATATCTGATAATATCACAAATTAGAAAGTGTTCGATGATGATTAGGAAATATTCAATTTCCTCACAACCAATGACACTTTCAAATACGTAGCTATTGATGAAAACACTCATGACTAATCACTAACGGAAGTTCACAACCTTCTACACACCCAAATACCTACTGCTTTAATTCCCAAATCAGTTATTAGGATTGATTTTTTTTATGATTTATAGGATAAGTTCAAAAGAGTAACCAATTGAAAAATGAATAATTCTTATATGAATTATCAAATAGTGACTTTGGGAACTACGCAGAATCCTCATATTATCAACTTAGGTACTGAATGCACACCCACAGAAAGAAAATATTTCATCAAATTGTTTAAAGAATACAAAGATGTGTTTTCATGGTCATATGATGATTTAAAAACTTTTGATACTAACATCATGCAGCACAACATCCCTACGAAACCTATAACCATATGTTAAAAAAGAATTGGATAAACTTTTATCTGTCGCATGATCATTTTTCTAGTCTGACACACTCAATGGGTACCAAATTTAGTCCCATTGTGTAAAAAGAATGGAGGAAATAATCTTCGTGTTGATTTTCGATACCTTAACATAGCCTAAAAAAGGGACAATTATCCAGTTCCTCCAATGGAACATATTTTATAGAATTGTCCAGATCTGAAATGTTTTCATTGTTAGATGGTTTCTTTGGCTACAACCAGCTTCTAGTCTCTCATTATGATCAACTCAAAATTGCTTTCAAAACACCATGGGGGACATTTTCATATCAAAAGATGCCTTTTGGATTAATAAATGTAGGTGCTACTTTTAAGAGAGAAATGGACATTGCATTTAGAGAGTTAATTCAAAACTCTGTTGTAGTTTACCTAGATGATGGGACTATTTTTTCAAAAAAAATAAAGATTATCTGTCACAATTGAGACAGGTATTAGAACGATGTAGAAGTATGGTATCTCACTCAATCCTAAAAAAACAATCTTTGTTGCCACTAAAGGAAAGTTACTCGGGTTTCTGGTATACAAACATGGCATACTGATTGATCCTAAAAGAACTCAGGAGATATCTCATATAAATTTTCCCAGTTCAAAAAAGTCTATGCAATCATTTCTAGGGAAAACAAACTTTCTTAGAAAATTTGTTCATGGCTTTTCCCAATTTGTTAAACCGTTACAAGATATGATAAAAACGGATGTAGTATTCAAATGGAATGATGACCAGAAACATGCCTTTTGTAAGATTATGGAAGTTATTGTTGAATCTCCTGCCCTAATGTCCCCTGAATTTTCAAAAGATTTTATTTTATAAAAAAATTCTTCTAACATTTCTTATGTTGCAGTTCTAACACAACAAAATTCAGAAGGTGACGAAATTCCAATATCTTTCATGAGCTCTACTTTAAAATCAGTCGAGCTAAATTACCCATAGGTTGACAAGCAAGCTTATGCAATCTACAAAGCAGTCAAAAATTTTAGGCCCTATATCTTTAAACCTGAACTAAAGTTATAGTTCCTTAATCAACAGTTCTGAACATATTAATTCATAAAGAAATAGGAGAAAAATGTGCTCATTAGATGACTACATTAGAAGAATATGACCTCAAAATTCAATCTGCTGAACTTGTCCATGGGAAAGGATTATGTAAGTTAGCAGAGCAAGAGATAAATTCATGGAGTGGTGAAACAACATGGGACAATGAAGAAAAAGATGAAAAAGATCAAATCTATTTCCTCCCTGCAACAACAGATTCTTGGTATAGTTACATTAAATTTCTATTGATTCATGGGTACACTCCTCAAAATCTTGAACCTTGGAAAAGGAGAGCTCTCAAAGTTAAAGTTTCTCCCTACCAATTAATCAATGATGTTCTTTATAGAAAAAAATTTGATGGAATATTATTATGATGTATTGAAAAATATGATACCTAGGGAATACTAAAGGATTTACATGCAGGTCTTGCTAGTGGTCATAAACCACAACGCATAAGATTACAAGGGTGGGATATTATTGGCCATAATTTAATATTATGGAAGAATTTTAGCCCCGTGACTACCTTTACATACCATTTATCTAATGAGTTTTTGGAATATGTTTTTCAAGCATTAATTTCCAGTATTACCATAAATTCTTCACATATCTAAAGGACAAAAAAATAAAGTTTAGAATGAACTCCCCTTGATGAGAATGCATTGTTACTTGGCATAAGTGATGATTCTTTAGTGGCACACTTTTATATTCTTTACATCATTCCTAACTCTTAAGGAGATTTTGAAAGTTGCTTCCCCATTCACTCAGTAATTTTTGTTTAAAAGAAATAAAGGTGAATTGCAAGATAAGGGGTCTCATCACGAGCCAACTTATCGTGTTCATAAGTACTTGTCGAATGAAATATCCATTGATTGGTCACCAAGCCAAGGAGATGGATTCTATTACTATTGGAAGATAGGGGATCTTATTACAAGTCAGCATATTCATGATCTATGGGTATTGGTGAATGACACTGCTATCAATTGGTTACCAAATATTGTAATTTATTTCCCAAATAAATGTTTCAATAAATGGCCAAAGGTGAACTAAAAGACAAGAAGTCTTTTTGTCAAGTTGGCATAATCATGATCATGAATTCGTATGGATTGATGCTATCACCATCTGGCCACTAAGCCAAGGTAGTGCCTTTAGGTTTCTAACTTAGAGAACTTGGGGTCTCATTATGAGCTAGCCTTATCAGTTTCTATAAGTATCCTTGAATGACACTATCACCAAAGGAAAAATTTAGGGGCAAAATTTAGCCCATGTGGTTATTTTACCATGTTTTTTTTTTATGATTTGCCAATTTGCATTTTTTTAAGCCTTGCTTCGCCCAATTTTGATGGGGTAAAATGTTTTCACTCCAAAATTGCCAAATTATTATATAAATTATATTAAATCCATAGAAATTGAAATATTTTTAGAAATCTGTCTCCAAATATTATATAGTTGACATTTTAAAAATTGAAAAGATTCACCAAGGTTTGTAAACTTTTAAATAAGTATGGGTCCTTAAAATTTTCCTTAATCACCATATGATTACCAAGTCAGGATAGTGGCCTTTGTTTATCCTCAATTTAAAAAAAGAAGAAGAAAAGGCAAAGTAAAAAGGTATCTGAAATTAATTATGTATAGTGAATGGGATAAAAGAAATCTAAATGGATTAAAAGGAAACCCTGTCAAGGTTACAAACGCTTGTTGGAAGCAGAGGCAATGCCTGTGATATTGGGATTTTAACTTAATTCCACTTAGTTTCATTTTACTTTTGTCCTAACTTCAATTCTTCTCAGCTAAGGAAATCATATACTGCATACCTCTGTGTTCCTGTCTTAGATATAACCTTTCATGCCAACTAGTAATATGAAGTATGTCAAATTTCGGTAAAGCAAACGGTCGAGAGGGGTTTCGTTTGCTTGGCGGCCTAGGATCAAAACCCGCTGCTCCTGGAAGGAGACATTTAAATCCAACCATGCTAAGGGTTGGTGCGGCTAGTCGGGGTGCAATCCCCGGGTGATTTTGATGGCTTAGATGCCCCTGGATCGTGGTTTCTCAGACCGAAGGTTTGCCCAACAAGTCACAGGTCACTTAACCAAAAAACAAAATATGAAGTATGCATATTTTTTACCCTGAATACTATTTCCTTATGATCTCATGGATCTATGTTTTGTAAATGAAGTCAACGGTGTTGTAAGTACCATAAATTTCAAAATTCCTAAAACTTATGCAACTGAACATAGATAACTAATTCTTCCCAGAGAGCCGCCATTTGTTGTAGCCATAATGATCCCATCCCATAAAAAGATAGGAACCCCTTTAGTTAGATGATTTTTTATTCATTTCTACTTTTGGTTTAATCAATTGTTTTTCTTACTTAATAAAAATTGCAAAGAATCTGACACAAAATAGTTTTTCCAATTCGAAACAATGTATAAGTTAAAAGTCCTGATACAATCAAAGTCAATAGTAGGAATTGAGAATGATCATATCTTTTTAATTAACCCCCCGATTTTCTGACTCTGACTACATTATAGCTAAAATAGAGAATTGATGAATATTATAAATATGGAATTTTAAAGGCCCCAACTTTCCGACTCCAACTTTTCGGAAGTCGAGAGTCGAAGGAACTTCATGTAATTATCGATGTAATTCCCAATCTTGCGACTTTTTGGAAGTCAAACATCAGAATATATTTATTTTTTGTCATAATTTCCCTCCGGACACCCAACATCCAACTTTAGCATTATTTTCGGAAATCATAGATCGACATTATTAACACATTCTTCAAAGCTTTGACTCCCTGATTTCGACTTTTCGGAAGTTGAAAGTTGGAAGAAACATCATGTGATTATCAAAGTATTCTCTGATTCCTAACTATTCCTATTTCGAATTTTTAGAAGTCAGAAGTCAAACCCTCATTAAAATATTACTATATTTTGTCCTCAACTCCTAACTCCTGATCCAACTTTCCTCACATGATATTTTTGGCGCTCAGTAGTCGGAAGACTAGCGAAAACAAATAATATTTGCTTCGACTCTTGACTCCCGATTTTTGGGTCCTACTTCCAAAAGATATTTTGAAATTCAAATTTTGATGTATTACACGTAGATACATGCATGGATTTTATGGTTTAAATGAAAAAATTTGAATACTTTAAACATCTCAAAAAGCCCCAAATATGCATCAATATAAACCGAGTTTGAATCCATCACCATGGTCGTGCAAAGCATTCATCCTTCAAGTAAATTGGTGCATAGTTTTCTAGAGTTATAATTTTGGTTTTTGCAGCTATTATATTGTTTTCATTAGCTCCTTCAAGCCTATAACAAAATTCTATGAGCTTATAATGTTTTATTTCTTTGCAGGATTACAAAGAGAAGACATGGAAAAAAGAACTAGGTCCAAAGCTGTAATTGGGGATTTAAAATCAGCCTAGATCCACATCCTAGGCTCTATCAAGCGCTGAGAGGGATCAAATCTCTATAGGTGCAAACCTCTTCTTACGTATTGCACTCATTGAGCTATCAAAATTGGCGTGTCCTATATATAGCCATTGATTTGATTCAAACCAAAAGACACATCTTTTTATTTAAGGACGACATATAATAATATTATTATAAATATTTAATATTATTTATGGTTGACATATAATATTTTTTATTATTTTTTATTTTGTTAGGAACAAACATTACAACATCTCCCCCCTACATGGTTTTAAAACCATATGCAAGGCCCTCCTAAAACCATGGGTTATTTAGGAGGCCTTGTACATGGTCTTAAAACCATTTGCAAGGCCCTCCTAAACCACGTACAATAAAACCATGGGTTGTTTAGGAGGCCTTGCACATGGTTTTAAAACCATGTGCAAGGCCCTCCTAAACCATGGGTTGTTTAAAAGGCCTTGCACATGGTTTTAGGCCAACATTTTTTTGCGGATAATTCAATTTTTATTTTTTATTATTTTTTTACGTAGGAACATTACAACATCTCCCCCATATTGTGTTTTTTTTCTCACCCAATTTTTTTTTGCAGATAATTAAATTTTTAATTTTTTATTGTTTTGTTAGGTAGGAACATTACAACATCTCCTCCATATTACGTTGTTTTTCTAGCCGACATTTATTTTGGCGGATAATTACATTTTTTTATTTATTACTTTTTACTTGATATTATTTATAGCCGACATTTACAAGAGTAACATTACATAATGTTACATAACATTACAATATCTACCCCATACTGGGTTGTAGAGCGCCTCTCGGCGCAATCAATATAACCTAACTTTGGTTTCTTCTCTGACACAACGTTGATCATATAATCATTAAAGGACAAACAAATTCTGCCAAACAGTGGATGCTTTCTAACGATTACATGGAAATATTGGGCATGTCGACTTTTGATGAGCTAGTTGACGTAGACCCGACTAACTTGAAGATATCCAAAGTGGAAGAACATAGAGATCAAGCAGCAAATACAATTCAAAATATATCTCAAATAGATATCTATTTGTTCAAACTATTTATAACAACTCTAGATCACATCCAAGTTAGTTTACAAAGGTTTCTAGATAGTTGGTCAAAAATCCACTTCAATAAGACTAGGTCTCTCTTGTGTAAATCTTAACTATAGTTGGAGCATGTCAACTATCCAGACATCTCATAGATGTGGGACGTTTACTCCAAGTGGAAAGACTTTATTACCAATTCTGGATAGTATAAGTGATAGTGATGGTTTTTCTAGTCCTATATTTATCTTCTAATTGCATGGATCTATAATTGTATTTATTGAAAACCCTTAGATTGAAAAAGGAGGATGCTTTTGCCGGAGAATTACTGATGGAATTTATTGCACTAGAGATTGTATGAACTTTTGAACTACTACAACCAAGTATGTAATGTTTTGCAGACTGGGCAATGGGAGATGGATAAATTATTTTGCAAGTGATGATTCAACGATTTTTAATAAAGTTTTCTTTGTTACCTTGTGTCCTCCATTGGATTGTGAGTTCATTGATCCATATGTTAATTATTCTTGAAGTCTAACATTATTTTAGATTTTTTGTTATAATGAATTCACATTAATTTTTTCATATGTTTTATGCTTGATGTTTCTTTGGGAATTCTTTAGCATGGTTTTCTAAATATTGATTTTATAACCTTTCCTTTTATTAATCTCCTAGTAGGTTTCCTTGCTAGGATCCTTTAACCAAATCTACCTTATTAAACTTGTTTCTATATAGTTATTGATCATAAAGATACACATAATTATAAGTGTCTTTTGAAGAGAAAAACCCTCAGCTAATGAAGGCTTAAATGTATCGGTAATGATAATCCGAAATGACTTGGAAATAGGAAGACTCTTGAGAGAGTTTTCTGAAGTTATCAAATCGGATTGCTTCCTTCACGTTGACGTTTGAATCAATTTCAGGTGTCAACAAGAAACTATAAAAATTCAAGGTAGATCCTCCAAGAATTATTCCAACATATTTTTTCTCTGAATGGTATCCTCCACCCTTTCTCCATCATATGATGGTATAGTGTGATTTTCCACACCTGATACATCATGCTTTCATGGCCTTTCCCTGTCCCTATGCAAACTAACTATACCCCATTTGCTCACCATTTCCCTGATGCTCCATTTGAAACCATTAAAAAACATTTTTTCATATACACATGGGTCACATGTATACAACCCACGTATATGCAACTTGCACCACTATCACCCATGTATATCGGGTTTTATGCTAAAAAATTAAAAGATATTTGGAGTTTTCCCCATCAAGTAACGAATGACTTGATCCTTGGGATGCCATATGTCGGGAAATGCTCTGATTCGACCCTTCATTTCCTATCGAGGGGCTATATATTGAGCCATTGTGAAACATGAGAGGATGAGAATTTTGGAGTGTAAATAGATTATAGTGAAATTTTGCTGCATTCTTGTATGCTTGAGTCTGCATCCCTTTGTCCTTGAGGAAGCCTTTAGTGCTTTTTCCCAAGCTTTCCTTTGTTTCCCAAGCTTTCCTTTGCCTTTGTGAGCTTGTCTTTATTAGAATCTGAATGCCATTTAGATCTTCAAGCAGATAGTTTTAATAATGTTTGCAGTAATTGGAGAATGAAGATACAAACTGAACAAAACAAACCACACAGGAAACATACGAGTATTGCTAAGGAATTTACAGTATCATTCACACTAATAAAATCTGGTGTTACAATAGTTTACATAGGAAAAGAATTCGAATGCATCAGGGAGCAATTCGAATCTATCCACTGGATATGACTATATCTAACTGACCATCTAACTCATGGTGTCTCAATCAATATCGTAGTCCAATAGATCAACTCACAGATGTCCAACAACTCAATCAATCAATGATAACTAGTTAACTCAGTGCAACTGAGTGTGGTAGGTGGGAAAAGGTGCCTACTCCACATGCAGCCATGCATTAGCCATGCATAACTAGTGCTAGCTAACTAATTGTGAACTAACTGAAAGTAACTGGGGGATAACTAAGACTAAATAGTTCCAACTCCACCTAGCTGATGGAGGTTGGTGCTGGGACTCCCACTGGATCCTAAAATGTAGGGATTGGTCTAGGAGGCACCCAAACTAATGCATGCACATGCAGTAAGTGGCGGTTAACCTATAGCAGTGTTACCCACACTCTAGTAACTGGTACATGTGGCCCCATTAGGCGAAGTGGACCCAATTAATTAATTAAGGTTCCTAAGTTAGGCTAAATAATATAATAGAGAGTATGGTCAAGGGAGGATTAATAATCCTAACACCCCCCCTGAATCCTAACTTGGAAAAATGTGGGCCCTGGTAAAAAGACCACAGGTCACCCAAATACAATCTAAAATAAATAATTTTTCTTAATACAACCGAGGAAATAGGGGAAGACCTCTTGGGAACCCCCCCCTCTCTCAAAATAAGCAGGAATACAAATTTTGAATAAAAACTTGTGAAAATTTTTGCTGCCATTTGCAGCACTATGCAGCAACAAATGCAGTATCTTGGTTCTTCTGTGCAGGTGAACCTATGAATCCAAAAAAAATGCTTATGTCTGGAGGAATCTTCCTCTTTGGAAGAAGAATAATGTACTCAACTGAATTAGAAATATAAACAACTGCACGGTGAAAACTGGACCCATGTAGAGCAGCTGAAATCAACTGAAGAGAGAGAAAAATTTCTTGAAAATTTGAACCATGTGAGGAACACCCAAGAATCTGATATATGTCAGCCTTGAATAACAAACCATGAGTGGTAAAATCAGCCCCAATTTTTAGGAGCAAGTGTCCAGGAGGATGCATAATGGCTTCCCCTTTACTAGTTCTATGAGGGGATGAGCATGTGAAAAAAGGTAGAGAAGCCCTCGGATTGTGGAGAGCAAATGCTTGAGCTCCATAATCTGATATTGCTTCAGAAATAACCAATAATTCACAAAATCTAATATCAGCAAAATCATAAGAGAAAAATAACATCGAATCCTCAACAACAAAATTGAAGGAGACTTGCGGTGCTTGATTTGTCACACCAAAATTGATGAAAATTGTTACAATAAATACTGTAAGATATTGAATCTTAAAACCTGAATGAAATATTATCAGATCATAAAATAAATCAGATCTAAATAGGTTCATATCAGATCCAAAACTGTGAAGTGAAATCAAACCCCAACAACAATTTTGAAGGAGACTTGCGGTACTTGTTTCTTCACACCAAAATTGATGAGAAAAACTACAAGCAGTATTGAAAGATATTGAACCCTAGAACCAAGTAATATCATATCATGTCCAAATAAGATCACATCAGATCCAATAAATTTCATATCAGAACCAAGATTTTGCTCCACCGAGATGGTAGATGCACAATTTTCTCCTTCTTCAAAATTCTGAATATTGGTGCATGCAATCATGTAGGAATTTGCTAGAAGCTCAAGATCAATGAGAGTTTTTGGATAAATCCTACAATCTGAAATTATTTCCAAAATATACAAATATTTAAAAAATATAATATCATCAAACTTATATGAGAAAACTGACATCAAATCCCTAGCAAAAATTTTGAAAGAGATTTTTGGTACTCAATTCTTCACACCAAAATTGATGAGAACAACTACACGCAGTAATGAAAGATATTGAACCCTAGAACCAAGTAATATCAGATAAGATCCAAATAATATCATATCAGATCCAATAAATTTCATATCACATCCAAGAGTGTGCTCCACCGAGATGGTAGATGCACAATTTTCTCCTTCTTCAAAACCTTGAGTATCGGTGCATGGAATCATGTAGGAATTTGTTGGAAGATCTAGATCAATGAGAGTGAATGGATCACTCCTAAAATCTGATATTATTTCCAAAATATCCAAATAATTACTTATTTTCACACTAGCAACATCATTAGAGACAGAGAAATCAAATTCCTCTCCCTTTCTTGGAGCAATCACTGGTAAACTATGCACATAATTTATAATAGAAGAATCACTGGAGAATTTTTGGATAGAATGGAAGGAGAGATTTTCTTCAATAATAGATATTCAAATGTCTTCTTCTGGATTAGCCATGTGAGGATATGAGATATCAGAGATCTCATACACTTCCATAGCAGCAGGAGAAGGAGTCACTCCAAGGAGACTTTCTTCAATTCAAATTGACTGTGAGGAAGATTCTACTTCTTCATCTTGAACAACTACATCAGAGAGAGTAAAGGCCAAGAATTTTGAATAAGGAAATATTTTGATCCTGAATGTGCTCTCCAAATTTATATAATAATCCTCATTCTACTTCCCAAAGGTTCTATCTAGTTTTGTCCATATATCTTTTGGGGATTCTGCAAAATCATTAAGGTAGCGCAAGCTTGGAGACCTCCAAAAAGCCATGCATATTGTTCCATAATCTCTATCACCATCATTTAGCAAATCATTCTCATATTCATAAGACTCTTTACCAAGTTCCATAGATACCTCATAGAGACCTTACCTCTTCAGAGATGCAATCATCTTCAACTTCCATTCTGAATATCTTGTGGATGGAGTAAGAATAGGAACTGATAATATTGAATCCATATGAAGTTGAACCTGTAAAATATCACTGCAAAACTAAAAATATTCGAAATATGTTAGAATCATGCTTTTCCTCTTGACATGAACATGTTTTTAGTGTCTGTCACGCCCTCTCTACTGCTCTAAATAAATTCAAAGCTAGTAAATCATCATAGGGGACTTCTGTGGAAACCCAGCTGCTTCTGATGTTCAATAGGGAGAAACAAGAATGAGACCTTCCTAAGAAGGATTTGATACCATATTAGAATTTGAATTCCATTTATATCTTCAAGAAGATAGTTCTAATAGTGTTTCCAGTAAATGGAGAATGAAGATACAAACTGAACAAAACAAACCACACAGGAAACATACAAGTATTGCTCAGGACTTTATAGTATCATTCACAATAGTAAAATATGGTGTTACAATAGTTTACATAGGAAAAGAATTAGAATGCGGTAGGGAGCAATTTGAATATATCCACTGGATATGACTGTATCTAACTGACCATCTAACTCATGGTGTCTCAATCAATATCGGAGTCCAATAGATCAACTCCTAGATATCCAACAACTCAATCAATCAGTAATAGCTAGTTAACTCAGTGCAACTGAGTGTGGTAGGTGGGAAAAGGTGCCTACTCCACATGCATCCATGCATTATCCATGCATAACTAGCACTAGCTAAATGATTTTGAACTAACTAAAAGTAACTCGGGGATAACTAAGAATAACTAGTTCCAACTCCAACTAACTGATGGAGGTTGGTGCCGGGACTCTTAGTGGCTCCTAAAATGTAGGGATTGGTCTAGGAGGCACCCAAACTGATGCATGCACGTGCAGTAAGTGGAAGTTAACTTCTAGCAGTGTTCCCCGCACTCTGGTAACTGGTACATGTGGCCCCATTAGGCCAAGTGGACCCAATTAATTAATTAAGCTTCCTAAGTTAGGCTAAATAATCTAATAGACAGTATGGTCAAGGGAGGATTAATAATCCTAATAGCCTTTGTATGGAGTATTGAAGTGGTGGAGACCTAGGTGGAGGGACTCAGTTTCTCAGTTCTAATGAGGTGTCGATAGAGGTTGCCATTTGTATCTTTGTTTACATTAATAGAAATATCCATTTCTCATCCAATTGCATGTGTAATTATAAATATTTGCATCCATGGATGTAATTACTTTGTATACATGTTTGAATTGAATATGCTATATTAGACACTAACATTTTATATATCATGCTTGTATATCTCTTTGTTGTTGAGGATGAAGTGTAGGGACAAGTTTTTATTGAGAGCTCAATAGGGATCTTCTTTGAGCGTTCGGTTGAAGGTACGAATATTATCCCTTATTGTTTAGTTTCATTTATATATATAGCATGCTTGATAATGGATTGATTTCTAGTGTCATACTGTCTGTTGTGGTCCACCCCAATCCATATGAAGTTTTTCTTTGTAATAGAATTGGTGACTCCGATGTGGAATTTCCTTTTAATTGGGGTTTGGGTGCATGTTTTGCTCGATTTGCTCTATGTTTCTCTGCATTTTTGTGTCATGTTCAGTAGTGTGTTCATTAATTGGAAGTACCTTGAAGTGGTTTGACTCTTATATTTATTCTTACCACCTTTCTCTTTGTATACACGGGTCATAGAAATTACAGGCGCATGTATACACGGGCTGCAGCCTACATAGTTACACACATACAATATTGTTCCTTGAACAGTCGTGAACATCTCCCTTTTTTCTTGGGATATTGATGTGTGAAGGCTCTAGGTGGGTTGTGAGTGTGGTTGTGTCTTCCTGGGTTCTTAGGTCATCCGTTGACTACTTTTGTTGTGACCAGAGACCTCTTTTTGATTGATTTTTATTTGAAAGTAGTTGTTGTCATTTATCTCCTTTTTTGTTTTGCCATTAGTGAATTAGTATTCTTAGTCTCAATGTCTTGATTTCATTTTG
This sequence comes from Pseudotsuga menziesii, assembly GCA_001517045.1. Taxonomy (NCBI): domain Eukaryota; kingdom Viridiplantae; phylum Streptophyta; class Pinopsida; order Pinales; family Pinaceae; genus Pseudotsuga; species Pseudotsuga menziesii. Next base: position 201,241 of record LPNX010623040.1, read on the forward strand.
TTTTCTTCTTGCTGTAGAGTCTGAGAGTTTGTAGGGACTTTTATTGCATTTTCATTCATTTATAGTGAAAATATTTGTATTTTTATATATGTTTGCATGTTTATTTGCATTGTGCATATGCATTCAATTTGGTACTTGCAATAGGTTTTCTTAGATGAAAATAATATTTAGGATTTCATATAGGAAGGATTGCATTGGCATTTGAAAATGAAAGATTTTTTGTGCGTTATGTATAGTGGCATACCATTTATCATTTTTAAAACAAAGTTGCACTTGGCATTGTTTTTTAGGTGTGCATATTTGCTTTGTTGTTGAGTCGTAACATCACTAGTTACACATCCATTTTCCTTGAGTAATCCCTTTAAAATCAATGCTTAAATTAAAATTGATTACAATGTCTTTATTTTATAGGGTGCACCAACAAGCTTAGGTTGTAGAGTCTTGGAATAAGGTGTTGTGAGTAATTTTTTCCAAGACTATGAAACAAAACAATTAGGTGTCTATCCAGGTGAGAAGAGAAATCCTTGGTATAATTAGTGTCTCAGGAGACTCCTCTTACACATGAGCTAAGAATGAGGAAATACACACGTTGGTGGTGGGGATATCCCCCTACTACTTTCTGTTGAGAACCAAATATATTTCCAAGATCTTATTCATATCTAGGGGATTTTGGGATACCTTTGGTGCTTTTGAGCTTCAGGATTTGTTACCATGCCCATACGATAGATCCTTCATGTGACTATCCACCTGAGCATTGGTTATATTGGGGTGACCTTAGTTTCCTTACCTAGGTATCGCAGGGGGTACTTGTAGAGGTTATTTTGTGAGTTTCCTACCTAGGTAGGGGTCAAACAACACTGTTTCTTTAAGTGTTGAAGCTTAGGGACACTATAATTGGTTACACACATCCTCTTGTAGTGTATGGGAGTCTCAGGCCTCTACTAGGAGAGGCATACCTACTACATTTGGGAGCTCACTTGTCCTCCCTCTTGGCTTGTTTGCATCTTACCTAGTTCTATTTATGGATGTGCTCTTTGTGCGCTAGTTGGATTTCAGGATCGTAGTTATTTGAGTATTTTTATTTGTGGGTCATCGTGGATCATTTTTCAGTGTCATGTTGATCTCGAAATTTAGAAGGATTATTGCCTTGTGATCCTTCGCCTCCTCTTCGTTAGAGTATTAGACACTCTAAGCAACCTCTTGTCCATAGAGGTCCCCACACATTTACAATGAGTACCACATCAGAATCCATGGAGTTCCCTTCATCCCCATCATCTCGAATGGGAAGAGGAGTCATTGAGGTTCCTCCTTCATCTACTTTGTGGATTCCCGAGACTTTGGTTTACACCAACCCTCATGGGGTTGGTTCTTCCAATATTACACGACCACAGTTTTCAAAATTTGCAGTTTTCCACTGAAAGTTTTCCTTAGGAATGTCGAGTGTTGAGACTCAGTAAACTCCCTTTAGTACATGTCCTTTTTCATTCGGCATGTCGAACAACACTACTAGTATTCTATCACTCGGTCTAGGTTCTATTGAGGTCCTTGGTGTTGTACAGGGGGAAACTACAACCCATTACCTTTTGCATATATTCATAAGTGGTTATATTCCACATTCTACTCCATTTGTGGGAGGATTTTCACTTCCTTCATTCGATATTAACACCAGTGATCACTGTCATGGGGGTAGTAGTGGATATTTTAGTGTTGGGTCTACAACTTACATTTCTTATTATGTCCCATTGTCCACTACACCGATTCCTTTATATGCCTTTCTTATGATGAACCCTCCTTATGTCTCGCATGGTACCTCAAGAAGTTATGATCCATTTAAATATGTTTCCCCCTTCTCAACTAGCGGAGTTGTGTCTGGAGGTTACATACCTCCCCAAATGTCTAGGGGTCAACCATTATATCAATCCTATAACTATGGTTATATGGTTCCTCTTTCTTAGGGAATACCTCAATATCAAATTCCCATGCATTCTTATATGGTCCATACGGGAGGTGGTTATTATCCGACTGGTCAAGGTTTTGGCCTTTACCAGAATCAACCTTATGTGAACCAATCCTTTCAGGCAGCATGGAACCATATGGCATAGCCTAGGATCCCCTTTTTAGAAACTTTAAATCTTCCTGACCTATCGAAATTGACCAATGACCCGATGTGTCATGATCCAATGTGGTCAGTTGTTCCCGCGAAACTTTCTTCGAATATTCAAAAGTTTGAGGGAAAGAATGGAGAGGACCCTGGTGGTCATGTGACTACATTCCACCTATGGTGATCTTTGAATTTACTGAACCATGATTCTATTGAACTACGATTTTTTCAACGCACCCTCATGGGTTCTACTGTGAAATGGTATATGGAGTTTCCTGGGGGTACATATCAAACTTTCAATGATTTAGCCTTGGTCTTTCTCAACCACTTTCAGCTGCCAGTACCTTATGATGATGGTACCGAGCTCTTGTTGACATTCGGCAAGATAAGGCTACCCATATATCTGATCAGATTTAAGAGAGGTGTAGACAAAAGTGATTGATTAAGGCCAACATTCCACTTGAATTTTTAATGGAATGGTTCTTGAAGTATTTATTACCGTATATCATGAATGATGTTTTGACATCTGGAGTGACTACCAAGGAACATAATATTTTTAGGGATCAACATTTATACTTGATTTACGCTCATTCTAGGATTCTTTAAGAGATTATCCCTGATGCACCGTAGTCAAACATTGATCCTAAGTTAAATATCAAGCCTCATGCTGATGGAATTGTTGGCTTTGTAAGTACCAAAGTCATGGACCATGTTACAACTCAAATGAAAAAAATTGTCTATTAACTAGTCCATGGAATGACAGAATACAACCTCATCCACTCCCACTCCATCGACATATGTACTTTTTGTGAAATCGTTAAACCCAAAGGGTAACCAGTAGCCTAGAAGGAATAGAAAAATGGGAATAAATATCAAACAAGGTGGAAGTAGAAAGGAGAATCAAAACGATGACAAGAACGATGATAATGCTAGGGGGGAAGAGAAACCTAAGAGGAAGTTCAAATTCCCTTGCAAGATTTATGGGGGAGACCATCTCAACTACTTATTCCCTCGTATTGAGGATGCCTCAAATTTCATTGCATAGAACCCAAATGTGTTGATTGACCCTCTACCTCATAATCATAATATGGCTTCGAGGACCTTGACCACTGAAAGTAGTTTTGGTGGGAATCAAAACCTGCCATCCATGGAAGGTGGTCACAGTTGTATCAACATGATGTCAGCTACTAATGTTGTGACTCATTCACGAGATTATGGTTCATCAAAACCCAACATGGGTAAAGATCCTGCACCTCATGAAATTACTTTGCAGATCGATAAACCTGAATCTATACCACACATACCAAAAGGAGTCCTAAAGCGTTCAAGACATAATCCTAATGCTCGAGTCACCCAACATTATTCCATTGTTGAGGATTTGGGCTAGCATCCTTGTGTGATGTCAGCTCTTGAAGTGTTATAGACTTGTTCGTCGCAGAGGAGAGCATTGTTAGCTGATCTTGGATTAGCTAACCCTAATGGATCCATTGTGGTTAGATTTGAGACTCATTATGTCCATCTTCAATTTCCTTACCATGTATCTTTTCAAGTCCATGTGGAATGTTTGAATAACACTATTAAACACACAATTGTTTATGAAGGAGTTATGACCTCCATGATGTCTCTGGCTTGTTGGAAAGGCCTTGGCTCTCCCGTGTTGTCCAAATCCATGACTATGGTGACAAAATTTTTTATTCCCTCCTTCAGGTCTAGTTTGGAGGGAAGTCCGTGCCGATCGAAGTTGAGGTGTACCCCTCTGACCTAACACATTAGGAGGCATATGTTATAGAGTGATTTTCCACACCTGATACATCATGCTTTGATGACCTTTCCATGTCCATATGTAGACTCACTATACCCCATTTTTTCACCATTTCCCTAATTCTCCAATTGAACCCCTTAAAAAAAAATTTCATATACATAAGGGTCACAAGTATACAACCCATGTATACACAGCTTGCATCATTGTCACTTGCATACATTAGGTTTTATACTAAAAAAAATATATTTGGAGTTTTCCCCATCAAGTAATGAATGACTTAATCCTTGGCATTCCATTTGTTGGGAAACGCTTTGATTCGACACTTCATTTCCTATTGAGGGGCTATATATTGATCCATTGTGAAGCATTAAAGGAGGAGAATTTTGGAGAGTAAATAGATTATAGAGAAATTTTTTCCCATTCTTGTATGCTTGAGTTTGCATCCCTTTGGCCTTGAGGAAACCATTTGCTAGGATTAATAATCCTCCCGTTGACCACTTTTGACCACTTTTGACCACATAGCCTAGTTTACGTTGCTTAGGATGTCTTCATCACTTCACTAGTGCATGGGGGACACACCTAGGGGCCATCTAACACTTACTGCACATGATTGCATGATTTTAGGAGTCCCGAGGATCAATCCCTAAAATTTAGGAACCGACTCTGAGTGCCACCAACATTCTCCAACATTTTAATCTAGTAGGTATTCAGTTATGTTCAGTTATGCTCCAATTACCATCAGTTAGATCACAATCAATTATCCTAGCACCAATTTGCATGATTGAAGGGAGTGTGGGTGCCTTTGTTCACCTACCCTCATCAGTTAACTGATTGTAGACTAAGTTAGTTATATGGAGTCACATTTGTGATCTCTAGTGGTGAGTTTTGCACACCGAGTTATCTTCGGAGTCAGTTTGAGTTGGTAGACTCGAATCCTATCTTAGGCATTCGAATTATCCTATATGTACAACTAGTGTATTCCATATTATTTACTGATTCATGGATACATTCATATTATTCCAATTTTGTCTCTATGTGTGTACAATTTTTCCATGAGTAATTGATCAGTCTATGCTAAATTCTTCTCTCTCTTCGACATCATTCTCTTCTCATTTGAATTCATGCAGGATGATGATCCTATGCTTCATATAATTTAACATGGTATCAAAGCAGGTATCCATGCCTGCCTTGAACCTCGAAAATTTCCATTGATGCCCCAGAAGCCATTGAGTTTCCACATAGTTCCTAGAATAATTGCATTTCTCCCTTTGGATTCTATCCAGGTGTGATGTACTCAGAGAAAGTGCACATGTCGAACTGAAGAGTGTTTGAGCTAGATTGATTCAAATCAGAGTTTGTTTTGCAGGTAAAATTTCAACAACAAAATTTGAGAATCACAACCAACTTTGAAGAGGTACCACGACCTCTACATACCATGTTAGAGGTCCTACCATAGCTTGTTTGAAAGGTATTTCTGTGATATGAAATGGATTTTTCACATAATTCAATTTGAGTCTCTGGCTTGAGAGATATGTTCAGTTGAATATTGGAGGTTTGCAACAACTCACGTATATCCATACCCTCTATTTTGACTTGATATTTATCACTCCACAAGATGAGATAGGTCAAGTTCCTTATATGATTTGAAAGATATCTTTGATATCTCAAATGTGTCTTTGATGGAATTTGTTTCCTTTGACTGTAGAAGAAGTTGTGATTGAATTGGAAACATGACATCAATCACATTTTTGATTTTTTATTTAAACTTATATACATGATTTGATTTACATGTACACAACTTCTTGGATTCAAAGTTGTTCTTAAATTTGAAGAAGAAAATAGCAGAAACCTTTATTGTACAACTTCAAAAATGGATTTGAGATCAGTTCCTTCTATCACCATTCAATTATGCTAAGTGAAAATTGAAGATGGTTTCATATCTTGAGAGCCATGATCTCCTTGATGTGTCTTTTGGAGCTGGTAAAGAACCTTATGAAGATGAAAATGATTGACTATATGACGGTGAAAGAGCATATGGAAGAATGTGTATGGTAATGAATCCTAATATGCATTATCTCATGGAATATGTTGAGTGTCCATTCGATCTCTAGAGAAATCTAGATAGAGATTTTGGTGTGCAGAAATAAGTAGATAATAGATTGAGAGAATCTAACACCTCCTCAAGTGTTCTTCCTTCGAATGTCTCATACTCAATTCCCTCTAATGGAGTTTTTCAAGATGAATAAGAAGCATAATCTTCAACTCATTCAATTCGAAATTTTGAAAGTCTCCTTGTAGTGACTCCTTCTCTTGTTTCTCTAGAAGTTTATGAGATATCTGATATCTCATCTTCTCATATAGATGATCCAAAAGAAAACATTCAAACCTCCATTGTTGAAGAAAACTCTCCTTCCATCCTATTCAGTCATTCTCCAGTTATTCTTCTATTCTAAATTTTGTGCAAAGTTTTCCCGTGAAAGCTCAAGAAGTTGAAGAAAAATTTGATTCCTCTCTCTCCAATCATGTTGTTGGTGTACAGAAAAGTGATACTTTGGATGTTTTGGAAGAAATATAAGATTTTATGTGTGATCCATTCACCCTCATTGATCTAGTGCTTCTAGCAAATTCCTACATGGTTGCTTGCACCAATACTCAGAATTTTGTTGAAGAAGGAGAACACAGTGCATCTTCCATCTTAGTGGCAAAATTGGAACCTTTGTTCCTTATTCTTGGATCTAATATCACCTTAATTGGTTCGAATTTCAAGTTTCAAGAGCCTCCAGTCATACTTGTAGTTGTGAAAAATCAAGCACCTCAAGTCTCCTTCAAAAATTATGTTGCTGGGGATTCTATATTAGTTTCTTTTAATGAGTTTATGGATGTGCTGGATAGTGATTCATTGGATATTTTGGAAGCTATATCATATTATGGAGCTCAAGCATTTTCTCTCCATGGTTCCAGGCCTCCTCCTCCTTCCTACATTGTCACACACAGAATTCCTTACAATGATACTGAATTTGGAGACACCATGCATTCACCTGGACACTTTCTCCTCACATCTAGAGATGATTTTACCTCACATGGTTCAATGTTCAAGGCTGCAACATCTCAGTTTCTTGGTTTTACCTCACATGGTTCTAATTCTCAAGCACCTTTTCTATCTCATCAATGTACCTCAGTTGAGAATATTCATGTTCTTCCAAAGAGGAAAATTCCTCCAGACATAATCCATCTTGCAGCTATCTATGTTCCTATTCAGGTTGAGCATATTCCTCTTCTTCCAAAAAGGAAGATTCCTCTAGACATAATCATTTAGTTTGGAGAGCATTTTTTGGTTTGTCTTTCATTTCCATTTTTTAGGAAGTATTTTCCCGATGTGATTTTTCCTTTTTCCTCAGTTTACATGGATGCATAAATGTAAAGGGTGACCATTGGCCTTAGTTTCTGGGGCCCAAGATTGTCCAAAGTTAGGATTAAATAGGGGTGTTGGGATTAATAACCCTCCCTTTGACGACTTTTGACCACATAGTGCATTTTACCTAGCTTAAGAGGTCTTCATCACTTCACTGGTGCATGGGGGACACAACTAGGGTCCATCTAACACTTATTGCACTTAATTGCATGAGTTTAGGAGTCCCAAGGACCAATCCCTATAATTTAGGAACCCACTCTAAGTGCCACTAGCAGTCTCAAACAGTTCACTCTAGTAGGTATTCATTTATGTGTTATTTTTTCTTAGATCTTATTATCTTAGTTAGGATGTTCATCTGAAAGAATAAAAAGTACAACAATATGCATAAGATAGAATAAATACACAAGACACAAATATTTTCACTAGGGAAACCATAAAGGAGAAAACCTTGCAAACTTCCTCATAATAGTACAGTCATAAAGACCTTGTCATAAGATGAACAATTCCAGTAATAAGAAGTCTTTAGCAACTATCTATCTCTCCTCCTTCTCTCTCTCTCTCTCTCTCATGCAAAATTGAGTGAGTGTGAGGTATGTATAAATGAGGGAGGGCACCTACCTATTTATACTAATCAAGTGTCTGACCTATCACATGACTGGGGCCGACCTCTTACCCTAACAGGGTTGACTTCTCCTAGAGAGACTCCAAGAATACATTGCATGATGTTACACTGGGGACTATTTCCCTGACTTACAATGGAGGTTGTACCTCAAGGTCTATACACAATAATGACATCCTGAAAGGAGGTAAACACATCTCTGATGGGGGTAAAAAACATACAATGATAATATACATCATAATATCTTATGAAGTTACAAATACATCAACACTCCCTCTTAACTATGAAGATATTCTCTCTTGTCCATAGTCATCAACGCATCTGGGCCAGTCATCATCATGAATTCATCATCATAGTTGCTTCCATCATCATCTTATCTAAATGTATTATATGTCATCAGAAGTTTCTACAGATCCAACCCTTTTTCATGTTGGGTGTAGGCGTAGTCCTCGTCCAGTTCTTTATCACATCTACGAGCAATCCATTACATAGGAACAGTATAGGGCCTTCTTTACATTGCCATGACAATAACCCATGTCTCCTACCTTTATCTCATCGTATCCATATCATCTTGTTTGTCTTGCACAAAACAAAAAATAAAACACAGAGCACATAGAGCATAGCCCAGATGCAGATCACATGTGTTCCATAACCATAGTAGTATGCCAGGATCTTTCACGTCATCAAGAAAACCTATAACCATTAGAGGAAATTTGAGGTCTAATATGGGCCTCCTAAGGAAAATAATAAAATAATAGTTAAAACAATAAAATAATAGTTATTAATTTTGGAGGAAGAATGAAAAAAACTACTTTTTTGTGTTTGTATTTTCGACATATCTCCCTGTATTTTTACTCAATTTCTGAGCAGGAGAGCTCGTTGGATGTAGAATTTAATTCTGCATCCAATGAGTACCCACACTCCATACTTTTGACTGATCCCACTACCCAAAAAATAAGAAATACCTGAAAAAACGTGATGATGATGTCATCATCACGTTTTTTAGGTATTTCTTATTTTTTTGACTGACCCCACTACCCAAAAAATAAGAAATACCTGAAAAAACGTGATGATGATGTCATCATCACGTTTTTTCAGGTATTTCTTATTTTTTGGGTAGTGGGGTCAGTCAAAAGTATGGAGTGTGGGTAATCGTTGGATGCGGAATTAAATTTAATTCCGCATCCAATGAGCTCTCCTGCTTGAAATTTGAGTAAAAACACAGGGAGATATGTCGAAAATACGAACAAAAAAAGTAGTTTTCTTTTATGACAAATATGTCAATTCNGTTTGATTGAAATTCTATTAGTTCTTGAATTCCAACTCACAAAATTTATTGTTGGCGTGTTTTCTTATAAGGACCATTTTAGACCCCAAATTTCCTCTAATGATACACTATGCAAGAATATCCTACGAGCACACTCAGTGCATTAAGTCTCTCCATGGCCAACCTGCGTTCAACCGCCTAGGTGCACCTCAAGTGCTTCATGACCTTATCATCTCCAACATGGGAACACACACACATATAGATATATATGTAATGTTTGATTACGACCGAACAACCTGCTACACCAGGGATTTTACATTCTAGGTCAACCTCAAGGACTTATTACATCTAAAAAACCCGCATCCAAGATATTTTCCATTCAGAAAACCATCGGGGCGCATTACATTCGAGTAACCTGCATACCATGCTAGGGATCATTTTACACTCGGAAAACCCACAAGACTTATTACATTCGAATAACCTACGTACCATTATAGGGCTCATATTTATATTCAGATAACCTTTCTCAGGAATGATTACATCTGAGTAACCTGCGTATCACACCAGGGATCATATTTACACTTAGACAACCTATATGACTGATTACATCCAAGCAACTTTCTACACCAGTATATTTTTTGCTCAAACAACCTGTCTCATTTCCCATGTGAGATATCATGCATCTACATCTTCTAGTCTCTTGTTATTTCTAGCATAGAACCATATCAGGACTGATTACATCGAAGGATAACCTCCGAGCTTTGCCTAGACTTATTACATCCAAGGACAACCTATAGGACTAATTATGTCTGAGCAACCTACGATCTTCGCCAGGATTTTACGCTCAAACAACATGTATCTCTAGTTATGCTAGAAGCAATCCCTATTTTGAGGGGTCTCGTTATGGATCACAACAAGTCTTTCTCTTAAGTACTCGAACTTCACTCTGGCTAGAGGCTTGGTAAGCACATTGGCTATCTGCTTGTTTGTTTCCACGTATTGGAGATTCACTGCTCCTCTCTGCACCAATCCATGATATAGTGGAACTTGATCTCTATGTGCTTCAACTTGTCATGAAACATAGGGTTCTCCGACAGCTTCACGCAACTCTGATTGTCGCAGAAGATACAAGTCACATCTGACTAGATATCAAACAAATTAGACAGTAGCTTCTACAGCCACACTGCCTTGCAACTAGCCGAGAAAGTGGCAACATACTTTGCCTCAACTATACTTAGTGCCACGCATGATTGCTTCCTACTAATCTAGGATATCATGTCAGATCCCAAACTGAAGCGACAACCTGAAGTGCTCTTCCTATCAGTGGCACTACCTGCCCAATCCAAATCAACATAACTGTGTAGGTTAATCTTCTGATTTACATCACACTTGAGCCCATAATCCAGTGTAGCCTTTAGGTACCTTAATACATTCTTTGCAGCTATCAAGTGAACATGTCTCAGATCTGTCAAGAACTAGCTCAGTTTGTTCACAACAAAGTGTATGTTGGGTCTCGTATTCATCAGATATCAATGAGCCAATCATATGATGATACATCGTGGCATCAACCGACTTAGATGAAGAATCACGCATAAGATTCAAGTTTGATTCCATAGGTGTGGTTATTGCCTTGCAGTCCAACATTCGGAATCTATTCAGAATCTCCATTATATAATTTCCTTGACGAAGGAAAATCTCATATACATTCTTCCACACCTCCATGCCTAATAATTAATGCATCATCCCTAGATCTTTCATCTTGAACTCTGTAGTAAGTCTCCTCCTTCCATCTTTAATGAGTTCATCCTCACCCGTTAGAAACAAGTCATCGACATATAGAAGGAGAATCATTGGTCTTCTTCCTTCAACCTTGAAGTAAAGGTTGGAATTCACTTTACTCTTGGTAAATCCTTGGCTCATCAGGAAGATATTCATCCTGTCGTACCATGTCCTCAATACCTGTTTCAATCCATACAGGGACTTCTTCAATTTGCACACATGATTCTTCCTATCATGTGTCTCGAACCCTAGTGGTTGTTCCACGTACACTTCCTCCTCGACTACACCATTCGATAATTTTGTCTTGAAATCTATCTGGTGTATCTTCCATTTCGTAACTACAACTAATGCAAGTATGGTCCTAATGGAAGTGCACCTCACCACGAGTGCAAAAGTATCTTCATAGTCTATTCCTTCTTTAGGTGATAAGTCTCGTGCTATGAATATCACCTTGTATTTCTCAATGTTTCCATATACAGTATGCTTGATTTTATAGATCCACTTTGAATTCACGACAAACTTCTTTTTCGGTGTCGGAACTATCTCGCAGGCATCATTCTTCATGATCGACTAATACTCCTAGATCATGGAATCCTTCCATTCTTTATTTTATGTAGCCTCTTCATAGGTGCAAGGTTCCTTGTCAATGATGTCACACAACATGGCCACATAGTTGTTGTAAGGCTTTGGCCTTTCCCTTTCTCTATGCATTACTTCTAGAGCACCATACCTCTCTATTTCTTGTATGAGCTCTCGATCCCATCTTGGTTTCCTCTTGTTGGAGTACTTCTCAAGAATTTTCTCTACCGGCTTGTGTGGTTCTTCCATGTCATGATCTTCATGGTCTTTTGGAATTGCTTCTCCAATTTCCATGTCTCAGAATTTCATTTCTTCAGGTTCCTCGACCTCTTGAATAGGTAGCCTCCTCGATCTGATGTATGTCAAGTCTTCATCAAAGGTTACATCTCTGTTGATTTCGATCTTCTTGAATCCTGGGAAGTGTATTCGGTAGGAATTTGATGTATCAATATATCCTACGAATATACCCCGCCTCCCAAAAGGTTCGAGCTTGGTCATCTTCTCCTTTGGGATATGTATGTACACTGAGTGACCAAATATCTTAAGATGGCTGACTTCTGATTTCTCTCCTGAGAAATTCTCTTTCGTAGTTTTGTTGTCAAGTACTCTATGAGGAGTACGGTTCTGTACATATGTAATTGTCCTTTTTGTTTTTGCCCAAAGGTGCACAGGAATATCCTGGTCACGTAGCATAACTTTCGCTGCTTCCATTATGGTTCATTTCTTTCGTTCTACAACCCCATTTTGCTGACGATTGTATGGAGTGTTCAAATTCCTCTTAATCCCAGACCCTCTGCAGAGTTCCTTGAACTCTTTCGAGGTAAATTCTCCACCATTATCTGACTAAAGAGTCTTGATATTCCTTTTAGTTTGGTTCTCGACCAAGGATTTATATTCCTTGAACTTAATGAATACTTCATTTTTCCTTTTCAAGAAATATATCCAAGTCTTATGTGAGAAATAATCTATAAAGGAAACATAGTACACATACCCGCTTAATGAGCTATAAGACATGGGTCCACATACATCTGATTGTGCTATCTATAGTATTCCTTTAGCCTTACTTTCACTGTTGGGAAATGTATTCTTGGCATTCTTTCCTTATGCACATCCTTTGCAAATGCCTTCATGCTTTGCATGGATATCTGGAAGTCCGGAGACTACTTTTCTTTCCATCGGTAGTGCCCTGTAGTGCACATGTGCAAGCATTCGGTTCCATAGTTCACTTGATTCTATTGACTCATGAACCAATTCTTGTTCAGGTTGTCCTTTTAGTTTGTGCAAGCCAATGTATTCTTCTCCAATCACTGTTGCATCATCTATTATATTTCCTTTAGGGAATGTTAGAACTTGGCCATCAACAAATGCAACTCTCATTCCCTTTGCATCTAGTGGAAAGATGGAGAGAAGATTCTTCTTCAATTGTAGAACATACAACACACCCTTCATATTTAAATATTTCTCAGAGTCTAGCTTGTATGAAGCTACTCCACTCCCTTTTATGGGGTATTGATCATCATCCCCAGGTTTCACCTTGTGAGGTGACCTATGCTCATACATATTAACGAATGATTACTTTTAGCCACTCACTACTCTTCATGTGAGATAGTGCCCAAAAGTGTTGTGGTTAACACATACTCTTCATCTGAATCATCCTTTTCTCTTCTAAATATTTTGTTTGTTGGTTCATCATCTTCAACAACATGAGCGTGGTGTCTCTTTTTCCGATGGGACAGTCTCTTGCAAAGTGTCCCTTTTCATCACAAGTATAAAATTGAACATTGGAAGGATCTCTCTTGATCTTTTTTTGTTTCTTGTCCTTCTTCATGTTGTAATGATAGTTCTCCTTCTTCTCCTTCTTCTTGTAGTTCTTCCTGGTGTGAACTATGAGATATTGATATTTAATTGATCCCATCTTCTCCTCTCTTGTTACGAGTCGAGCTTCTTCTTGTGTGCATTCTTCTCGGAGTTGGCTAAAAGAGATCAACTTCATTCTTGCACAGATTCCTTGAATGAATGAGTCCCATGATCTAGGGATACCATTCAAGGTAGTCATCACAATTTATCCTTCTTCGACATTCTCTTCAACTGCTTCAAGTTGTTCTTTGATTTGGGAAACCCTTGTGAAGTAGGAATATATAGTTTCTAAGTTCCGTATCTTCACATTCTTCAACTGCTTTCTCAAAGTCATCTTTTGGTTGATGTTCTTTCCCTCAAACATATTTGTCAAAGTACCATATACTTCCTTTGATTTCTTGAAGGAAGAAACATGGGGGATGAGGTGATCCTTAATATAGTTTGCAATGATTCTCTTGGCATTATCCAAGTTCTTCGTATGAGTATCCTTATCCTCATCTACCTCTGGTTTTAGAACTTCTCCAGTGATGTACTCATCCAAATCATTCTCTTCAAGGATCAGGGAGAATTTGTATTTCCATGCTCGAAAGTTATCAGCCCCTCCAAGCTTGTCCTCAAGCTGCGTACTGTGAGTCATCCTTTGAAATGAGAACCTCAAATGGAAAAAAAAAATCTATATCTTACCGATTTGAGGTGTTCAAGCTAGTTATGGAGCTGGATGACCAAGGGTTTTTAAGAGAAACCCTAATTTTCCAAAATTGGAGTTTGGGAATTTTGTTTGGATAGAATGATGTGCCTCCTTGAGGCGAGTTGCTCAGCAGGGTCCGTTCCTGAAGATTGAGGTGGGAAGCCTCCAAAAATTGATGCCCTAGTTTCTCCTAGCATGAGTGACAGGGTCTAAATTGAAACTTTTTCAAATCTAAAACTGATCAGGGTTAGTAGGTACTCCTTCATATTTCAATCATCCATCGGTAGATGCTCTTTGTTTCATTTCCAAGGTAGAATGTGTCTCGAAATGATCTTCAATATTTTCAATAGAAAATTATTCATACTCATGTGATGTCTCTTTATATTTTTTAGATTCACTTGGGAGTGAATTTAGATCCTCTTAATGTACTACAAATTCTACTTCACCTATTTAAGAACTAGGTGGTTCATGGGTCTCCTCCTTTTGCTCCTTCAAGCAAGCTGATGCATTTTTCCCCTTGGTTTTCTTAAATTCAATATATGTTCTCCAACTTTGGATAGCCAAAAATTCGAATCCTTTCATAATATTATTGTTCATGTCTTCACATATAGGTTCCATTCTTTTTATTACCTCCTCACCATCATATGAGGTTCCCTTTTCATCCATAGTCATAGTTTCCCCCAAAAAATTGCCTTCTTCTCCTACTTTTTTTTCCCTCTTCAACAAAAGCACTGTTGGTTTAAGTATATAATGGTGGTCCATGACTTATTTTACTAATAAATATTAGACCAAATCAGGTGCCAAGATCATTCTCTGATACCACTATAATGTCCCAATTTCAAAATTTTATTAAATGACCAATTTTTTCCACTTTTTTGCCAATTTCGACCTTAACTAGTTTTGATGTCTAGACCGCCAAATTGACCCAATTGTTCCCAAATTTTCTCAGAAGGTATATGAATGATATTATAACTTAAATATAATGTTCAGGGATGTTTTATGACCCCCCAATTACTTCTTCAAACTTTTTTAATGTTATGTTCAAAGTAGGAGTCTTTACTAGCAAATTGGGGCTCCAATTCCCCCTGGGTAATTTCCGGAAATGGCTTCTCAAATGATCCCAAAGTCACTTGAATTTATGAAAAGAGGTAGGGGATGTGTGGGGAGAATTTTTAAGGTCTCATATGCATCATGGTTCATTTTATACAGGCTATTATGACTCTCTCCCAAACAGCTCCCAAATCACAATTTCGAACCTTGGGGAAAAGGCACAAAATCTTCTCCCAACGCAATTAAAATGAGTAAAATGGATTCTGATGCTTAAGTACTGAACATGAAAATTTTAATGCACATTAATTACGGTCCATTCCTCATAAATATATCAGATATACATTCTCCCATTCGAAATAATCAACATTATCATAGCATACATCAATGTAGTGGGGAAATGGTCATTGTTTGCTCATTAATAGTCACTTTTCCATAAAAAAATTTGATATTTCGACCTGATACTTTTTGAGAATCAAGAAAAGATAATAATTATATTATTACAATCAGTAATGGACAATTAAAATCTTCTCCCAATTCGAAATCATTAGCATTACAGTGGTTCACAACAAAATAGTGGGGAAATGACACTATTGCTTCATTGTTTAACATTTTTTCATGTAAATATTTTGGGATTTCAACCTAAGAGTCTTATGAAATTGAAATACAGAGAATTTACATCAGAAAATAAAAAAATGGAGCATTATAAGCTTCTCCAAAGAGATCAATAGCTCACCCAAAGCGCAATCCCTCCATGAGGAATAATATGCAATCAAAACTGGAAATGGTTGAGAGAAAGTGTTGCAATAGAAGGAACCAAAATATTCCCTGTATATTAAACCTACAAATACAACTCCATTAAATCTCCATGAAATACCTGAGTGGCCTCTCCAAACACAAACTTGGATGGGAATCTTTCACCCTCGAAATTGGCTAAGGCAAGAAAATTAGTCATCCACTAGCTCTCACAATTCACAAATGACAATTTATTAAATGATCAAAAGCTATTCTCTTGGTTGATTCCTGTATTTTATAAACATACTTAGCCTTCTAAGGTTACCAATCCATCCACAAAATCAATCCAATTCGAATTTGAGTGTATCCTAAACCATTAAGAATGTTAATCAAGGAATATCAAAAGATGCCTTTTTTTATTGGCTAGAATTGCTCACAACCTATTGAAAATATTATTTTTTTATTGTAAAGTAGTTAAATGAGTCTACTCACCGAAAATATTTGATCCCTAAAAAAGGAAATCGGGACAATTTTTGATCAAAAATAGAAGTTAACTGGTCGTTTTCTTAAAGCAAGCATAGTCACCCAACCGAAACTTCCAACCCACAGTGAGTTTAACGTAGGTTAAGCATATGGAGATTCAAAATTTCATTAAATTAGCACCAATAGTAACAGTCTTGGAAGTGTAAGAAATGCTAGGAATGGGTGGTGCAGTTATGATATGAGCCGCCTTTAGATCTACGTGGTGGAATGAAATCAATTGAGCATCCATGATCGATTGAGCATGGCGGGTATTTAAAAAAAAACATTTCTCATGAATTTGAATTAGTGATTTTTATAACAATGTGTTTTTTTTGGACTGCTTGGTGTTTTGGACTACCTGGTACCCTGCAACATAACCAAACAAACATATAACATAATTCTGATTATGTAAAAATATCTTGTGGATACCTTCAGAATTTTAAATTGGCATAAGAAGCAGCATTACCTGATGAGACTCCTTTGGCGTGAATTCTACCAACCTTGACTCATCCACACAAAATCATATTATTTTGACTCAGGTACACTTGCATTGTACTTCATCCAGTCTCATCCTTATCTCAAGTGATAGTAAATTGCACTTGCATGTCACTTTTGTTGATGATAAAAAATGGAAAGAATCCTGATAGTAGCATATAGAATAATATTGTAATGAATGTGCTCTAAAAAATTCTATAGAATGCACTTGGCTGATATGGCATTGTGATATGGATTTGCTTTATTAGTTGCTCATATAGCTTTGATGTCAATGCTATAGTTTGTTAATGTGATAGTTGTTAAGATAAATATGTGTACATTTATCCATCAATGAAGCTGTTATCTATTTTGGGAAAGCTGTTAAGTCATTTCTACATTCTACCATAGTCTCGAAGGTTGTTTTTTTTCATTACTGTTCAATTTGTCTTTCACTTGGTTTTTGACACTATATTTTTTACATCATCTTCATAAATTTATAAAGATTTCCACGTTCTACAACTAGTTTTTTTATTTTGCTTCAAAAAGTGCCTGATGTATGCATTTTTACAGAGCATGGGATTTTTAGTCTTAAAATGATTATATCAAAAAATTTGACCATGAAGATACCATGAATTTATCATAATAAAGAGTATCATAGTATAGGAATTGAACATATACTTATTCATAATTTGTAAGTATTTCGGTGAAATTGAAATTAATTACTAAAATCCTGATTTGTTATGTAAAAAGCAAAGTGCTAATCTACAAAAATGGGCTTAACAAAATGCATGCCACAGTCCATACATATATTATTAATTTAAAGAAATACCATGGGATTGAAGATAGATATATGTTTGAAAAAAACCTCTTTCAGTTTCCTAAAATTATGTTTCATTTGCCCATGGTTAATTTGACAAAATAACAAATTATATGTTTGGAACCAAGTCTTACCATGTTCATAAAAATGCCCGCCTAACTGTCACTATTGAGTATTTTTGAGTGATTTAAGTTGGAAATGATGTGGTTTACTATTTTCCACCTTACTGTACATATAGGTTTTCAATTTGGGTTCCAAAAGTGTCTGTAGTGTCATTTTTGCGGAGAATGAGATTTTTAGACTTAAAATGAGTCAACAAACTTGACCATTCATATATTATGACTTTATTATAGTAAAGAGTATCATACTTTATGCATTAAAGATGTACATATTCATAATTTGTAATTATCTTGGTCAAATTCAAAATTAATCAGTAAAATCCTAAGTTGTTATGTAAGAAACAAAGTGTAAATCTATAAAACTAGGATTACAAAAATGCATGCCACAACCTGGGCCCACAGCACCAGGATAGTATCCTACTTATATCATACTATAAGTATTATACATGTATGAATTATTATATTTTATAAGTAGCATTGTCATAATTGGAAAAGAATGTCTAAATTCATAATTTTGTTTTGTAAAAAGAGAGTGTAAATCTATAAGAATGGGGTTAGAAAAATGCCACCCATTATTCCATATACCTGGAGCTATATATACTATGGATAAAAACCTCCTTCATAATTTTTAAAACATATTTATTTTGTGTACAGTAAAGTTTTGAAAATTGCAATTTTTCTGTTTTGAACTTTATTTGACTAGGTTTGTAAAATGCATGCCTAGCCCTCATTGTTTTGTATTTTTGAGTGATCTCAGTTGGATATGGTGTTTTTTATTGTTTTACACCTTCTTGTACTTCTATTTTTCTAATCTTGGCTAAAAACATGACTACTGTGCAAAAACATTGCAAGGCTGCCTTGTAAATGTGAAATGCCCGCTTAGTCCACTAAAATGCAAGCATAAGTTCCATCCTTAGGTATTTTTAAGTGGCTTAAGTTGGAGAATATATGTTTCTTCTTCCAATGTTCTTACACTTGTCCAAATATGTCTCCTAATATTTGCATGAAGACCAGATATGTCTTATAACATTTGCATGCGGATCTTGTAGCAGGCCCACAGCCTCAAGAGAGTATTCTATTTATATAATACTATATGTATTATACATGTATGAATTATCATAATTTATTAGCATGGTCACAATTGAAAAGAATGTCTAAATTCACAATTTTGTTTTGTAAAAGCAGAGTGTAAATCTATAAAAATGGGCTTAGAAAAATGCCCGCCATAATGTTTATAGAGGTGATTTTAAAAACCTAATTCCATACACCTGGAGCTATATATACTATGGACAAAAGCCTCCTTCGTAATTTTTAAAATATGTTTATTTTGTGTACAGTAAAGTTTTGAAAATTGCAATTTTTATGTTTTGAACTTTATTTGACTAGGTCTGTAGAATGCATCCCTATCCCTCATTGTTTAGTATTTTTGAGTGATCTCAGTTGGATATGGTGTTTTTTATTGTTTTACACCTTCCTGTATTTCTATTTTTCTAATCTTGGCTAAAAAATGTCTGCTGTGTAAAAACATTGCAAGACTGCCTTGTAAATGTGAAATGTCCGCTTTGTCCACTAAAATGCAAGCATAAGTTCCATCCTTAGGTATTTTTAAGTGGATTAAGTTGCCAATAATATATGTTTCTTCCTCCTATGTTCTTACACATGTCCAAATATGTCTCATAATATTTACATGAAGTCCAGATATGTCTCATAACATTTGCATGAGGATCTTGTAGTGGGCCCACATCCTCAAGATAGTATTCTATTTATATCATACTATATGTATTATACATGTATGACTTATCATAATTTATAAGTAGCATGGTCATAATTGAAAAGAATGTCTAAATTCACAATTTTTTTTTGTAAAAGTAGAGTGTGAATCTGTAAAAATGGGATTATAAAAATGCTTGCCATAATGTTTATAGAGGTGATTTTCAAAACCTAAAGCCATATACCTGGAGCTATATATACTATGGAAAAAAACCTCCTTCACAATTTTTAAAATATGTTTATTTTGTGTACAGTAAAGTTTTGAAAAATGCAATTTTTATGTTTTGAACTTTATTTGACTAGGTTTGTAAAATGCACGCCTAGCCCTCATTGTTTGGTATTTTTTAGTGATATCAGTTGGATATGGTGTTTTTTATTGTTTTACACCTTCCTGTATTTTTATTTTTCTAATCTTGGCTAAAAGCATGTCTGTTGTGCAAAAACATTGCAAGGCTACCTTGTAAATGTGAAATGCCCGCTTTGTCCACTAAAATGCAAGCATAAGTTCCATCCTTAGGATATTTTTAAGTGGCTTAAGTTGGATAATATATGTTTCTTCCTCCCATGTTCTTACACATGTCCAAATATGTCTCATAATATTTGCATGAAGTTTAGATATGTCTCATAACAGTTGCATGAGGATCTTGTAGTGGGCCCACAACCTCAAGATAGTATTCTATTTATATCATACTATATGTATTATACATATATGACTTATCATAATTTATAAGTAGCATGGTCATAATTGAAAAGAATGTCTAAATTCACAATTTTGTTTTGTAAAAGCAGAGTGTAAATCTGTAAAAATGGGATTAGAAAAATGCCTGCCATAATGTTTATAGAGGCGATTTTCAAAACCTAAAGCCATATACCTGGAGCTATATATACTATGGACAAAAACCTTCTTCATAATTTTTAAAATATGTTTATTTTGTGTACAGTAAAGTTTTGAAAATTGCAATTTTTATGTTTTGAACTTTATTTGACTAGGTCTGTAAAATGCACGCCTAGCCCTCATTGTTTAGTATTTTTGGATGATCTCAGTTGGATATGGTGTTTTTTATTGTTTTACACCTTCTTGTACTTCTATTTTTCTAATCTTGGCTAAAAACATTTATGTTGTGCAAAAATATTGCAAGGCTGCCTTGTAAATGTGAAATGCCCACTTAGTCCACTAAAATGCAAGCATAAGTTCCATCCTTAGGTATTTTTAAGTGGCTTAAGTTGGAGAATAGATGTTTCCTCCTCCCATGTTCTTGTACTATTCCATATTTTCTTGTTGAGCCATAAAAAGTATTTTTTATACAAAAAAACTATATTTTGTATTAATGTTGATTATTTTGTTGATTTTGCACTCAATGGATCATTCGAACCAGTCATCTCAACAAAATATTCCTCAAAAAAGAGGTCGACGCAAGGAAGTAGAATTGAATAATATTCCAATTCCCCCCCACATGATATTATCCTTCAATTCACTCCTGCTGGGGGTAAAAGAGATGTTATTCGTGTTGTCCGTCAACAATGTCAAGCACTTACAAATCAGAACTCCATACCAGAAAATAATACTATGAATTTCCATCAAACAACAGGCAATCATGCAACAACTGTTGAAATTAGATGTCATGTATGTAAGCAATGTGTGATAAACAACAATGTTTGTCAACAGCCTAGACAACCTTTGACTCCAATTACAATTGAGGTCAATGGTAATGTACAAGATATAACTCTTGACCATACTATTAACTCTGATTCACATAATGCGGTCTGAAATGTCCCTCAAAGATCAACTCTTGATGATGCTGCCATTACAAATAATTTGTATCAAAGTATAGAAGGTTGTTTTTCTCAACAACCTAGGTTGCCTTTGTCTCCGGTTACGGTTCAAGGGAATGAAAGTGTAATCCTACCTAGTGGACAACAATTTGAACATGCATCCCTTGAGAAGATGGATACAGCTAGAAGTCATGAAGCAGTTGAAAGAACTACCTTTCATGAACAAATGGATAGAAATGCACCTACAAAAAATCAAAATTCTGCAGATGTATAGGCTTCAGTACAAATGCCTAAAGGACAAATGGATAGAAATGAAACTACAAAAAATCAAAATTCTGCAGATGTACAAGCTTTAGTACAAATGCCTGAAGGACAAATGGATAGAAATGAAACTACAGAAAATCAAAATTATGCAGATGTAGAAGCTTCAATAGAAATGCCAGAAGGACAAATGGATAGAAATGCACCTACAGAAAATCAAAATTATGTATATGTACAAGCTTCAGTACAAATTCCTGAAGGGTGTTCAACAGATCAAACTACATATGCTGTAACTAGAAGGTCAGCAGGAAATCGCTTAAGGACATCCTTATGGAGTCTTAAGAAGCGGTCTGGATGGTTTAACCGTAGACTAAATGAGGAGAAGAAAAAATATAAGGAAATTGGTAGATGGTTCTCTGGGAAGTCACTTGAATATGTAGATGAAAATGACATTATTTCTGGAATTGGGTACTTCATGAGTAAAAACTATAGTGAAGACTCTAAATTTGAGGATGTTCTTGAACACCTAGATGGAGTGCTTCATAAACTTTGATCAATTGTTATGCAAGAGATCCATAATGATTTTATGCCTAGGAATATGGCTTCTGTATTTATTGAATCAAGCATGAGCCATAAGGCTTTACAATGTCTGAAGCGGATTGACCGTCATGGTGTATTGCAAGGGGTTAGTCCAACTTCAGTTTCCAAGGAGATGAAGAAGTGGAGCAAAGAAGCTGAGGATATTGGTATGGGTTGGGAGAGAACTGATGGTCTCATATATGGATTTAGAGTGAAGCAAGTAAAGTCATATGCTTCCTTTATGGTTGAGTCCTATGAAAAGAGGACTGGAAGTAGAGTCATTGAAGTTTCTTTCAAACTTGGTATTGATTCTCATGTACATTATGATCGAGGTGGGCAGGTATGTGAGATATTATTTGAGTTACTAGAAGATAGTGGCTTGATGTCTTGTGTAAGCCTTGGAAAATGGGATGGAAAGGAAGAATATAAACAGGTTTTAGCACATGTTGTTGATCCTACAAATGAGGATAACTTAATGAATCAGATAAACAAACTTTCACAAGACATGATCCTAATGCCAGATGGAAGGGTCGTGGAAGTGAATTTGTTCGAGTGCCATGATCTAGTGGCCATATGTAGTTTAGTATGAAATAATAATGCTTCTCCAATGGGGAATAATTTTTGTCCTTGGTGCATATGCCATAAAAAATCTATACACATGGTTACAGATAAAATCAAAATTCAAGATGGGAATACTATTCGTAGCATTTCCAAGTTTTATGCAATGTCACCGAACTTGCTCATAGTATGTTTTACATATTTATTAAAAGTTTACTGATTTTTGTTGATATCTTTCCATGACTTTCTTAATCTTACTTTGTGTTAAAACTTTAGGAATTGAATCATGCTTTGGAACAAAGCATTGAAGGATGGGAAGAAAAGTTGGATGAGTGTATTACAGACATTCAACCAGCATTATGCAGCAGAGAATTGAATATTATCAAAAAGTATCTCATGAATAGAACAAAT
The DNA here is from genome assembly GCA_001517045.1 of Pseudotsuga menziesii. Lineage (NCBI taxonomy): Eukaryota > Viridiplantae > Streptophyta > Pinopsida > Pinales > Pinaceae > Pseudotsuga > Pseudotsuga menziesii. The sequence continues at coordinate 224,371 of LPNX010623040.1, forward strand.
GATCAAAAGGTACATGTTTTTAGAATTATTTATTTACTATAAATGGAAATTATTATTATTTAACTAACTCGTACCTAGTGAAACATGTGCTGCCAACTTATTACAGCTGACTCCTGGCTCAATTTCCAACCTTATATATTGTGCTCGCCATGCCAAAATTAGAACTGTTTTGAATATGTTTCGTGAAATTCTAAAAATTGCACAAGATTACGACAAGGTTCATCCAACTAGAGCGATTGAGGAGACAATTTTTTTTCAAATTTGGGAGGTGATGGAGAAAATTGGTGTTCCATGTAAGACTGGGGAACCATACCATCATAAAGTCCAAGAGTACAATGATCTTAACTATGGGAAATCAAATGGATCCACATCAGAAAAGATCCTCATTCGGCATGAGGGTATTTTAAAGGTTTAATAATTATGTTAGGATATCCAATATTTTTAATGTGGGTCTTGACTAACAATAAGTGATGATTTTATGATGGCACAAGAGTGAAATTTGCTCTTATTTTTATGCAATTTTAATAGAAAATTAAGTAGTGTATCATGTACAATGAAATGTTGTGCTTGTAGGTTATTGAAGGCCTACCAGATGAAGAAAAGTATAAAAAGTTGGTGAGGATGTGGAAGTGTTATAAAGAATTCCACATGGTGCAATTGCAAGGGTGTGTAGGGGATGATAAATATGAATATGAGGAAAAGTGCACCAATTTATACTAAGTTCATAGTATTATGTATTTTAGAATTGTGGTATTATCTCATTCACGATATAAAATTTGATCCACTATCATTGCAAGATTGGATTCCTTGCTAGTGAGTGGATTTGGTGGTGTTCTTGTTGTTTAGGAGATGAGATGGTTCCTTATATGCATATCCAAGGGGCCCATGCTCTTCAGATGACTCATCCTTATACTTTAGGACGGTTAAGGAATGAAGTAATGGAACGTAAGTATAGGGAAATGAAAATTTTGAAAAACAACCAAGGAGGAGGAAGAGGAGTTGCTAAGGAGTATAGAAACACATTTGAACATGACAAAATGTGTCTTGTAAATGAGGTGCGAGCACGATTTTTCAAACTGGTTATGAGATCAGAGGGTACTTTCCAAAATTTTAATGAAAGAAGTCCACTAAATGACGAAACTGCAGCACAGTTGGCATCCCGCTTCCATGGTGTCACTTCTAAACAAGTAAAACAACTATTTTAGTAATGGGTAAGACAATCTAAGAAATCATTGATTGCACCACCAAGAATAAGTATGCCCTAATTTTAAATGGTTTCTAATTCTTCTTTCATTTTATGGTGTGAGGACTCATAATCTATTTTTAACTACTAAATACGAATATGTTCTTGCAGTTCAGTAATCATCTTCCAAGATCAAGGCCAATAAGAAAATATGGTGAAGAGGATTTTCATGAATCACATCGCTTCAGAAGGAGCAAGGCAAAAAATAATGTTCAAAGAATAAATAACAGTAAAACTCTAAGTGTTTCATCCAAGAGGAAAGTGGCAGCGCAAACTGATCAAACACAAGAATTGAATGGGGCAACTGGTGTTGAAATACCTATGATGGCGACTGAACATTACTGTAAAATCAGTGTTTCATCCTCAAGAAATGAAGAAGGGAAAATCAATGAATTACAAGAAGTGTATGGAGTAGCTTCTATTGATATTCCAATGATGGAGGCTATGACTCACAATAAAAAGGGTGTTCCATCCTTGGTAAATGGTACAGGGCAGAGTGGTGAAAAACAAGAAATTCAAGGGGCAGTAGCTGATATCCAAAAGATGGACGCTGGGAATCCTATACAAACTGATGTCATTATAAGAAGTGTGAGACAAGCCAAAAAGAAAAAAGTGCTAGATGATCGAAATGCAACATTGTATGCAAAATGGTGAAAGAAACTTATGTTGTAATAAGCATTTCTAGTGATCTTGTTGTACTGAATATTATTCTATTGTGCTAACATTTATGTTACCAAATTTTGGAAATGTAACAAATGATGGAAGGCATATTAAATATTTAATTTTTTTTTCAGTAATAAAATTAAAGTTGTTTTCTGTGTTTGCTTATATTTTGTAAATTTCTATCTTTTTTAGGCCAGTTCTATAGGCATTACAGCTTTGGATTATTCGTTGAAATTTGGTTGCATGATTAGAATTGTATGACATTGTTCTAGAATTGGAATTTCAGTTTCATTAGATAAAGAAACTTACATAAATACAACAATACATATCATCAAAATTCTCATAAAGAACTTGAAAGTTCTCAATCCATCATCCCCATAATATCCCTATAATATCCACAGTTCCAAGCAAACAGCGAGGATCTATCTATGTCACCAAATCTACTCACATCTCATATCAACTAATCACTATCACTCTTTTGTTTTCTTACAAATTCAAATATATATGCCTACAATACATAAGTTAAGTTTTCAATTTTGATATTGTTAACTTTTTGGCCAGTTTTACCCGAATCAGAGAAATGCCCGCCCAACCCTAAGTATTGGGTATTTTTGAGTGAGTTTAGTTGGGAATGGTATGTTTTACTATTTTCCACATTATTATACATTTATTTTTTCAATTTGGGTTCAGAAAGTGCCTGTTGTGCAAAAACACTACACGGCTGTCTTGTATTTATGAAATATCCACCTACATTAATAAAAATGCAAGCCAAACCCTCGTATTAAATGTTTATAGTAAATGGTTTTGGAAATTGGATGGCTATATATATTGAGAAGACTATCCTTGTGTTAATTTTATATAACCTAACCTCATATGCTCATAGTCGACCTATGAAAGGTGCAATTTTAACATTTTTTACTGTTATGGACACTTGGTGTAAGATGCAAGCCATAAGCATAAAAATGCAAGCTGGGAATGCATAGTAGTTAAATTGAACATGAATGACTAAAATTTCAACTATCTTGGACAAATTCAAAATTAATGACTGAAATTCTAAGTTGTTACGAAAAAAACAATGTGTAAATATTCAAAAATGGGCTTAGGAAAATGCACGCCACAGTCCGTACAATTTCCATCAGTTGAAACTAACACCATGGGGTTGAAGATAGATATATTTTTGACAAAAAAATATTTTAGTTTTTTAAAATTATGTTTCATTTGTCCAGAGTTAAATTGACAAAATGACAACTTTTGTTTTTCAACCCAATTTTACCCAGATCAGAGAAATGCCCGCCCAGCCCTAAGTATTGGTATGTTTTACTATTTTCCACATTATTATACATTTATTTTTCAATTTGGGTTTAGAAAGTGCATGTTGTGCATAAACACTACATGGTTGTCTTGTATTTATGAAATATCCACCTAGATTAATAAAAATGCAAGCCAAACCCTCCTATTAAATGTTTATAGTAAATGGTTTTGGAAATTGGATGGCTAGATATATTGAGAAGACTATCCTTGTGTTAATTTTATATAAGATAACCTCATATGCTCACAGTCAATCTATGAAAGGTGCAATTTTAACCTTTTTTATTGTTATGGACACTTGGTGTAAAATGCAAGCCATAAGCATAAAAATGCAAGCTAGGAATGCATAACCATTCTTGACAAAAAGCTCTTTCAATAGCCTACTCTGCAACTAAATGGCTGATTATGTATACTTTGGTCAGTGATCCTTGTTGACATATTTAAGCTTGGAAGCCAAAATGTTAAATAGGATAAATGTTATCTATCAGTTATTGAAAAAAGATAATCTTTACTGAGGCAATAAAGGAGAGGATGATATAGAATGTATGCTATTTCTGCTCTGAAATGAAAAGTAATAATTTTTTTCTAGGAAAAAAAACATATTTCACCATACATGTTACACCACAGATCTGTCATACAGAATTCACCGAATATTTTGTTGATTATGGAAGACTAGGATAAATAGATATTAGGATAGTTTGAAGACAGAACATATGTATCTTTTCAAGATCCCATAGGCTAAAAAATGTATATTCTGATTTCAAACTTTGAAATATCAAAGATAAAGATTTTTTCCTTGGAAAACAAAAACCATTGATAACACAACATCAATATGTCATGTGATGCAGCCCTACAGGATCAACAGATAATACTACAAGGCTACAAAATCAGAGTGCACATTCAGGACTGAATCACTAACAATCTCAGCAAGCACACAAAGAAGACTATTTGGATTTCCCCAGATTCAGATTTATATTTACTTATAAAAAATTCAAATTACAAAGTTCAAACATTTCACCATAGATATTACACCATAGATCTCTCATACAGAATTCACCATATTTATGGTAGGTATAATGTTTACATTTCCAAATGGGTTGCACTAGTCCTCATCCCCAATCCATAACAATGATGGACATGATCCCATTGGTGTGAATCCCATGAAAAGTGCACGTGCACATGAAGCTGTAGGCTATTATAAAAATACCAAAATCTAATTGTTGGTCCCATCTCCATTTTCCAACATGTTGACTATCATTGCTTGAGCATGAATATAGTTGATATCTATCAGGAAAGGTTGACCATGTATAGAAAACAACCTCCTTAAGATTTGCATAGCCTTCTATGGTGAACTCTAGTGCATTATTTTTCTTCACAATCCTAGGAGGTATGGCATGCATTGCAATAAGCTCAAAAGTAACCATGAAACTTTCATCTGAACAAGAAATTTCCACAAAAGACTCACTACGTATCATGTTACGAGACCTTATGTGGTTGAAAACTTTGTAGGAAAGAAGATGGATATTGTGACGATGGATTTGATGTGGTTGCAATACTCCAATACATGATGGTAATGCATTGTGAGTTCCATATTTTGTAGAGGCAACTAATCTAGCGGTCACAACTTTGTCATCACCCTTTGTTGCAAGAAGTTGGAAAGTGGTGTGCTTATCATCTTTCATAGCAATAAAACAACAAAAAAAATATTCTCCCTTTCGAGTGCTCTTGCCCCACCTTTTGATAGATCTCAAAGTAAAGAAAACATCAACAATTCCTGCAATAAAAATAAAGATAACATTAGTTGCACAACTAGGTGAATGTGGGGGAAGTATTTCTATCATATTCCTACGCAATAAGTTTTTTTGTGTTTGGTTAGGTTGTGGCATAGGATCAAACACTAGAGTTGAACTGATAGCCAGCTGGGTTTTACTATTCTTTGCTAACTTTAAAAGGATCGCATTACTTCAGGTTTGTGGAGATTCAAAATGCATCTTTGACTAGTTGGCAGGGAAATCAATGTTACAAGTTACAAATCTGGATCAATGGAAACAAATATTTACAAATGTTGTGAGTAATTTTCAGTATTGATATTTTTTTCATATTTACAAGGAGCTCAACACATAGGTATATTTTCTATCAAAGAAAACTATTGGTCTAGAAGAGGGTACACTTTATTTCGAGGAATTTCTAGATTCCACATTAGTGGATAAAGGTTCTATCCATTGTAATTAGTATATAGTCATTTGTGCATTAGATACTATCTGAAGACTTTTACATATGTGCACTCTACCTAGTTTAGTACATTTCCAGCTTTTAATATTTTTTGTCTCAGTCAATAAGGCATAGTGATCAATATGTACTGATGATTTGATGTGGAATCTATTCTATCCAATAGAACATACAACTAATGACTGTTACAAAGAGTCTCTACAGAGTATAGCTGGTAGTTTCATTTGGAACTTATGCACCTTATGTTTTTTGCAATTTTTCTTTGATTCATAAACATGAATAGCAAGAAACTGGGTTTTTTTCTGGGTGAAAAAAAATTGTGATATAAACTGAAAAATATGAATTAAAAGGTACATGTATACTCACCATCAATGATTTCAGTTGATATCAATACACCTTGTTTTGTATAGAACACCTCATGTGGATACAAATTCACACCTTAGGGAATATGGTGGCCTCTACCAATAACATCCAACTCACATTAAAAAATTCTTACCCAACAGAATGTTCCACCAGTAGAAACATCTACTAAACAATTCAACACTTCCACAGGATATGGAATTTTCAATGACTCTTCTTCAGAAATACCAGGGAAGTTTTCATAATAAATACATACATACATGCCTGCTTTTATGGTAAAATCAAAAGGATTTGTGTTGTGCACCAGAAACCCATCCATTTGAATGATTTTTTTTCTTCCAATCTTGCTAAAATGATCATCTCCCAATAAGGGAGTCACATCTGACCTAGATCCCATGTAAAACCCTTGCTTGATGACTACAGTGGAATGATATTCGTATGACCTTGAAGATAACTGTGATTTTATTTTAGATAATGAAGGATGGTGCAGCATAAGTTTGTCACTATCATCTGCATACACCATTAGAATGGGAAAAACAACATCTATACTACGTGTCCATGTGCCACTAGTACCAATAGTGTAAAGAATTGGATCATTCTCACAAGGACCTAAGTTTGCCAACTCTACATTTCCTGTATGGGGCTCATCAATAAATTTGTAGAGAATGATCTATTTTAAACCACTTTCTTCTTTAAGAAGGGCAACAATATCGAAGTTTGGAGCTTTTTCCCTAACACACTGAATATATGAGCGACAACGGAATTGATAAGGTATTTGCATATTGTTAAGCTAGACCTGAGCATCATTACCGCTAGACTCTATTTCATCATCACTCCAACAATCATTTTTAACAATTTTACATAATTGTCGTGACTTCCTTCGTTGTTTAGATAATTTTTGCTTCATTTGTCGTTGTTTTTCTCGTATAGAATCCTCTTCTGCAAGTATTCAGAATGCTTCTTCCACAACTTCTGGAGGCAATTACTTTCGTTCTTTATGTGGCAATGGATTAGGGTCTGTACTGAACATGATTGAATTTATGAAAATTTATAATCTGCAATCATGACAAGATGCCCAAAGGGGCCACACAGGTTACACAGGGGATCTCTGAATTGGAAATAAACAGTGAAAAAAACAATCTAGCTCTATAGGCACAATATAAATGCTACACTAACATTTGGTAAGAACGATTAATTTATTTTCTCCTTGTAACCAGGGTTATGGTGTTGCATACAAAACAAAATAAAATCTTTTGAGTCCTATAATATTTCTGCATAAAAAAACTAGGGGTAAAATTGATTACCATGCATATGCAGTATCTGGTAAATAACTGTTATAGCCAAACTGGTTAGAAAAAAAATGTACAATGGAAATTAGAAAAGGGATGTTACAAACCTTATAAAAATATAAAAATGAAGAATCTCAAATAGAAATAAAAATGATAGTGGCAAACTTATCTTGCACCATCATACATTGTCTTTGGTCAGAAAATTTCGATGTAATCTGATTTGGTTTGATCTGGAATCACATCCCATGTGATCTGAAATTGTACAACAGAAATTACAAAATAATTGATACAAGCCTTATAAAAATATATAAATGAAAAAAATGGATTTTCAACAATTACATTCATTAAACGAATCCCAAACAGAAATACAACCATATCTGGAAAAAAAAAACATTATACCCTTTGTTCAGAAAATTTCCATGCAATTCAAATTGGTTTGATCTGGAATCACGTCCGGTCTGATTTTATTAGTGATTCTTTTTTATGTGGGGGATCCACCAACCTATGGTTCACAGGGTTATCTTTCTAGTTTTTCTCAAGAAGGGACTTGGTTTGCTCACGGGGTTATCTTACAGGGCTTGTGAGTGAGGTCAAGCATGGCAGACGACCTAGTTTGATCAGAGGTTTTGGGTAAAATTGAAATGGGTCAAAAAATCCCCTGATGGAGGTTATGGGTAAAATCAAAATGGGTCAAAAAAACCATTGATGGAGGTTCTGGGAAAAATTTAAATGGGGCAAAAAATCTGTGGATGGAGGTTTTGGGAAAAATCGAAATGGGTCAAAACATCCGCTGATGGAGGTTCTGGGTAAAATCAAAATGGGTCAAAAAATTCGCTGATGGTTACTACTGCGCATGAAAAATTCAAAATTTTTACCTAACTACACATCGTTATCCTTGCAAAATCGTTAACCACACCAGTTTACCTCACATGGGTTCGCATGCAGCCGAAAAATATTTCCGATGGAATTCCCTTAAGTGATTAACTATGCAAATTACATTTTAATTAACTTCTAATCCATTCCTTATTTAGGATACATTTTGGGGGTGGTAGTTTGTTATGTAGCCTTCCATCTTCCCCCAATTTGAGTAGGAACCCATTGAGCTTCCCTAACTCACATGAGCGCCCTCTTAGATGCTCTATTTCGACCTGACATATCAAATATGTCATATTTCAGCCTTTAGATCTTATTTGTGTCATAGGTTCCATAGTATCTTCATCATTGTTGTCATAGAGCTAGGGAATCTAGTCCAAGTGTCTCACTAGCTCCAAAATGACTCTTCCTCTCCCATGTAAGTTGCATTTCCTTCCAAATTTGACCTATGATGTATATGGCCAAGTGTATTATCCTTATAACTCATCCAAGAACATTTAGGCTTCCCATGGATTCAAAATTGCAAGAGGAGGATTCCATGTGGCACATAAATTCTAGCTTATGTGGGCCCCATAATCTCAATGTGTCTCCATGCTCCATTTCCACTTCAATTTTCTCTTGTATTTATTTATTTAGATCATTTATAAAATATTTATTCCATTCTAATGTTCAAACATCATTTATTTTCCCCCTTATTCCAAATCCTAAAGCTTCCACCCCCAACCTAGGAAACTAGTAATTTTCCTTGGCAATTATTTGACCGTTAGCATCAATTTGACAAAATCTAATGAATATGGAAAATGTGATTAGGCCATTGTGACCCAATGCAAAATTTGGGACATGACAAATTCTCCCTTCCCAATATTTCTTGTCCTCAAGCAATTTCAAACATGGGTGGTGAAGAACCTGCTTTCTGTACGATTATTTGAAGTTGCCACTAAGTTTCCCAACTTTGAGTCTTTGAGATTCCATGAAGATTTGAGAGAGAAACCACCATGCTTGCTGCTGCACTAATCTGATTAAAATAACTTTATTAAGTGGGTAATCCATCTCCCATGCTGCTTTCTTCCCAAAAAAATTGAAATCAATGGGACTAAAAACTATCCCATGGTCCCATTGCTTGTATTGCACTCCAACAAATAAGAGTGGTCTCCAACCCATACCATTAGGAAAGAGAATCATGGGATCCCATTTTCTTGTATTCATTATTCCAAACATCATGAGTACATAATATATATCATCAAAGTACATAACAACATAATAAAAATGTACATCAAGGAGGTGCCTCATCCAAAAATCATGAAAGTTCTTATACCTCCAAGTAAGTAGACCACCATTTTCCAAGTGCATACAAGCTTCAAGTGACTAATCAAATATGCTCCAATGACATAGGTGAGGATCCCATTTCCTATAATGCTGCTCCAAAAGGATTTGATATGCATCAAAATATTCAGCCATGTATTCTTTCATCCAAGAACTGAATGAAGAATCTCCACTCAAATCTGAACCAAATAATGAGCAAAAAAAACAAGGAGACTTCAAATGACTCAAAGAAGTCTCACCCATACATCCATGAATGAGAGAACGATAAAGATATAACAAAGCATGTGGCTGGAAACAAAAATATTCTCCCATCATAGATCTATTCACCCCAGTGTTGGATGAAGTTCCTCCAACATCAAATGAACCAAGTGTTGAGCAAGAAAAACCATGAGTCTTCAAGTGACTCAAATGCATATCATAGGTGCATCCATGTAGATGTGCATCATCATAAAGTAACAAAGGATTTTGCTTCAAATGTGAATAATAATGTGCTCCAACCATGTCATCGTAAAAATTAAATCTAGGAGTTCCATACTCCTCATGTGGCACCATAAAAAATAACCCTTTCACCCATACTTCATTGAGACTAATGCTGCAAAACATGGAATTATAGGATGTAGGAGAATGAAATAACTCACCTGAATGATCAAAAAGTTCAGAAATTTTATCATGGGAAGGATCCATATGGGTAGTATCATGCAGCTCCTTCAAAATTGTGAAACTTTTGTCATATATTGGTTCCAATGTAGATGAATCATGATCTTCTTTAAAATTGCATAACCTTCATCAAGAGACAATTCAAGTTCCTCTTCCACCACATCAAGTGTTTGGATCTCTTAAAGTTCATCTTCAAACACATCAAGAACATTAAATTTTCCACATTTCTCATGATCCACCATGTCATGAGAATCCTCCAAACAATCTACCATTTGACAATCTGAAACATAGGAGGAAAAACAAGTGTCTTGCAACTTTTCAAGAAGTTGCTCATTTTGAATTGTGAGCTTATGAATAACTTCATTATTATTAAAGTAGGATTCATGTAACCATTCACTAAGCTCAATGAAATTTTTTCTATCAAAAAATGAAGACATGAAATTACCTTTGATGTTCCACATTGCTCTTTGAATCTTCTCCATGTCTTCAAGGAAGGATGGTTCCTCCAAGGAAGTAGCTCTCCAACAAGAATTTGATACCAATGCTTGAGTGTCATGGAGTATGCTAAGGGCCTCTTGGATATTATTTTCATTCATATTTAAGGACCCTTCAATAAAATGAGGTTCTTGCAAATGAACCTCCTCATCTTCTTCCTTCTTGCTTGGACCAACTTCATGAAGCTCAAGTGGTGATGGGGAAGCTAATCTTGTTTCTTCTTCAACTGCTACAAGGTATTCATTTTCCTTTTTAATAGAAGTTTGTCTTGCAGAAAAATTTTCAAAAGTGATATCTATGTCAAAAACATAGAGGTTTGATTTCCCATCAATATGTACTCCTTCATAGTTCAAGCATCCATCAGTAGATACTCTTTGTTTCATTTCCAAGGTAGATTGTGTCTCGAAATGATCCTCAATATTTTCAATAGAAACTTATTCATACTCATGTGATGTCTCTTTATCTTTTTCAGAGTCACTAAGGAGTCAATTTCAATCCTCTTCATGTATTACTTCTTCTACTTCACCTATTTCAGAACTAGGTGGTTCATGGGTCTCCTCCTTTTGCTCCTTCAAGCAAGCTGATGCATTTTCCACCTTGGTTTTCTTAAATTCAATATATGTTCTCCAACTTTGGATAGCCAACAATTCGAATCCTTTCATAATATTATTGGTTATTTCTTCAAATATAGGTTCCATTCTTTTTATTACCTCCTCACCATCATATCAGGTTCCCTTTTCATCCCTAGTCATAGTTTCCCCAAAAAATTGCCTTCTTCTCCTACTTTTTTTTTCCTCTTCAACAAAAGCACTTTTGGTTTCAATATATAATGGTGGTCCCTGAATTATTATCCTCATAAATATCAGACCACATCATGTGCCAATATAATTCTTTGATACCACTGTAATGTCCCAATTTTGAAATTTTATTAAATGGCCAATTTTTTCACTTTTTCCCCAATTTCGACCTTAACTAGTTTTGATGCCTAGACCTCCAAATTGACCCAATTGATCCCAAATTTTCTCAGAAGGTATATGAATGGTATTATAAATTAAATATAATTTTAAGGGATGTTTTATCACCCCCCCAATTACTTCTACTAACTTGTTTAATGTTCTATTAAAAGTAGGAGTCTTTACTAGCAAATTTGGGCTCCAATTCCCCCTAAGTAATTGCTGGAAATAGCTTCTCAAATGATCCCAAAGTCACTCAAATTTATGAAAAGAGTTAGGGGATGTGTGGGGGAAATTTTTAAGTTCTAATATGCATCATGTTTCATTTTATATAGGATTTTATGATTCTCTCCCAAACAGCTCCCAAATCACAATTTCAACCATTGGGGAAAAGGCACCAAATCTTCTCTCAATGCAATTAAAATGAGTAAAGTGGCTTCCGATGCTTAAGTAATGAACATGAAAAATTTAATGCAAAGTAATAAAATTCCATTCATCATAAATATATCAGAGATACATTCTCCCATTTGAAATAATCAACATTATCATAGCATGCATCAATGTAGTGGAGAAATGGTCATTGTTTGCTCATTAATAATCACTTTTCCATACAACCATTTGATATTTATACCTGATAATTTCTGAGAATGAAGAACAGATAATATTTAGCTTATTAAAATAATTAATGGACTATTAAAATATTCTCCCAATTTGAAAGCATTAGCATTACAATGGTTCACAACAAGATAGTGGGGAAATGGCACTATTGCTTCATTGTTTAACATTTTTTCATAAAATATTTTGGGATTTCGACCTGAGAGTATTATGAAATTGAAATACAAAGAATTTACATCAGAACATAAAATAATGGAGCATTATAAGCTTCCCCAAAGAGATCAATAGCTCACCCAAAGCGCAATCCCTCCATGAGCAATAATATGGAATAAAACTTGGAAATGGTTGAGATAAAGTGTTGCAATAGAAGGAACCATGAGATTCCCTGTATATTAAACCTGCAAATACAAATCCATTAAATCTCCATTAAATACCTGAGTGGCATCTTCAAACACCAACTTGTATGGGAATCTTTCGCCCTCGAAATTGGCTAAGGCAAGAAAACTAGTCATCCACTAGCTCTCACAATTCACAAATGATAAAAAGATATTATATTGGTTGATTCTTGTATTTTATAAACATACATAGCCTTCTAAGGTTACCAATCCATTCAAAAACTCAATCCAATTCGAATTTGGGTGTGGGCTCAAGATTTGACATGTGTCCTTCCTTTCCTAGCCTTCCATCTTCCCCCAATTTGAGTAGGAACCCATTGAGCTTCCCCAACTCACATGAGCACCCTCTTGGATGCTCTATTTCTACCTGACATGTCAGATATGTCATATTTCAGCCTTCATATGTGATTTGTGTCATAGGTGTCATAGTGTCTTCATCATTGTTGTCATAGAGCTAGGGAATCTAGTCCAAGTGTCTCACTAGCTCCAAAATGACTCTTCCTCTCCCATGTAAGTTAAATTTCCTTCCAAATTTGACATATGATTTATATGTCTAAGTTTATTATCCTTATAACTCATCCAAGAACATTTAGGCTTCCCATGGATTCGAAATTGCAAGAGGAGGATGCCATGTGGCACATAAATTCTAGTTTGTGTGGGCGCCATAGTCTCCATGTGTCTCCATGCTCCATTTCCACTTCAATTTTATCTTGTGTTTATTTATTTAGCTCCTTTATTAAATATTTATGCCATTCTAATGTTCAAACATCATTCATTGTCCCCCTTATTCTAAATCCCAAAGCTTCCACCCCCAACCTAGGAAACTAGTAATTTTCCTCGGCAATTATTTGACCCTTAGCATCAATTTGATAAACTCTAATGAATATAGAAAATGTGATTAGGCCATTGTGACCCAATGAAAAATTTGAAACATGATAGGTCCACATACATTTGAGTGTTCTATCTACAGTATTCCTTTATCCTTACTTTCACTGCTGGGAAATGTCTTCTTTGCATTCTTTCATTGTGCACATCCTTTGCAAATGCCTTCATGCTTTGCATGGATATCTGGAAGCCTAGAGACTACTTTGCTTTCCATCAGTAGTGCCCTGTAGTGCACATGTGCAAGCCTTCGGTGCAATAGTTCACTTGATTCTATTGACTCATGAACCAATGCTTATTCAGGTTGTCCTTTTAGTTTGTACAAGCCACCGTATTCTTCTCCAATATTTGGGGCCCAGAAGTGACCCCTTTTTGACAACATTTACCTACCCCTTTTTGCCTTATCTTACTCCATTATATGCACCAAATAGATGTTTTCCTTCACTTGATCCCTCAATCCATAAATGTATGGTTAATTATTGTTTTATCTTATTGATACTTATGATTGCTGTAATCAGGACTCTATATCTTGGATTATCATAACATATGGTGATTTTATAAAGATAGTTCGAGATGTAAAGGATACAGGTGTAGCAGGCTGAACGAGTCAAGAGAGAGATGGACATTCATTGTTAAGTCGATCACCACCGATTCCATCTCTGTACAAGGGATGCAGTCAAAGGTTACTATTCCATGCAAGCTATACAAGGGTGGCTGCAACAGACTCAGATGCAACAACGTGCCGCTGCTCGAGGGTAGTTGCAACTGATGGAGCATCTTCTAGATTGATCCTGTTATCTCATTGCTGGCTTGAGTAAAAAAATTCCTATATTTTATGCTTCTATCTTTCCCACAACTGTAAGAACATATCATAAATGGGGTAGCCTGAAGATCAGAGATCTTCATGGCTGCCCGATATCAGTGGGTAGAAGTTACAATTGTGAATGTATAAATATTGGAAACTATTCTGAGCTAGGGGTTGGAAAATTATTAATCTTATTGTATAATATGTGACAATAACTGTTTCATCCTACCGTTTAATACAAGGAGTGTAATTCTTCAAATCTCGGCGTTTAACTTGTGTTAGCTTCCAGCGTCTCTATTCGAAGGCTGGGCCCGCCTTCCTACAGAGATTGCCAAGTTAATTAAGAATTTAAGTTATTCTGTTGTGTGGTGTGAATGTTGTGGTAATTACATTCTTTTACAGTAGCTGTAACAGTAATGAACTTATTGTGTGCTTCCTTGAATGATATGTATTTACATTTCCTGTAAGCTATAGCGGTGTGGTGTGATAGTCGACTGTGTAGGTTAATTTTCATTTATGCAATTGTATGGTAGCTATAACAGTCAGGATCATCCCCAGTTCCTTTCCATTTACTTGTCTTCCCTGGATTGTGTTAATTTAGTCAAATTGCAGTCATACCTATTGGTTCAATTCCTGTATTCTCAATTCTTAAATTAAAGATTGAAGTAACTAGATTTGATGGATCTTTATGTATTCTGGTAAATTAGGATTTAACTTTCTGCAAAAGTAAGTCTAGATGGTTATTTCTTGTTTTGTCCATCCCTGGATTGGAGTTGTAGGAATGTCATTATAAGTTTTAATTCTTAGGTAGATGATTTCAATTAGATTAATTATGGGAAGAGTTTGTCTGAATAGATAAGTAGGGAAATTTATTCAGAGTATCAGCTTCTTAGTGTTTAAGCATATACAGTGCAAATTATATTTGAAATAAAAGACTTCCCTGGGTTGACAATTTATATTGAGCCTTCTACATGTTATGTTTTAATTAACTAGCATATAGAGGTCCCAACATTTTGGTGCCATTGTTGGGGAAGATAATTATTAGACACCATAGTAGCTGCATCTAGTAGTTGCATCCATTCATTTTTCTTCAGTTTTTTTAAGTTTGCATGTTTTGGGTTGCATTAATATGAGAAGGGTACAACGTGGCATTCCTACAACCCTCAGAACCTCACAAAATACTAACATTGCAGGTGATTGAGGTTGTGGATGAAATCTAGCCTTGGGAAGAAAAACATTCATTGATGATCTAGTTTCTAGAACCAATTCCTCTACCGGAGCTCGCCATCAGGGATCCTTCATCAGAAAAATCCTAATTATTCCCAGGGTGGAAGCATCAATTTCCACAGTAGAGAACAAAGGAGAAGCTGAAACACCTTCAGGTTTCCCTATGGAGGAAGACAGAGTTAGTACTGCGAGATCAGCTGACCGAGACTTGGTATATCACATTAACGGGAAGGTGGTGACAAAATAAGAGTGGACACAGTTCCATCAAGAATTAAAAAATCTATGGAAGAACAGAGAGGAGAGAGCAGAAGAAGACATGAATAACAGACGCGATCCAGAAGATCATGAAGAGGTGATGGGAGAAAATAATCATAATGAGGGTGATCCCCTACCTGAGGGGACTATTCACACTACAGTTCCCCATTCAACAGCCATAGGGAATAGCCCCCATGAAAAATATATCACCATCAGTTTTACCTCGTTTTCACGGAAAAGCCACAGAGGATCTAGAAGAATTTCTTTTCGAATTTGATATCCTTTGTCGCAGCTATGATTACACTTCCAGTGAGCAGAAGTTGAAACTTTTCCCTGCTACTTTGAAGGATAATGCATTACGTTGGTTCATGAACCTGGGTGGTGGAACTATCACCACCTGGGACCGAATGAAAAAGGTGTTCCTAGAAAAATATCAGGAGTATTGCAATACCAAGGATAAAGGAGAAGAACTATTCAAGATGGTACAAAGGGATGAAGAAAGCTTGGAATATTTTGTTGAGAGGATGTTGTACAATGTGCAAAGAGATGAATAGACTAATATGGTGTTAGATGTGCTCAAGATAATTCTACTTCGTGGGATTAGGGAAGACTGCCTAGACATGTTGAACCTGTTAGGAAAGGGGGACATCTCAAAGGAATCCTTTAAAAATATTGTTGAATTATGCAAGAGTTATTCCAGAGGATCTTCCAAGAACAACAAACAGGACAAATGGGATAAACTAGAACGAGATGTCTTCGACAGAACATAGAATTCATCTAATGGAGGAGCCACCTGGGCAAAAATAGGCAACCTCCTTGAGAATTTCAAGACATAAATGATGAGCTCCATCTCCTCAGAAATAGATGTCCTGAGGGAAAAGCAGAAACAAGCAGTACAATATCTAACACTTGGTGTATTTTGCCCTAAATGTAGGAAGAAACATCCCCTGAAAGAGTGCCCACTCGACAAAGTAGAAGTGTGTCAGCGTTGTGAGCTGAACCATGATACAAAGGAATTCCCTTCACTACCTCAAGTGAAGGAAGTTTTGCAGGAATCAACTCTAGATGTGGAACCAGCCTACTTCATTGCCCAAAAAAAGACTTGGAATCATCGAAATCAAGGTATGACTCTAGACTCGTTTCCATTTTCAAATAACATGAATAATTGGAATAATATGCATCACATGAATACACAATTCCCTTCATCTTATTCCAACCATCAATGGTATCCTTCTCAAACTCCGATACAAAATTTTAACTCCTGGATCTCTTGGACACAGTCACCAAACCAACAGAATTCTTGGTCTCCTAGGTGGAGGAACTTCCATCCAGGAAACCGGTTTCCCCATAATCAACCTCCTCAACAGTTTCCACATCAACAATTCCCACATCAACAATACCCTCCTCAACAGTATCCTCAGCCATACCAACAGTACCAGCAGCCGCAGCTGCAACTTTAGAATAATGTTGCACCTCACATGCCTATACGTCCTTAGCTGCTTGCTCAACCTAACCCCAACCAAAAAAATAAAGCAGTCCACCAGTTTGAGACTGCCAACATGCCCGCTTATTCCATTACTCCAGTCTCCTGTAATGATATATGCCTACAATCAAGGAGAGTAGTAGAACCTTTAGTCATCGAGGATGTTCCATCCTCTGTGTTTGAAGAGAGGATAAATCAGCGGTACTCATCCAATGCAGAAATTACCATTATTGAGGATGCTGAAAGTCCTACCGAGACATCGGCTAAAACAAAAAAGGAATTAGCAACTGAGACACAGCCTACACAGTCGTTTAGAGAACCACCATACCCTGAAAGACTAACATTACAGAAAGCAGTGGGACAGCCTCAATTTAACCTCTTAGGAGAGTTAAAAAACCTCTATGTCAAAATTCCATTGCTACAGGCCCTTCATGATGTGCCTATATATGTCAAAATTGTCCGGGATCTATGTGTAAGAAAACCAGGTAGAAAATCTAAGGATCCTCCCACTGTCCATGTTATAAGGAAACTATCCGAACTAATAATGGGAAAAACCCTTCTGGCCAAATACGATGATCCTGGTAATCCCACTGTCATAGTGCAGATTGGGAACATGTAGATACCAAATGTGCTGGTAGATTTAGGCACAGCCATTAATGTCATGACCATATAAACTATACAAAAGCTTGGGTTCACTAATCTCAAACTAGCCCCTACCATTCTAGAACTCCTAGATAGGTCCACCATCAAACCTGAGGGAATCTTGGATGACCTCGTAGTCTCAGTTGACTCGTGGGAATACCCTACTGAATTCTTGGTTTTACAGCCTAAGTCATAGCTGGGGGGACACCCGCTTATCCTGGGAAGACCCTGGCTAGCCACAACAGATTCCTGCATCAGTTGTCGGTCAAGGTCTATGACCATTTCAGATGGAACCAAAACAAAAAACCTCACCTTGTATCCTACAGTGCGGCCTAGTTTAGAAGCTGAAACTCCATTATGGGTGGAGTTGGAAGAGGAGGAAGGAGTTCAACCACTCTTAATGATAGGGAAAGCCTTGGCCTTCAAAGATGAAATAGAAGACGATGCCATTAATAGTTTTATCAGTGAGCCCACTTCTGTAAACAAACAAATTTATGAAATCTTGAACAATACTCTAGAGTAAGTAGAGCAAGAAAATATTATAGAGAAAACATTAGTCAGTAACACTTACATGGTTCCAGTGCTGAAGAATTCAAAAAGTGTTCCAGTCGAGATAGAGCTGGGAAAAACGTTGAATATCAATCCCAATATTTCTCCTGACGAAAAGGAACGTCTAATCACTCTCTAAAAAAAACAGAAGGGGGCATTCTCCTGGGAGTACACATATATGAAGGGTATCCCTTCTAATCTATGCACTCACCATAATTACATCAAAAGTGACTCCCAACCTGTGTGCCAGCCACAACAAAGAATGAACCCCAACCTTAGGGACATAGTGAAAGAGGAAATTCAGAACTCTTGGAAGCAGGATTTATATACCCTATCTCAGATAGCGAGTGGGTTTCTCCACTCGTGATAGTACCCAAGAATAACGGGAAGTGGAGAGTTTGCATAGATTATAGAGAATTAAACAAGGCAACTCAGAAACACCACTTCCCCTTGCCTTTCATTGATTAGGTACTGGACACCCTGTCTGGGAATAAATTCTTCTCCTTTTTGGATGGGTTTAGTGGGTACAATCAAATTCACATTTCTCTATAAGACCAAGACAAAACCACTTTCACCTGTCCCTGGGGTAATTTTGAATACAGAGTACTCCCTTTCGGTTTGTGTAATGCACCTGCAACTTTTCAGAGAGCTGTGATTGGCATGTTTTCAGAGATGGTTAATGACAGTATGGAGATTTTCATGGATGATTTTACTCCTTATGGAAGTGACTTTGAAGAGGCACTAAAAAATTTAGAAAAGGTATTAACACACTGTGAGAAAAACCAACTATCCTTGAGCACTGAAAAGTGCCACATGATGATGAGCGAGGGTGTAGTTCTGGGGAAATTTATATCTGCTGATGGCATCCAAGTATATCCCTCCAAAATTAGGGTAATTGAAAATATACCCACTCCTGGAACACAGAAAGAGGTACGCAGCTTCTTAGGGCATGCTAGTTATTATAGAAGATTTATAGAAAAATTTTCCAAACTTGCTTCTCCTTTGTTTTCTTTGTTAATGAAGGATGTGCAATTTATTTGGAATGATGCATGCTAGACAGAGTTTGTTAAACTTAAGGAGAAGTTGTCTATAGCTCCCATATTAAGGGGGCCCAATTGGGCCCTTCCTTTTCACATTTCTTCAGATGCCTCTAACACTGCCATTGGAGCAGTATTAGGACAATAGGATGGTCAAGCACCTTATGTATTCTATTACATTAGCAAAAGCTTGGCCCCTGCCGAACTTAATTATACTATTACAGAGAAGGCATTTTTAGCCATTGTCTACTCCATTAAAAAATTTAGACACTACATCACTGGATATCCCACCTTTGTACACACTGACCACTCAGCCATCAAGTATCTAATGAATAAACCTGTTACAAATGCTAGGATAACTAGATGGCTGTTATTATTACAGGAATTTGATATTACTATTATAGACAGACATGGAAAAGAAAATGTTGTTGCTGATTTCTTATCTCGTTTTACTAATAGTGATGATAATTTTCCTGTTGAGGACTCTTTTCCAGATGAACAATTATTTATAGTTTCAGCTCATTCCCCTTGGTATGTAGATGTCGCTAACTACTTGGCTGTAGGGAAGATTTTAGCACATTTGTCAAAAAAATAGAAGAGGAAAATTATTCAACATAGTGCTAGGTATTGCTGGATAGGTGGTCATCTCTTCTACATAGGCTCTGATCTTGAGATCAGAAGATGTGTAAGAGAAGATGAAATCTTCCATATTCTGAAGGCCTGCCATGAAGAGCCATGTGGGGGACATTTTTCATATAGGAGGACAGGTCATAAGGTGTTGAGAATGGGCTATTATTGGCCACCAATTTTCAGGGATGTGAAAAAGTATGTCTAGTCTTGTGACAACTACTAGAGGATGGGCCAACCTAACAGATTGGATCAAATGCCTCTTCAACCATAGTTAGTGGTTGAACCTTTTGACAGATGGGCCTTAGATTTTTTTGTCCTTATCAACCCTCATTCTAGGCAGAAGGCCTGCATCTTAGTTTGTACTGACTACATGACAAAATGGGTAGAACCTGTGGCTTTGGTGAAATTCAATGACCAGTCTGTAATCGATTTCCTATATGGAGAAATTTTTACTCATTTTGGAGTACCCAAGGAAGTGGTTACAGATGGAGGACCTTAGTTTGTGTCACATAAATTCGAAGCTTTGCTACAGAAATACCATATCCAACACCGAATAGATTCACCATACCATCCCCAGGCCAATGTCCAAGTGGAAAGCACTAACAAATTTATTGAAGCTATCCTTACCAAAACAGTCAGGAGTCATCATAGAGACTGGGCTGATAGACTTCCGGAAGCATTGTGGGCATATCATACTACTTGGCGTAATACTACAGGTTTCTCTCCTTATGACTTGGTGTATGGAAAAAGAGCTGTCTTCCCCATCAAATTCGAAATCAAGACCTTGAAGACAGATATGGAGGTAAACTTAGATGTGACTGAAGCCCAGAGGAGTAGATTGAATCAATTGAATGAAATTGATGAGAAACGTTTAGCTGCTGTGGATCAGACAATATTAATTCAACAACAGAGATCCAACTGGCATGATCGATTCATTGAAAAAGAGAGTCTTCTGCGAAGGAGAATGGGCATTATTATACGATTCAAGATTCAAAAGGGACTTCAAAGGTAAGTTATGTAAAAGATGGCTGGGCCCATATCTGATAGACAGAGTATTTGACAATGGTACAGTTTTCTTGGTCACCATTGATGAGAATCGCACACCATTATTTACTAATGGTCAAACGCTGTGACTGTACCACAAGCCCATTTCGAAGGACGTGTTCACTTCATAGATTGCAGCTGATCCAGAATACCAGTTAGAATAAGGGCATGAATCTTTATCTGCCCTTGTCAATATTTAGACAATCATTGTGATTCCCACACAAAATTTTGTACATAAATAAATTGATGTTTTTGTTTTTATTGTTCCTTTGCACTTGATTCATTTTTTTAAGAATATGTGTAGGGATGTACCAGAGGAGCAATGGTCATGATTGGGCCTAACGACCGTGGGTGTCCTTTTGCAACTTCCTGCTTCAGAAGGAAACTCCTTGAAGAAAAATAAACAATGAACAGTTAGCCGCAGCTACAATTCCTATAAAAAATTGCCCTTTTTCCATTTTGCGCAGCTGCAACACCGTAAAACTTTGCCTATTTTTGATGTTTATTTGCAGCTGCAACACCATAAAAAATGCCCTTTTTTCATTTCGTGCAGTCGCAACACCATAAAACCTTGCCTATTTTTTCGTTTATTTGCAGCTACAACACCGTAAAACAAATTTCCCTTTTTCTGTTCTGCGTAGCTGCAACATCGTAAAGCCTTGCCTATTTTTCCATTTATTTCCAGCTGTAATACCGTAAAATAATGCCCTTTTCCCTTTCTATGCAGCTACAACTCCGTAAAATATCGACCATTTTCCTGTCGCGCGCAGCTGCGACTCCGTTTAAATTTTTCCCATTTTTACCTTTTCCGACAGCTGCGACTCCGTTTAAATTTTGCCCATTTTTACCTTTTCCGGCGGCTACGACTCAGCCAAACTAGATGATTTTTATATGGCTCACGGTTGTAACTCCGCCAAATTGGCTGATTTTTCTATGGCTCGCGACTGTGAATTCCCCAATATTGCCAGATCTTTCTACAATTTTGTGGTCGCGACTCTTCCAGATATGGCTAGAATTCCCACTATTGGTAATTTCGACTTACTTCACATCTTTCATTATGTTCCCGTTAGGATTGACAAGATGGTTTTTGGTCTGCCAAGAGAAAAGATAATGATAGCATGCCTGCAATAATGTTTAAATTTAAATGGCTACATTTCTCACGCTTTATTATTCTCAAAGGTCACGATTCATAGCATATTTATGGAGGTATGGTTCTGATTATCTACTTGATTAAGATTTCACTAGAGTTGACAGAATTAATCATTCCTACCTTTTTACACCCTTCATTACACCCGCATACCATTAATTGTCAACTCACATGAATTAATGGCTATTCAAGCTTATCCTATAACCGCCACCCTTTCTTGATTTGGGACAAATTTTACCAAGAATTCCATGCTCACGACTGTCTTAACTTTTTGAATTTACCCAACTACAATCTCAGTTGTTCACGCATACTCTGTGATTTAACCTACATTTTTGGGACCTACAATTTGTTGGGCTGATAAAGAATTCAAAAGGAAAATGAACATGGGTATCCCATCTTGACATGAACCTCCAAATACGCAAGAATTGAGAAGAAATGGTGAATTTTTCACTATTTTTGAAGCTGCAGGCTGGACTAAATTTTTCCAATGCCTGGATGGGTTCCATCGAGAGACAACTCTATAATTCACTTTAAATCTTACAGAAACCCACTCATAGGTTAGGGGGTTACATATAGAAGTCTCTGAAGTGATAGTGGCTAAAGTCACTACCCTTTCTCAGGTAGGAAGAGCCTAATTTGGTTGAAGAACTACCAATGCTTCCGCAATACAGGATTTTCTGATAGAGGGGGAACAAATTCGTCCGCCACAGCGAGCTATAGCGTTACAATCACTGCCTCAGCCATGGGATCAAGTAGCAGTATTCCTCAAAAATTATATCACCTGTGAAGGTAGGTATCGGACTATCTATTATTCTGAACTTCCTGTACTGTCTCATTTATGCCATAGGGCCTTACTTAATATTCCATTTTATCTATTTAAAGACCTACACCATATGGCGGGGTTTGTCAAAATAACCAAGCATCCAAACTCCTCCCTTACCCATCATGGCCTAATCAAATTAATAATATTAAGGGCCTTAACTTAGAGGAACCAAACCTGGGAACAATTCACAGGTCAAACTCAAATAAACTAGGAACCCGTCCTTTTGGCTGGTGTTCCAATAGAAGAAGAAGTGGAAGTACCTGTACTCTTGGGGGATGTTCAAATCCGAGAGGAGCATGCAAATGTACAGTTGGGGGGAGATGAAGAAAAATAGGAGGACCGGAGTCCCTCCAATTTATTTGGGGGGGGGAGATGAGACTGGATTGGATGATCAGTCAGATGACCAAGCAGAGGAATTGGAGGAAAATGTAAGAGAAAACCCTGTGGAAAGATTAAATAATGTGGGAGCTCTGGCAGCAGAGGCTGAAGTTGGAGCAGCATTGGATGCTGCGAAAGATGAAGCCGAGGTTGTTAGAGCCACGATAATAAAAGAAAATGTAGAGGTATTGACCATTGAATCTTCCCATGAATGGGGGGGAACTCTAGTTGAAGAAGAAAATGATGATGCTGAGATAGGATACATCCCTTCCACATCAGCTGCAAATCTGGAGCTTCCTGCACCACGAAAGAAAAGAAGAAGATCAAAAGAGGAGGTACAAGAACCACTACCGATAAGAATAAAAAGAACCAGGTCGGTTACAGCAACTGAAACAACATGGGAAAGATGGGAAAACCTAGAATCACAGATTGAATTCCCCATTTTGAGACCCAAAGCAAATGATTCCCCACAGGAACTGGTTGCAGAGGAACCTCAAATTGAGGGAATTTTGCATGAAAATGGTCTACTGAAGGAAGAAGTACAGACGCTTCAAAGAGAACTAAAAAACTGGAAGGAGGCATGCAAGAAGCAGGTAGAAAGGAAGCTGCACACACTGGTTGAAGCTGCAGACCAATTAGAAGGATCACCTCTTACTGAGGATGGTGAGGAGGTAGACAAAGTGATCTGCCCTGTGTGTGGGGAGATATTTAACTAGTCAGGCTACAAAGTCATAGTTCATTCCTTTGTGACACAACAACCCGTAGCAGCAACTGTGGAAGAACAAGGACAAGAAGCACCTAAGGTGGAAGTGAGGGAGGAAGAAGAAATGGAAATAGAAGTGATCCCTGGTACATAAAAGGGGGAAAATGAACAATTACAGTCACAACCGATAGAAGAAACAGAAGTGCTCCTAGGACAATCTGATGGGAAGGACAGTGAAGCTCCCCAAGATCAACCTCAGCAAATGGAAGTAGTAGACAAACAAGATGTTGATACACAAGAACCAACATCCTCGAACATTCTTGTTGAAGTTGCCACCCAAATTAGGGCAGATGAACCAGAGACTGAAAATATTTCTGATCTTAACGAAGAATTCTATGCTGTGACTCCTGAACCATCTTGGGGCACAGAATTAATAGAGATATAACCTCAGCAGCAGGATAATTATGAAGTTGACCAGGATGTTGTCACACAAGAACCAACATCTTCAGAAATTTCTGCTAATACTCTCATGCAAAAAGAAGAAATCAATCTTGAGGTGGACATAATTCCTGATTTGGATGTAGGAGAGGATGAACAGATGCAATCACAGTCCTCAGGGGATACTAAAATTCTCGAAGAACATATTCATATTGCAGAGGACATGGAAGTAACTCAAGAACAACCCCAACAACATGAAGAAATAGAAGTGCAGGGCTCTAATACACAATAACTAGTAGCCTTGCATCTCCTTGTCAAAGCTGCAGTTGAAAATTAGGCATATGTGGAGATTGAAATTCAGGAAGAGGTTGTCACACAAGAACCAACACCTTCACAATTGGCTGTTGAGGTTGCTGGAGGAGAATTTCAAGAAGAGGGTGTCGTTACACAAGAACCAATATCCCCAGAAGTTATTTCAGAGGCACCTATACAAGTTGAGGTTGATGTAGGAGAATTTAAAGGAGAGGATGTTGTTACATAAGAACCAACATCCCCAGAAGTTATTCTAGGAATACCCATGCAGGCAATGCAGAATCTTCAAGCTGTAGCATCATATGGCAAGGTATGGACTCAACTTTCACAAAATTTTGTCAATCTAGATTGTGATAATGAAGATCATGTTGAAGATGAAGGGATCCAGAAGTTGACCAAAGAGCTCTCACTCCTAAGAATAGAAGTGAGGAAGTGGAAGAGTCAGGTGGAGAAATATCAATAAGGAATGGTTCCCCTTGTTGAACATAGGAATACCATTAGGGAATTGAGGGAAATATGAGTAGAAGAACTAATGTTCCAGAAATTTCATTGGGAAGAGATACAGAAAGAACTAAAGGAGCTGAAAAAGTTCAAATCCATGCAGGTGGAGAAATACCAAATGTACACTCTCTCCCAGGAACTGTTAAGTACCAGAGAACCATCCTCCTCTTACCTTGTGTGCTTATTTGAACCATTCATTTGGTTTAAACTGAAGGCTGTAAAGGAAGGGAGACCTTATGAGATAGCAACCTCAGCTAAATTTCTGGAAACATTTATGGAAAGTGATGTTGTTGAGCAGAACTTTCTTTGTGAGCTTTATTTACATGAGCTGGCTTGTCCCTTGGACCACCATTCAAATCCTGCCACTTTCTTAGGTGATGTTCAACTGAGGGCTTTTGCCTCCTTTGTTAGAAATCATGTTCAGTGGGAAAGATCCTTCCAAATTTTTTCTCATAATGAGTCCCACTCTAACCTTTGGGTTTGAAGTGAACCTCAATCCCCTTATCTTTTCCTTACTCTATAGCAGGGTAGGCTCACATGTCCCATCAAAACTCAGCAGATGGTGGAACTTCAAGAAAAGGTTATCTCTATCTATGTTAGCCAGATTTCCAAGCATCAACAATTGGCTTTGGAAGGTAGCCAACATAGATGGCATGCTGCCTCTTCAACCTTGAAGAATAGAGACCCCTACTGTTACAGGGATTTTAAACATGCACTTTCCAGGGTTGAGGGATATGCAGGTTGTATAAAGGAATGTGGAGTTAATTGACTGGGACTCAAATTCAAATTCCCTCTCATCTGGTGGCCAACAAAACCATACAGGGAAGATTTCTCATTGACAAAGGCAAAAGAGGAGAGGTGTTGGAGATATTGGGTTGTCTGTAATGGATTTTTGGAAGAACATGGATCACCTGAACTCCCTTATAAATTTTCCTCTCTCCATGAACGAAGCACAATGTCAGATTTAGATTCAGACTAATGGAGGTTGTTGCATAGGGACATGCAACATGACAGTTAGGGGGAGATGTTGGGCCCAGAAATGACCCCTTTTTGACCACATTTACCTACCCATTTTTGCCTTATCTTACTCCATTATATGCACCAAATAGATTTTTCCTTCACTTGATCCCTCAATCCATACAAGTATAGTTAATTATTGTTTTATCTTATTAATACTTATGATTACTGTAATCAGGACTCTATATCTTGGATTATGCTAACATATGGTGATTTTATAAAGATAGTTCGAGATGTAAAGGATACAGGTGTAGTAGGTGAATGAGTTAAGACAGAGATGGACATTCATTGTTAAGTTTATCTCCACCAATTCCATCTCTATACAAGGGATGCAGTCAAAGGTTACTATTCCACTCAAGTTGTACAAGGGTGGTTGCAACAGACTCGGATGCAATAATGCTCCGTTGCTCGAGGGTAGCTGCAACCGACGGAGCATCTTCTAGATTGATCATGTTATCTCATTGCTGGATCAAGTAACAGACTTCCTATATTTTATACTTTTATCTTTCCCATAGCTATAACAGTGTATCGTAAATGGGGCAGCCTGAAGATCAGAGATCTTCATGGCTGCCCGATATCAGTGGGTAGAAGTTACGATTGTGAATGTATAAATATTGGAAACTATTCCAAGCCATGGGTTGGAAAATTATTAATCTTATTGTATAAGCTATGATAGCAATTGTTTCATCCTACCGTTTAATACAAGGAGTGTGATTCTTCAGATCTCGGCATTTAACTTGTGTTAGCTTCTAGCGTCTCTATTCGAAGGCTGGGCCCGCCTACCTGCAGGGATTGCCAAGTTAATTAGGAATTTAAGTTATTCTATTGTGTGGTGTGAATGTTGTGGTAATTACATTCTTTTATAGTAGCTACAATAGTAATGAACTTATTGTGTGCTTCCTTGAATGATCTGTATTTACATTTCCTGTAAGATGTAGCGGTGTGGTGTGACAATCGACTATGTAGGTTAATTTCCATTTATACAATTGTGTGGTAGCTTTAACAACCAAGCTCATCTTCAGTTCCTTTCCATTTACTTGTATTCCTTGGATTGTGTTAATTTAGTTAGATTGCAGTCATACCTGTTGGTTCAATTCCTGTATTCTCAATTCTTAAATTAAAGATTGAAGTAACTAGTTTTGATGGATCTTTATTTAGTTTGGTAAATTAGGATTTAAATTTCTGCAAAAGTAAGTCTAGATGGTTATTTCATGTTCTATCCATCCCTGGATTGGAGTTGTAGGAAGGTCATTATAATTCTGAATTCTTAGGTAGATGATTTCAATTAGATTAAAGATGGGAAGAGTTTGACTGAACAGATAAGTAGGGAAATTTATTCAGAGTATCATCTACTTAGTGTTTAAGCATATATAGTGCAAATTATCTTTGAAATAAAAGACTTCCCTAGGTTGTCAATTTATATTGATCCTTCTGCATGTTATGTTTTAATTAACTAGCATATAGATGTCCCAACACAATCATTGTTGCATCATCTATTATATTTCCTTTAGGCCATGTTAGAAATTGGCCATCGACAAATGTAACTCTCATTCCTTTTGCATCTAGTGCAGAGATGGAGAGAAGATTCTTCTTCAATCCTAGAACATACAACACATCCTTCATCTTTAAATATTTCTTAGAGTTTAGTTTGTATGAAGCTACTCCACTCCCTTTTATGGGGTATTGATAATCATCCCCAAGTTTCACCTTGTGAGGTGATTCATGCTCATACATATTAACGAATGATTCCTTTTAGCCAATCACTACTCTTCATGTGAGGTAGTGCCCAGAATTTTTGTGGTTAGCACATACTCTTCATCTGAATCATCCTTCTCTCTTCTAAATATTTTGTTTGTTGGTTCATCATCTTCAACAACATAAGCATGGTGTCTATTTTACCTGATGGGACGATCTCTTGCAAGGTGTCCCTTTTCATCACAAGTATAGCATCAAACATTGGAAGGATCTCTCTTTTATCTTCTTTTGTTTCTTGCCCTTCTTCTTGTTCTGATGATAGTTCTCCTTCTTCTCCTTCTTCTTGTAGTTCTTCCTGGTGTGAACTATGAGATATTTATATTTAATTGATCCCATCTTCTCCTCTCTTGTTACAAGTCGAGATTCTTCTTGTGTGCATTCTTCTCGGAGTTGGATAAAAGAGATCAGCTTCATTCTTCCACAAATTCCTTGAATGAATGAGTCCCATGATTTAGGGAGACCATTCAAGGTAGTCATAACAATTTATCCTTCTTTGACATTCTCTTCAACTTCTTTAATTTTTTCTTTGATTTGAGAAACCCTTGTGAAGTAGGACTATATAGTTTCTAAGTTCTTTATCTTCACATTCTTCAATTGGTTTCTCAAATCCATCTTTTGGTTGATGTGCTTTCCCTCAAACATATTTTTCAAAGTACCATATACTTCCTTTAGTGTCTTGAAGGAAGACACATGGGGGATGAGGTGATCCTTAATAGAATCTACAATGATTCTCTTGGTATTATCCAAGTTCTTCGTATGAGTATCCTTAGCCTCATCTCCTTATGGTACTAGAACTTCTCCAGTGATGTACTGGTCCAAATCATTCTCTTCAAGGATCAGGGAGAATTCGTATTTGCATGCTCGGAAGTTATCAGCCCCTCCAAGATTGTACTCAAGCTACATACTGTGAACCATCCTTTGAAATGAGAACCTTAAATGGAAAATCAAATATTTATATCTTACCAATTTGAGGTGTTCAACCTGGTTTTGGAGCTGGTTGACCAAGGGTTTTTTAGAGAAACCCTAATTTTCCAAACTTGGAGTTTGGGAATTTTGTTTGGATAGAAAGATGTGCCTCCTTGAGGTGAGTTGCTCAGCAGAGTCCGTTACTGAAGACTGAGGTGGGAAGCCTCTGAAACTTGATGCCCTAGTTTCTCCTAGCACGAGTGATAGGGTCAAAATTGAAACTTCTTCAAATCTAAAACTGATTCCACCAAAATATGCACCCTACCAAGGAGAGTTAGACTAACCCTCTTTTCTTGATGATCTATGGAGAGACGAACTTGAACTAGGAGGCCCTAGTTTCCACTGATGCACAGTGCCTTCTTTTAGAGAGGCTATGATACCATGTTAGTTTTTCTTAGATATTATTATCTTAGTTAGGATCTTTATCTGAAAGAATAACAAGTACAAAAATATGCATAAGATAGAATAGATACACAAGACACAAATATTTTCACCAGGGAAATCATAAATGAGAAACCCCCATAAAATTCCTTAGAATAGTACAGTCACAAAGACTGTGTCATAAGATGAAAAATCCCAGTAATAAGAAGTATTCAGCAGCTATCTATCTCTCCTCCTTGTCTTTCCTCTCTCTCTCTCTCATGCAAACTTGAGTGAGTGTGAGGTATGTATAAATGAGGTAGGGTGCCTCCCTATTTATAATAATCAGGTGACTGACCTATTACATGAATGGGGCCGACCTCTTACCCTAACAAGGTTGAATTCTCCTAGAGATACTCCAAGAATACATTACAAGATATTACAGTGGGGACTATTTCCCCAACTTACAATAGAGGTTGTACCTCAAGGTATATACACAATAATGACATCCCGAAAGGAGGTAAACACATCTCCGATGGGGTTACAACAACATACAATGATAATATACATCAAAATATCTTAGAAAGTTACAAATACATCAACGTTATGTTAAGTTATGCTCCAGTTGCCATTAGTTAGATCACAATCAATTATCCTAGCACCAATTTGTGTGATTGACGAGAGTGTGGGCACCTTTGTTCACCTACCCTCATCACTTAACTAATTGTAGATTAAGTTAATTATCCAGAGTTTCATTTGTGAGCTCTAGTGGTGATTTTTCCCACATTGAGTTAGCTTCGAATTCAGTCTGAGTTGGTAGATTTGAATCCTATCTTAGGCATTCGGATTCTCCTATATGTACAACCAATGTATTCCATATTATTTATTGATTCATGAATATAATCATGTTATTCCAATTTTTTCTCTATGTGTGTACAATTTTTCCATGAGTAATTATCCGTCTATGATAAATTATTCTCTCTCTTATACAACATTCTCTTCTCATTTGAATTCAATCAGACCGATGATCCTATACTTCATAGAATTTAACACCATTCGTGCTCTTTCCCAAGATTTTCTTTGCCTTTGTGATCTTTCCATTGTATGGAGGATTGAAGTGATGGAGGCCTAGGTGGAGGGTATCGATTTCTCGTAGCCACGAGAAAATATACATGGTGGGTCCATGTAAAAATATCGTAGCCACAAGAAAATACACATTGGATCTTTAGAATAGTATATATCAAGAGAAGAATTGAACTATGTGAATTTCAAACTGGCTCTCCAAAAGTACCAATATCATATGGATAGGTTGTATATCATGTGCAACTCAAGCAATATCATCAAAAAAAGAATCCACTACAAACCAAGGTCTTCAATCCAAAATCCACTAACTGTATGAATTTACACCATGTGAATAAATGATCTAAGGTTAAACATCATAGAAATTGTCGTATCATTAGTCATTGATGTAGACGGTTGATAGATGCAAGGTAACCCACTAATGATGATAATGGGCCCCAAGGTACATAATACATTCCAACAAGTATGACTATATATTCTTATGTTGAACACTTGAATAAACTATCAATCAAATGTCATTGAGGTATACCCATTGTCGATAGCGAGGGCAACTACCACTAATTATTACAAGCTTCGAGGCACTAAAAGGCCTCTAAATATCATTCCCAAAGAAAATGAGTTGTTTATGATAGGAAGAGATATGTTGGAAGGGGGTATTAAAATATCCTTCATCAACCAACATGATAAAGTATTAGGAACATAATATTATTTGAAGGTATTGGACAATAATTGATAGAAACACACCATCAAGTATGTTCCAAATGTACCAAATGAACACAGTACACAAGGAAGACCCTCTAAGCAAAAATCCATAATGAAAAATCAGTGGTAGAGGCAAGGAATTCCACCGATAAGGAAAATGAAATCCAAGGTACAACACAAATGATGCTATATGAATGAAGACCTTTTCATTGAACATAGGGATCACCACTTACACATCGACCAATGTTGAATGTCATTTTTTTAGTGCAAAGAAACCTGCCACAGATGAAAGTAAGTCCTAGAGTGATACTAACTCTAAGTCTATATTTAAAAACAATGTATCATAGTTTATAGGAGAAGACCCGCTAATGATAAGGAATGATGACTCCTCCCACACTAGCATTAGTAAAACATTGGTTATGTTGATGAACTAAGAACTACTTGACAATAGAGAAGGCCAACATGGATGGTCAATAAATTTGATTAATGGTTGACACAAGTTAAAGGCATCCTTTGAATATATGCATGACATAATGGTGACTTGGGGAACAACTAATGCCAATAGGACCAATGATATAAATCGTTAATGCAAAAGGCACCATGGCGTTCTCTAATGACTATAAGATTAGCCAATCGAAGGAGTCACTATCTCAAAATCATAGGACATATCCTAAAACAATACTAAGACCTAACTATAGATAATTGATACAAAATACTTGCTTTGTTCAAAGGTGACATGACTTAATTGTTGGCACATATACATAGATTATAAATATATTGATCCTTCCCTCGTCTCTTTTTATAAATATCATATTTTTTGTCTTTTTCATGTTAGGAAATCCTAGAAAAGCATAGAAGAATGTCATAATATCATGAAAGAGATAAGTATCACAAGGCCTGCTACTATATTCCAAATGCATGAAATAAAACCTATGAAAAACAAAATGCAAAAAATTGCTAGGCAAGAGATGGACACTCATAATAATGTCTCTTCCAAGGATAATGTATCAAAATGCATGAGCAATTGATGCAAAAGGCATACAACAAAAGTGAATGCAATGGAAGAAGGCATACAACAAAAATGAATGAAATAGGAAAAGGAAATATAAAATAGAGTATTAGCCACAAGCGTGGAAGAACCAAATACAATGAAAATGCAATTCAACAAAAAAAAATGGGAGCCCCTTAGGGAATAGCCAAAAAAGAATGTGATAAAATCATGTGGGTTCAAACTCAATGCAATGGTAGGACTAATAGGTCTCTTAATCCTATGAGACAATTCAACATAGGAACCAAAGGAAAAGAAAGATTTTAACCAGGGTATCCCATTAGTTAGGCTCCACCACATGGGTTACACCAAACAATGAATAAGAACAATTTAAATCTCAAAACACAACGGGGTCAATCCTAAGGCCTAACAATTATAGAAAAGGTTGAAAATGCATAAATGCAAGGTAGAATTCTATAAAAATATTAATAAACATAATAATAATAATAATAATAGGCAAATGAAAAGTCAAAGTGGAAATAGCCCTTCACCTTGTGACCAATTAATGTGTATAAGTACATCATCATGAGGCACAATACAAGATCAAAGGGAGGTGCCATTTCCTATTTAGAGATTCTCATACTCTCTCCAATTTCTTTAGATTCCCATACCAAAGATGTTTGTCCCTTTACCTACAGGATTACTTTCATCTTCACACTCAATCCATTTATCCACCTCTAATACCAACCTCCACTTAGCATATTACTTCCTTATTTATGGTGCTCCCTTCTGTTCAAGGCACCAAGAGATAGATGGGCAGTGGCTTGGGAATGGACCTAATATCAGTGTGGCCCTAGAAGTCTACCCACACTTCACAGAGACCTCTATAGCATTGCAAATTTAGACACACTAGTAGCCAGTGAAGATCATCTAGATGTTAGCGGCTGGATTCCCGCTCCATTTAGTAACACAGTATGCCATCCAACTCCATTTCTAGCAGTTCATCTATCTAGTCCTCTAACTTGAGCTTCCTCCATTCAACCTTAGATGCTAGGGGAGACAAATCCAATAGGTTGTGAGACACGTGTCCCATTATTCATTGATATCTTTCCAATCCATATCTTGGAACTACTTGTATTTCTCATCTTTCTTCTAGAGGTCCCTCCCACACAACAACCTAGAGATTGTTTATGCATGATTTATTTAGATTTTTTTATTTTTGCATACTACTTCTTATAGGATCCAACTTAACACTCCCAATTGGTATTAACATCATTGTAACCAACAATCCCTTTGAACTATTTTAATGTTCACTCATCAAACATTAATAAAATTATCTTATCATATCTTATACATGGGTGTGTGTGTGTGTGTGTGTGTGTGTGTGTGTGTGTGTGTGAGAGAGAGAGAGAGAGAGAGAGAGATTTAACCAACGGATCTAGAAGATAAATGGAGTAGTAATACAATTAGAAATACATAGAAGAGAAAAAATTACAAGTAATGATCCAAACGATGTGATATTTAATAACTAATGAAGTCTCAAAGAGAGTACATGAATGAATGATTGATCAATGAGATGCAAGAATACATATATAGGTAACCAAACTTAGGCTTAATTACATGCAAAAACATAAGAGCTAGTTAAAACTAAGTGCAATCACCCTGAATGGTCAAATGCATCCTCTTTAGGAAGTTGTGTTGACCATGCAAATGTTGTTTGTGCTTAACTAAGCCTAGAAAAAATAAAGAGAGGTGCTTTTGTGCTAATATTAGACAAGCACACCCTCCTTAGCAATTTTAATAGGTCATGCAAGTGTAGCAAAGGTTAATTAGTCCTATAATTCCCTCATGAGGTAGTTAACTCAGTCATGCATGAACAACCAAGGTTTAATTGGATATACATGTGAAACTAGAGTGTAATTGACCCAATTTAGGAAAATATGTTGCATTAGGTAGTTTCTAAGGAAACATAGTCAATTAGTTAGTTAATTGAGCCAAAATAGCCAACTAGGGCACATTAGGTAGTTAACTAAGCCAAAATTGTTAAATTGCACAAATCCCTAAAAAACGGGGTTTGACCATGTAAGTGCACCCTCACCCCTAAAATTAGTGGGAGAACTTTGGTGCTCTATTGTCCCGTAAAAAATTAAAAGAAATACAAAATGAGTGTGCATCTACACCAACAATATAT
>LPNX010623040.1:259802-335633 GCA_001517045.1 Pseudotsuga menziesii
AGCAGCAGAAGTAGCTTAGAGTCTCAACATATGCCCTTATGGGAGTGTCAACATAGGTTTCAAGTTCTATATATGCCCTTATGGAAGCGACAAAAAGGAACCAGTCTTCAGTAAACATGAAACAGTAACTTCAGTAAACATAGGAAAAACTATTTTAACCAAGTCTATCCTATCTAAGTGTCTAGAAGGAAGCATGATTATAAACACAGGGAAACTCAGCAAACAAAGTAATGCAACACAAAAAATAGTCCATATCTCTCAATTGAATTTCCCATCAAAGCTTGACGAAGAACCTAGGATGGGCGGAGTTTCGTGCTTGACGAGCTTCAGGGCGAGCTTGTCTACCTTGATTTCCAGTTCTGCAATCAGTCCAATAATCGCATTCTTGGACCTCTTCACCTTACGAGTTATTTTCTTCCACAGATATGCCAAGTCCTTCTCCACGTTTTCCAATATCTGACCACCTTTAGTATCAATATCATCCACTTGATCCTACAACACCTTGATATCTTGCTTCAGATCCCTGATAACAACCACCACAGGCCTTGGAGTCGAGGATGCACTGGAGGATGCAGACCTGGATTCCATTTTGAGAATCAAAATTTCATTCCTGTTCACAATACAGCAACAAAACTCCTGTATATGCCCGTTTTTAACCTCGCAAACGAAGCCGATGGTGCCTCCTGTCCTTCCCCTCCACTGAATAAAATCATTACCATGCAGGGACACTGTGATCACCGTATCACCCATAGCACGAGCCATTAATCCAGCCAAGAGCTCACTCAAACATCCCTACTTTGATGAGACAAACAATGTTTTCGCACCAGGTGAGGGGATGGAGCCATGACATGCATTTAAACTCCACCTTCCTTCTAATGTGAGACCACGTGCCTGCACACCTCCACCTACCTTAGGAGCATGTGAACACATTTCAAGACCCTTGGAGGGGGCCCATGGGAGGAGAGGCCTCAAGGACATAGCCTTGGTCCTACGGGGGAATACAAATAGAGCCAGATCCATTGATTTTTAGCTCTCCAAGGCTAAGAGAGGACCTAAAATTTGCTGCTTGGTCAACATCTTTGTTATTTTTCTGCAAAACATGATAGAACCCGATTTTACTGAATGTGAGGGAAAGTAAATTGATTTTATGGATTAGTTGCTTGAGGTGCATTTGATTCAGAATAGTTTTCTTGGTCATTGCTTGTATAATAATTCTCGAGTCTCCGAGAACAGTGAGTTCGGTGATACCTTGATTCTTGGCAATCTGGAGTTCCTGCTGAGTGCCAGGGCCTTGGCCATGTTGTTAGTTTCTGAGCCTAGACCCCAAGTGAAAGAGGTTTCCAAGAGTCCTTCTAGAGTGATAATAACTCCGCCCCCGCTATTGCCACATGATTTCCTTTTGAGACACCGTCCGTGAACATGATCTTCATCTTTCAGAGTCTTAGCTAAGAGTTGAGCTCCTTTTCCTCCATCCTAATCTCCCACGGGTTCCCCTCCTTGAGCCTTGGGATTTCCAAGGGGAGGTTAGGGGCCAAAATGTCCAGCTAGTCTTCATTGTCAGGGGGAATGGAGCAGGGGTCATTCCAAAGTTGGGAGAGACAATCGCCCAACAGTCCATGAACTTTTGAAGCAACCTGCTCAGCTTTCACCTTTTTCCCTTTGAAGATTTGAGTATTTCTTTCCAACCAAATATTCCAAAGAATGACCTTTGGCAACACCATCCAACATGATTTGGTTCTCTTAGATTTGAGACTGAAGGGAGCTTTGGAGGCCCAATTAAGAAAGAGGGTTGGAAGGATGCCCAAGTGGAGCTCAATATTCTTGGGAAGGGATGCTTTCCAGACATCTCTAGCATATTGACAGGAGATGAGAATATGCTCAGCATTTTCTTCATTGTTGAGGCAAAAGGGACATCTCGTTAGGCCTTTCCAACATTTTTTCTTTAGATTATCCCCAGTAAGAATTTTGTTGTGGATAACCGTCCACGTGAATAAGTCTATTTTAGGGAGGCTTTTGATAGCCCAGATACATTTCCAAACGGTGGGATTCTCATTATTTTTGGTGCACGAGAGCATCTTGTATCCTGCAGAGGTGGAATAAATACCAAACCTATTCCCCCATCCTCTTAAATCTTTAGCTGTATTGGATTCATGGGATTTCCTTTTTAAGTTTCTAAGGAACTGCTCCTTTACACTTTCCATATGAGTTGGGCAAGGGATTTCCTAGCTCTTCTAGGAGCCATCTGGATTCCATTCTGAAATGTCCCAAATGGTATTCAAGTTCCTTCTTTGCATGTGTTCTTTGAGATTCCCCATACCCTGAAGCTGGGCCAGCGGGGGGTCACCCATGATCGAGTCCTCCCAAACCTTAATATGTTTTCCATTCCTAGGAATCCACGTGATCTTCGCAAATAAGAAGGGAAGAGCTTTCAGAAGATTAGGGAGGATGGAAGAGCCCTTTCTTGCACTAGTGGAGTTGTCCAGGCATATAAGGCGACTGTTGGAAAAATATTTTTTCCAAAGGGCCGCTTTGCACCACGTCAACTTACCTGAGATTATATTCCAGAGAATTTTGGCTCCAAGCTCTATATTTTGAAAAGCCAACTTCCTAATTTGCAGCCTGCCTTGCATTAAGGGCTTGACCACTTTTTCCCAGCTAACTAGGGAGAGTTTCTTTTCATTTTTATTTCTGCCTTTCCAGAGGAAGTTTTGAAGTAAATATTCAATACTAACCAGAACACCTTTTGGAGCGAGCATATTGGAGCACTGATATATTAGGATACTAGATAAGACTGCTTTTATAAGAACTACCTTCTCGGCTGGATTCAACCAATTTTCTCCCCAAGTACTTATCTTGTTTTTAATTTTATCAATTATTGGGAGCCAGGAGGAGGATTTCGGGGCGGCTTTGAAGATAGTGACTCCAAGGTATTTGAAATCATCCCACTGGTTTTTACCATTGATGCCAAGGATTTTTCTAATGCCCACCATTTCTCTAGGGTTGCAGTTCCAGCTGAGGATTTGAATTTTGTTGTAGTTGATGAGAATACCTGAGGCTTCTTGATATAAATCTATTTCTCTTTTAAAAATCCTGGACAATATCACACTCGCTCCCCCCAAGAGGATATTATCATTGCAAAATTGGGTGTGGTTCACATCTTTGACACCTCGTGCAATGCAAAGCCCAAGCAACTCATTATTTTACTAACAGAAGTTGAACTAAAAGCTGAGCACGGAGGATTGAATAACATAAAGTAGGGCAGAGAGAGGGAAACCTTGATGAAGTCCCCTAGAAGCCTGAAAGAAATTTGTTGCACGCCCATTCACCAAGGAGGAAATCCAAGGGGATTTGATACAGGCTTGGATCCATCTAATGGAAGCTGGATCTAAGCCAAATCGATGCATAACCTGGAACAAAAAATTGTATCTAACTCTATCAAAGGAATTTGCTAAATCAAGTTTTATAACCATACCTTTTTCCTGATGCTTGATGCTTGAGTGAATTGCTTCCTGGAACAGAATTATATTATCAGTGATTTACCTCCCTTTAATGAAACATCCTTGATTGTTTGGAATGATGGAAGTAAGCACCTCTTTGATCCTATTGGCTATTACCTTGGTTATGATTTTGTATCCAATATTGCATAGTGATATAGGCTTGAATCTATTAAAAGAAGTAGCTCCTTTTTCTTTGGGGATGAGGGCGAGGAAGGACGAGTTAGTGCTCCCTCCAATTTTTCCACTGGACTAAGACTTGCGAACCATTTTAACCAGATCATATTTGATAATTTTCAAGCACACTTTGAGAAATCTGGCTATGAATCCATCCAGTCCCAACACTCTGTCGAGTTCCATAGTCGCCAGGCCCTGCTTCACTTCTTTCTTTGAGACCGATGTGCTTAGCTTTCTATTAGAGAAGCGATGGATCATAAGGGGAACCGAGTCAAGAATGGGAGAGGCCAAGAGGGGGGGACAAGAGCCCTCTTCACAATATACCTTTTGGAAATGGTCATGAGCTGCCTTTTTATTTCTTCGAACTCCTTGACTGATTGTCCCTGAATCTAGATTTCCATTACAGCTTTGAAGTTTTTCCAACCTTCCGCTTGCTTATGGAAGAAGGTGGAATTTTGATCTCCAACTTTGAGCCAAAGACATATAGATTTCTGTCTGATATTTTCTTCCTCGTTCCTACATGTAGCTTGGAGGACATGGTGAATATTGGCTTCTTTTTCCAGACTGGGGTAATCCATCGACTGATCTTCTTGCAATATTTGATGATTTTCCAAATTTTGTTGGGCTTCAAGTTTGTGGGCAGAGGGGGACTTTAAAGTCTTAGCCCAAGCCTTGAGATATCTTTTAAGTCTTCTCAGCTTCTCTTCCCAAACAAAGAAGGGGAATCCATATACTATATCAGCCCAAACTGAGTCGATAAGATCCAGAAACCCATCTTGGCTAATCCAGCAGGGGCTGTATCTGAAGGGGATGGGACCTAAGTTTTTTTCTTCAGTCAGATCCAACAAGATCGACTTATGATCCAACATGATGAAAGGTAAGATGAGAGAATCCAATTTGAATCCAAGAACATCAAAGGATTGTTGTACTAAAAACCTGTCAAGCCTAGCTGCAATATGACTTGGTCCAATTCTTCTGTTGGACCAAGTGAAATTTCCTTGATTCGGATTTAGGTCTTCAAGATCCCAATCCCTCATGACATATTCCACTATTTCTCTTAAGGGGTCTTTGACTAAAGAGCCTCCTTTTTTTCTTTGGAATTAAGAGTGATATTAAGATCCCCTACTAGAATGATGTTTTCTAGATTTTGAGAAGAGAGAATCTCTTGAATACTTTGCCAACAGTCTCTTTTTTCCGTCATCAAAACAAGAACATAGATATTGAGAATTCTTACCTGGATGCCCGTTTCTTTGTGAAGAAGAATGGACAGGATCCAATGAGTATGCAAAAAGGATTGGATTAAATCAAAGGCCTCTTTTTTCCATAAAGTACCTATACCACTAGAAGCACCCTTGGCGCTTTTAGCCAGACCCTCACCATTCTTTCAGAATAGGTGAGCTGACTGAAGGAAGATCCCTTCCTCCATTTTTGTCTCCTGGATCAACAAGATATCAGGACCGAAAATATGAATAAGATCCCTCATTGAGTCCAATTTTTTTTTGCTTCCTAAACCTCTACAGTTCTAGGAGATAATCTTCATTACTTACTTTTTGGGGTTTTGGCTGTCCCTTTGGGCTACCCTTTTTGCCTTGCGAAACTAGAGTTTATCATGGCTTCAAGAGTGACTTGCACTCCCAAAGCTTGTCTTTGTAGGTGGCTTCTTCCCTTCGCTCCTTGTCCATATTCCTTCCTTGCTTGGCTTTTCTTTTGATATGGGAGGGTTGCAATTGTCCTATTTCTCCTTCTTCTTCCTTCGAGGCCTCTTCATCTGAAGACTGGTTCGTTGATTCAGGGAGGTTGTTTTCTTCCTGGATTTTTCCTTTTTTTGATGGGCTTGCAATTTCTAGAATCAGGCTTGGGGGTTTCCCATCCTCCCGATCTGGGACCTCCTCATTTCTAGTTTTCAGAGCTTCGGTGGCCAGAGTCTCTGAGCTAGTGCCTTGATCGAAGCTGGGAATAATGGGGGAATCTTCAGACCTAGGAGGGCCCGGGATTCTCTCAACTTTTTTGTGGGCCTATTGAGCTAGCTTTGGCTCATTTTTCCTGGATCCATCCTTCTTCTTGGTCTCTTTCTATATCAATCGGCTTCTTAGGGTAGCTCTTTTGGAAGTGACCATACTCATGACAATGACGGAATTTAAACAATAGCTATTCATAGTCAAGTTTTTGGTAGTGTTGCCATTCTCCAACTGCTAATTTGATAGCTTCAGGAAGCCCTACTTCCAGATCTAATTCTACATAGATTCTGGCACAAGAATAGTTCTCTTTTGGGTGAGCTTTATCAATATACTTATCGATCTTGTTTCCAATGGCTTGCAAGGAAGAGGAAGTCCAACAATGAATCGAAAGGTTGGGGAGAAAGATCGAGAATAGAACAACCTTGGGGACATCTACTACAGGATCAAAGTCTGGATTCCATATATTTAGATATAAACCTTGGGGTCCCATGAAGTACGGCCCACTTTGAAATATTAGATCTCAGTCTTCTTTGGCGATAAATTCAAAGAGGAATAAACCTCTGCCTACTGCATAACAAGTAACGCTATTGGAGATCAGGGGTCTCCAGTTTTTTTGAATCCATTTTTCCATGGTCTTAGGTGAGGACCAAATCCCTGTAAACTGGCCAACCAAAGCCCGATCTTCCAAAGAAATGACCACATGCATGGGGTGCTGTGGGGGAGACCAATGATTGGGACTTCATCAATTTTCTTCACAAATTTGGGGATCAGAAGAGCATGATCGATCTTGGATTTTCCAGAGATCAGAGATCTGAAAGCCTTAATCTCATCACACAGGCCCATGGGGGACCCAGAACCACCGTCAAGAATGATGGCCCAGCTAGCGCGTCCGCCTCCCAGAGGCACAGAAGCAGAGGTCTACCAAAACGTGCCGGCACAGAACCCTAGCATGCACGAGCCTCTCTCCTCCTACAATATATATATATATATATATATAANAGACACCAATTTGATGTATGAGACCCCTTTATTTGTGGGACAAGGGACCCCCCTCTATGTTGTGATTTAAATGCTAAATTCTACAAAGGTGTACATAACTTACCCCCCTCTGGATTTGAACCAGTGACCTCCTACGATATATTCTTATAAAAATAAAAGAAAGAAAGACTATTCACTGCATTTGGTATCATACCCAACTTGAGATAATAAATCAATAAACTTCAAGTCAACCATATATGTTGGCCCTAGGAAAAGTTAAAAAAAATTATGCCAAAATTCTGCTCAGGAAGATGAATATTTTGGTGGTGCAATAGAATAAGCTACGATAGAAGAAGTTGTGATCGAATAAGTTATAATAGAAGTAGCCATGCCAGAAGGAACCAAATGAAAGAGGAATAAAGCAGTCGAAAAGTAGATTTCAACTGATTTTGCAGGAAGAGTTAGTTAGACTAAAAGCTTGCTTTTAGTCATAAAATAACGTTTGTATTTTTGGGTCGATAGTGCCTATTTTTAGTTATAACTAAAGGTATTAAAATAGGGGCATCTAGAACCCAAAATTTTCAATTATGTGGGGTGAGTCTTTATAACAATTAATTCTTATGTAATGTAGTCCAAAAGGAAGTGTATACTTACATACATAAAGTTAAGGCCCCCCTCCAGTCGGACACCATAGCTGAAATCGTTGGTTGGGTAAGTGAGGCTCGATAGAGGTTGGTGAAGCAGATAGTCTATCAAATGAAAATTGTGATTCAGTCAACAGTTGAGTCAAGAATAGTAAAAGCATAAAGGCTTATAAAAGCATGAACCCAAGTTGTGTGCGGGTTAGCTAGTGGGTTGTTGGTTGTTGGAGAGTTGAAGGCAAGGAGAGAATCGATCCAGGTTGTGTGCGGATCACCATTTTGGAGGAAGAGAGAAAGACCAAACCCATAGAGCATGAGATGACAGATGAATGTATGCATTGTAAAGAATATCTAAAGAAGAGTATGCAAGCTGAGTGTGTAGACCAAAGGTGCTAAACCAATTCTCATGCCAGATGAAGAACACCTTTGTGGTTTTTCTCGGATGGGTTTCCATGTTATATCTTGTCTCTGTGTGTTTAATGTGTTATTTGTGTCGAATGCATAATTGATATAGATGAGCTTATCTGAATGTGTTGCACATACTTAAATGGTGAATGAACTTATATTTGTGTCGCATCTTGAATATTTTTTAATGCTTCATGATTAATGTTGTTATTTATGTTGACGGATCAGTAGATAGTTATCATGAATGAATAAATAAGAACAAAGGTTTAATTCTGGTTTTGGTCGAGTGAATTTGTCTTGTTGTAAGGAAAAAATCCTCGACATAATTGAAGAAACCTGGTTTTGGCAGTTCCCAATAGATATCTCGGGTGAGAATTCATATGCATTGCAACTGTCTCCGATGGAGTCTTGCTCTGTCAAGATGATATCTTGAGCTTTTTTTACGAACGAGGAATCTAAACCTGGGTCGACTGAAAGTACACCAACAAATGGTTCTGTTGTTGGGACTGTGAATCATTCCGATGGGGATATGTTTTGGTATCCAATGAAGACAAAAATTCAAGATTGGGTCGATTATAAGGAACTAGAGTTTGCACGAGAAGAAAGTGAGGGATCATAGTGGAGCTTGACTAAGTGGTTGGAACGATACCTTTACATAGACATTCATGAAATTTTATTTAGCGAATTTCCCATTGTATTGCATGAGTGGCTATTGAATCTAGAAACCCAAAAAAAAAATTTCCAATGAGGAGAGCCAACCAAGTGGAGTCATCACTTGAAAAGAACTAGTATCCCTATATCTAGGGTTGTCTACTTTTGGATCGACAGTATTTTAAGCAGATATATCACAAAAATCATAGTTGACATGATAAAGTCATATAGTGAAACATAAAGATAGTTTTTCCAAGGATCGCAAGGTCGATATCCGAAATCTTTGAAATTGTGGATTAAGATGCTAGTGTGTGAAAAAGTGATCCTGAAAAATGGAATTCGACAAGTAAAAGTTTGTATGCAGAGACCTGGGATATGTCGCAAGAAATATTGTGAGCAAAATGGGTGGATATAAATTGATATGTTTTCTGGTAATAACAAGATTGAACTAGAAGTTGGAAGCCTAAGGAGTGAAAAAATATTTTGGTAGGGAAAGAGGAGAAGAAATGCGGCAAGAAGAAGAAGTTGCAGTGTGACCAAAGGATAGGAATACAAATTGGTGTCGCACGTTGATGGAGGATCTTGCAATGAAGAAGAGGATTACTACCTGATACCCAAGAAAGGAGAAGAAGAAGAAGCACTATATCAAAGTCAAGATTACGACATACCCATGACCCCATGCACATCACCAAAAGAAATATTGAGAAACACATAACCTAAGGTAATACATAGAAACATATTACCTAGTGGTTTTGCTAATCCGACTAACAGTAAGAGTGGAAATAACAGTTAGGGAAATCCCACTATTGGAAATTTTAATTCAACAGTACCAAGAGTAAATGGAATGGTTGGAAATGATATAAAGTTGCCAATCTCTAATGGAAATGGGTTAGAATACCCAGAGAAACACTGGTTTCTATGTGAATCCATATGGACCGTGTGATAGTTCTAAGGTGAAACCATAAAGAAAGCTCATATGATAACAACCCTCAAAGGTCATGCACTCCACTGGTACATGAAATTATCTATAGTTCCTAGAGGAATTTCTCAGAAGACATTGGATTAGATCCAAACAAGATTGATAGATTAGTTTAAGAAACTGAAATATGAGTCACAGTTCATTATAGAATTGAAAGAAATTAAACAGTTACCTATGAAGTCTATTTGGGACTTCTACCAAAGATTCAATACTTTGATCGCCAAAGTAAGTTTTCAAATGTCGGATGTCCAACACAAAGAGTGGTTTATTGTGTCGATGTTGCCACATATTCATGTCCCATTAATGCAATAGAAGATCATATCTTAGAGTGAGGCTCTAGAATTGACTATGAAATTATAAGACTCACCAGTTGGAGAAACTGGTCCAAGAATGATGCAAATCAAGTCACAACTTGTCAACCTTACACTACAACTTTAGGATATCAAGAAAGGAAAGGAAACAACGTGAAATCTAATAAATTAAAAGAGTTCTTTAGAAGTTGTTTAACACTAATACAAGATAAAGATGTTGTCATAGAATTGATGGCTTTGATATAAGAATCTCTAGAGACCTGTGACTAAAAATAAGGGTTAATCATATTGGAAAAATATTGAAGGTTGGTCATGAAATGAGAATGGCTACCCAGATAGGATACTATGACATGGACTATATTATCCTGGACTTGGGATCTGATGTGAACATTCTTACTAGGAAAAATTGGGAGAGTATGAGAAAATTGAGACTAATATGGTCTCCTATACAGCTCAGACTAGAAAATCAGTCGAAAGTTTTACCTATCGGTCGACTGATGCAAGTTACTATCAAGGTAGAAGGAATTCACACTTATGCAGACTTTGAGGTGATTGACATTGTTGATGATACAATTCTATATCCTGCACTTTTTGGGATCAATTGGGCCATTGATAACCAAACTATCATCAATTTCAAGAAAAGGATGCTAACATTTGAAGATGATGAACTAAGGGTGGTCGCACCGCTTGATCCTATAGAAGGCCAAAGGTATGTCGAGAAGGTGAATCATGAAGGATAGGGTGGATATTTGGAACACATCTATAACATTACTTTTGAAATGGATGATTATGTGAATCCAATGACTAACGAAAAACTCAGCTGGTGAAGCGTTAGTTATTGCACATAATATTCTGGAGAAGCTCTGGAAAATTGGCAGAATCGATTGCATGAAGTATCCATGAGAAGATGCACAAGAATTAAAAAAATCCATGCGACCGGTAGGTATTGAGGTATGTGATCTATCTA
Source organism: Pseudotsuga menziesii (assembly GCA_001517045.1). NCBI lineage: Eukaryota > Viridiplantae > Streptophyta > Pinopsida > Pinales > Pinaceae > Pseudotsuga > Pseudotsuga menziesii. Next base: position 270,364 of record LPNX010623040.1, read on the forward strand.
ATTATGAGGGATTTCCTAACTTGGACTCTTTTCTAACAGAATTCAAATAAAAAGTAACAAAACCTCAACGATTGTCAGCTTTGGAATTTACATTGAAAGCCACACCTTCCAGATGGTGGATCGCACATAAAAGGTCTATCTTAAGATGGCCCCAATTTTGGAGATTAATGGAAGTTCAATTTGGAGAGAAGGTTATGTACACTGGACAGAAATATACAGGAATGACAAGTCATGTCGAGCACATTGAGAATTGTCGTGCGACATGGGAAGCATGTCCATGACCGAAATGAGTCCATCATTTTGTACACACATTGGACATGATACCAAGCAACTGGTATACATCTATAGAGCTACGACGAGGGATATTAGAATTGGAAGATTTAGTTTTCTGTTTTACCCAGACATTTGAATTTGTTGATCATCATCTATCGATTGATGTTGCTCTACAAATAATTAAGAGTAATATATTTGAATATACTCTTGTATCAATGACAAATTTTAATCAAAGCATCACAGTAGTCCAGTACTGGATGTAGTGTTATAATCTAACAAGAAAACTAGATGATGATGATCCCCACAACATAAACATTCAAGAATATGAATGCACTCATGGGGTGGAAGGATCAATGTGTCGAGCGACAAATTTCTGAATCTATTAAAAATCAAGAAAGTAAATATTGGGTCTACAGAAATCCAAAGTTTGTCAATATTGGAGATTACTAGGACAATGAAACTGTTGGAAATATTACATACTTGCTACATGAATTTCAAGATCTATTTCCCATGAAATTTTTAGAGATGAAAGGAATTGTTGGATACCTTGTAGAAATGAAGATACCATTGAAGCATGACACAAATCCTATTAAGAAACGAGCGTACATACTGAACCCAAGGTAAGAAAAAGTTAAGACATAGTTATATCGAATGCTAGATGCGGGTATCATAGAATTTGTCGAAGAATATGAGTGGATCATTCTGATGGTAGTAACGTTTACAGATGAAGTATTGGAGAGTGTCGTGGGTCAAGAAGTCTATTCTTTTACTAATGGATTCTATGGTTACCATCAAATCAGAATTGCGAAGGAATATCAACACAAGACCACATTTGCGACGAAGTGGGGATGTTTCTAGTATATAGTGATGACATTTGGACTCAAGAATGCACCTGCTATCTTTTCCAGGATAATCGTCGCTGCTTTCAAATATTTTATTCATAAATTTATTGAAGTCTGCTTTGACGAATGGATGGTATTTGGGCTCATAAAAGATCACATTAAAATCCTCAGAATGATGCTGGAATGATGTAGGCAGTATCAGATTTCCATTAACCTCAAGAAGTGTATGTTTTGTGCACCTTTCGAAATTATGTTGGGTCACATAGATTGTTGCGATGGAATCTTGGTTAATCCTACTAAAATTGTGATCATCGTTGACCTACCACCACCCAAGACAGTAAAGAAGTTGAGAACGAATATGAAACATACAGGGTATATCAGAATTTTATTAGAGGTTATGCAGAGGTGACTACTCCTATGGAAAAATTATTAAAGAAATATGCCAAGTTTTAGTGGACTGAATAATGCCAAGAGAGCCTAGATCTCCTGAAGAATAAGATGGTTACAACTCCCATATTAGTTTTTCGAGACTGGAAGAAATATTTTCATGTACATGTTGATGCATTATCTGTCACACTCAACATTGTACTTACGAAACTTGGAGAAGGTTCCATTGATCATCTTATTGAATTTGCTATCAGAAAATTATCAACAACAGAAAGGAATTACACCACGACCAAAAGAGAAGGATTAACTATGGTGTATACGGTTCAAAAATTCTGACACTATCTCCTGTTTGGACATTTCAATATGTTCACTAACCATTCAATGTTTAAATACATGTTCAATAAGAAAGTGTTGGGGGGGAATAGCTATCGATGGATTCTCCTCTTCCAATAATTTGATTTCGAGATCATTGTTAAACCTGGTTGATTGAATTCAAGACCCGACCTTCTGTTGTGACTAGAAAGTGGAGAAGATCCTGGTAATCTCAACGATAGCCTTCCTGATGCACAATTATTTGCGGTTAATATGTTTGATGACCATTAAAGATATATTATGAAATTATTGTGTATGGGATATACACTAGCTGAATTCACTACAACGTAGAAGAAACAGTTAGTCGTCAAAGCTGCAAATTTCTGGCTGATTACTACACAATTATAAAAAAAGGGATTAGATGAAATTCTCCGTCACTGTGTTTTGGAGCATGAGAAACCATTATTCCGAAAAATATACTGTGCACAATATTTTACAAGCAGGATTGTGGTGGCCTAATCTACATGCAAATGCTTGAGAATATTGTCACAGCTGTGATATCTGCCAAAGAACTGAAAAGTCATTGTGACAAGATGAAATGTCTCTAGTACCTCAGATAAATTTATAGGAATTGGACAAATGGGTTGTTTATTTTTTCGGGCCTATTAATCCACCAAGGAAAAAAACAAGCGCATGATTCATTATCACTACGATAGATTTACCTGACCAGATGGGCTGAAGCAACGCTAGTCAAGGATTGTACTACTGCGATCACTGCCAAATTTTTGTTTGACAATGTCGTGACTAGATTTGGATGCCCAAATATTTTGATAAGTGATTAAGGTACACACTTTGTAAATCAATTGATCGATGAATTAACTATATAATTCCATATTTAGCACCAGAAGATGATGTTGTATCATCTACAAGAAAATGGTGTTGTCGATGCCTTCAATAAAATCCTAGAGAATGAATTGATAAAGATATGTTATATGCAAAGAGATGATTGGGGTCAAAAAATCCTTGCAGTTTTATGAGCATATCACGCAACATGTAAAAAGTTGACAGGTCAAACTCCATTTCGACTGGTATATCGACATCAGGCTATCATGCCAATGGAATATAGTGTACCTAGTATAATAGTAGTTGTTATCACTGAAATGACTGATGTTGGGGCCTTCAAAGAAATATTATTGCAGCTTGTATAATTGGAATAAGACAGGTTTGTCACGGTCTATTATCAAAATGTTGAGAAGATGCGACAAAAGGCTTGACATTACCGACATATCAAGAACAAGAAATTTTGGGTCAGAGATCTTGTTCTTCTATACGACAAATTCTTTTTTAAGCATCCTAGGAAACTTAGAACATATTGGATGGGACTATATATTTTTATCCATATCACTGAAGGAGGAGAAGTGCAATTGAAGAAGTTAGATAACACAACTTTCAATGGATTGGTGAATGTAAGTTGGTTAAAGCCTTACCAGGATAGCCGCAATTACGTCGACTAAAAGTTTAAAAGTAGTTCAAAAAAATGAGGAATGAAAAATACAATAGGGAAAAGAACAAGAAAAAGACAAAAAGTCACAAATTTATGAGTGTTATTTATAAGCGTTATTTCTGAAAAAATATGAGTGTTTTTTGTTTCAAGTTTACAAGTGTTTGGTCACATACTTTTTGTCTGTCGTAGAAGAACAAAACTGTCAAAGACTCTCTATGGGTCGTAGACGAAAAAATACCATATAATGTTTGTCTATCATAAGTAAAGAATTGTCGTTGCAGGATCTGGGCCTATTGCATAAAAAGAATTGGTTCCGCATAAGGAATCTTAGTGGCAGGTGATAGTTGGATAGTAGTTAATGAGAGGGCACGGGAGATTTTGGCAGTATAATTTTTTGTCACTTGTGCCATTAATGCACAATAAATACCAATTGAACTGANGTGGCAGGGGATAGTTGGATAGTAGTTAATGAGAGGGCACGGGAGATTTTGGCAGTATAATTTTTTGTCACTTGTGCCATTAATGCACAATAAATACCAATTGAACTGATAGGCTAGGTGATGGTTTTATTGGCAGTTTCCTTATAAAGCTTGCTCCATGTGATGGAAATCACTAAGTCCTTTCCATTTATTGCCCGATCATGTGAACTGAATGGTTGATTGAATGGGTATATGTATATCATATTCGTGCCAAAGTTTTAATCATTCTATTGCATCCAAATAAGAGCATTGAATTGTTTTCTACAACTGTAAGACCCAAATCCATTGTTTATAGAGTATGGTTTTTTTCATATCCAGTAAGAGCATTGTTAAAGAATCAGGATTCCAAACTCCTTCACCTACACCCATTATAGAAGACACTACAACATTTGTTCCACCATCACCCACAGTTGCAGAAGAACCTGTACAATCACCAGTGATTCCACCAGTTTTTTTACGGCCATACCCACCTAGCTTGTCAAGGAAGAAATGATCTGGTCCTCGCAAGAAGGAAACAATGCCTCCATCAGAGGTTGACCCAACAAGAAATGCATCCATGCTACCATACTATGTCATGCCCAGACCAGCCAATGAACCTAATGTCAGAATTGGAAAAAATGCAAAGTATTCCTTGGTAATACCTGCCATACCGAAAGGAGTTCGGGTAACATCGTACATTATTCTGAACTTGTAGAAGATGGGATTTACTGACCACAACTTACGTAAGTTTCTAGAATTGTCAATGAAAAGATATATGACGTATGGATGAGAAAAAAATGATTCCCTTATTTGCATGGTTCCAATGGAATGGGCACGAGGACTGGACAAGTCTGGACTGTTGCCGCTATTGTACATGCCACATTTCAGCCGTACAACAGAAGTGAATGCCTATGTCAAACAATTGCTAGTATTTTTTTTATGGTTGACGTCTTTTGGTCAACCAAAAGGTTTCAATGTGTATCGAGTTGATAGCATCGATCACTAAGCATCCCCTTGAAAGCGTCGATCCAACACCATTTTTCACTAGGAAATACTAGGACACATCATTGACGAATAAGTTGAAAGATAAGTGTGAGCTAACAAGGGACATGCGAGGCTTTGTTATCACCTCCATCAATGATACTATTGTTTGGTTCGCAAAAAAATTCTTATCTAGAAATTTATTGCGCAAGATGCGACTGAAATGCACCGCAGGGACAATTGTTGTGGAAGAATAATGTGTAGCGGGGATCCATCTTAACTAGTCATCGTACCTCCTAAGTGAGCTATTAACAGACATCAAAAAGGTATAGTAAAATGGAATCCTATTTCATTATTCTTGGCTACTAAATTTGATTTCTTTTGTCGCATGAGAAAAACCACCAAACTACCAAGGGGTATATGTACCAATCCCATGCCGGGGAGCTCGATAGGTTCGACAAGGAGATACCTCATAGGAAAAGAGATAATAATGTTGAATTATTTTTACAAGGAGAGGCCTTGCGATGCTATATTAAGAAGTAATATAGACTTACCAAGGCAACCATTAAGGGATTTCAGAACATTCTCTGATTTTTTGTCGTGGCCCACCATATTTTTTTGGAGCCTCGACAGGATCTCAAAAGCAGTGTTTAGACATGCATTTTCAATTATCTTCTTTTGAAATTGATTCCATTGTTCAATATTGGCTAGCTGGAAGGAGAGTACCTTTCGTATAGGACCAACTCTTTGCTGAAGAAGAGATGTGACAAGATGACCCATCAAAAAATAATAATGGAGATAAAGGGGGGGTCCACTAGTCGAAGAAACCCCAAGAAGCTCTCACAGCCCTGATGACTCTAACACAACCCCAACAAATCCAGTGTTGGGAAAGAAGAGAAATAAATGAGAGAAATATGAGAAGAGTCTCAAGAAGAGGAAGGCTGAAAAATCATCTGGAGTTGTCGTCCTCACCAATGATGATAACACTATTTTGACAGAAACAATGGAAAAAGTTACCAATCAAAGCTGCAGAAAAATGGATGAAAGACAAATTGAAGTGATAAGCAACATTGTAGATTTACTGCAGACACTTTGTAAAGTAGTAAAAGAAGTTCGAGTGGCGGTCGACCAAACATCATACTCTACTGTGTCGTTGGAAGAATATGGTCCATCTGAGGAATGACATGATGAGGGATCGTTGAATCCAACTCCACCTATCAAGGTTTAAGTATTGGGTCAAGAAAGTAACCTAGGCACACCAGAACTGAATGCGATGGTCAAATACCTTGGTCATGTCGTTGTGGATTTTTTTGCATTTTCGATGTATGAAGTGCATGGCATTCAAAATGTTGCAGAAACATATATGAAGAATAGGTAATGTGAATTGGTTAATCAGTTCAAATCCTCACACAAAACAATTAATAAGATGAAGAAAACAATCCAAGAAGTAGAACATAAAGCAAATACATCGCAAGATGATAAGCATCGATTGGATACAACTATTACACTGACTTGTAGCAGTTTTATAGAAGTTTCCAGAATCCAAGGTATTTTGACTTGGCAAGGTAGCAGACAAATTCTATAAGTGGATTACGTAGTTGGAATTGTAGATAAATCCTAGTACACCTCCAGAGGTACTGGTCGAAGAAAGAAGAAAAGCAATAATTGAGTCTGCGACGAAGATAGAAGAGGAAGAGGCACTTTGTGTCAAAGCGGTTGAGGAAGTTTCTCAATCATGGGAAGCTTTGATCGATGATGACAAATTGGAAAAAGTAACAGAGCAGTTGCATACTACTGAGGAAAAATTTAACAAACTGAAGAGCGATATAAATAAGTTGTCGACTATAGCGAAAATGGCCAAGGCATATGACATGAAGAAGCTAGAACAACAAGTAGAAAAATTACACACCCATTAGCAGAAAAGAATAGATCGGGTCACAAAACTTCAAGACAAAGAAGAGAAATTAAAAGGAATCATTGAGCCTGCACAAGAAAAGGTGTGACAAGCCTCGGGGTTGGTATTACTAAAAACTTCGGAACACATCAGTTCTGAACTTATGGAAAAGTTGAAATCAATGGAAGAAGTGTGATAGGAAACATAGAAAGTAGTGAAAATATTCCAAGATTTTCAAAACAAGGTTGCAATCATGAAAATTTCAAACTAATGTGGCTCGAGCCACAGGTGAGTATTGGGGGCCTGCTGCCCTAGGAAAAGTTAGATAGAATTCTACCGAAATTCTGCTAAGAAAGATGAATATTCTGGTAGAACGATGGAAGAAGCTGTGACAAAATTAGTCGTGATAGAAGAAACCAAGATGAAAGAGGAATAAAGCAGTCGAAAAGCAGATTTTGACTAATTTTATAGGAAGAGTTAGTTAGACTAAAAGCTTACTTTTAGTCATAAAAGCATGATTGTAATTTGGGGGAGATAGTGTGTATTTTTAGTTATAACTAAATGTATTAAAATAGTTATAATTGAATGTATTACAAAGGTTTAATTCTGGCTTCGGTCGAGTGAATTGGTCTTGTTATAAGGAATAAATCCCCGACATAACTGTAGAAACCTAGTTCTAAAAATTCCCAATAGAAATCTTGATTCAGAATTCATTTCGTCGCAGGTTTCAACGATGGAGTTCTGTTTCATCGAGACGATATCTTGGGATTTGTTGACAAACAAGGAATATGAACCTGAGTCGACCGAACTACACCAACAATATAGCTTCCACAAAAATTAAATTGTGTATCCACCATTTAAATCCCTACAACCTGGTATTGTCATTGTTAAATTGATACATATGGGTATATGTGGACACCCACCTTTTCCACTGGCTCAGAACTATTTTTCATTTTGATAATTTTGTTGTAATTTTCTACGGTTTTTGGGTCCCAATCTTTAGAGGTCATTTTGAGGCCCTAAATGGCGTTTTTGACGATTTGGGGGGGCAAATGTCTTTCAACGACATATAATTAGCCTCGGTTGAAAGTTTTAAATCTCAGATAGACTTTTACAATGGGCTATCGACCGCCCAAAATGGAGATTGTATGCAAAAGTTATGACCTCAAGAAGTTGATTGTTCAACTAACCACCTTGGGGCCGCAAACTTTATGAGGATTCATCTCCCAGGGTTTGGTTTAGGGTTTTCTATGTCTCTAAGATTTTATGATAAAATTCCCTTCGACCTCCTTTTGTATTCATCTTGTCACGAGTGAGCATAACAGCCACATATCTTATCGGAGATACAACTACCACTATTCTAGTTGTTTTTGATTTGCAGTTTGTTAGGTTTCATTCATTTAATAGAATCTCAGTTTACTATATCACTGTGTTTATTTGCATATATATGTGTATGTGAACATATATATGCTCTTTCATTTCGTTCTCACATAAATTTGGATCCGTGGTATCAAAGCTTTATGCTCTTGTGGTTTCTTAGTGCATGTCCCCAACAAGATCTGAATATCGAGATTTGAGTTTCGAACTAGTTGAGCTTGGGGAATATACATCTCATCGTCCCAAGCAGCCTCACATAGTGGGATAATAAAAGAGAGATGACAGAGTAGGAGATCCCATTAAACTGTTTCTTGAGGAATCCATCGCATGATAGAGGAACGAGATGATGGATAACTTCTTCTAGATCCTTCGAAGAATGCTTGATCCAACTAGTAGTTAGCATGTTGTCGAAATTCGACAAAGTCTAGCACTTTGACTGCTTCAACTACTCTAACTGCCTCGATAGGTTCAGCATCCGCTTTGACCAGTCTGAACCTCGACATAACCAACCTAGACAAAACTCAACAGGTTTCATGCTCAACATACAACATCTTGACATACATTGTCAGCACCAGTCGAACATCGACATAATGTCTCTGTCTTGCAGTCATCTGTGATGGTTGAACTTTCGAACCGTTATAAATTCTTGTAACTGAACCTAACGGGTAGTCACCCATGCATCTCAGCATCCTATATAAACATGTACATTATTGTAACAATGGAACCAACCTTCATAGAGAAGATGTAATATAGAAATTGGTTTGAATTCTTGCATATTGTCTGTATGCATACACTCTGTCCACATAGTGTCTTTCCTGCTTTACTTGTCCTTTTTCTATGCTTCTGCCATAACAGTTCTCAACTCATTCAGTCGACTGTTTTCCCCAGCGTGCACTTGGGAACAGTCTTGGATCATTGGTATCAAAGCTTGATCTTGTTCAAATCTTAAGTTACATCAGCACTTCCATTGAATTTATTTAACTTATGCATGTTCAAACGTGCTCGCAAACTCCACAACACAAGCAGACACTTCCTTCGAATTTAGAAAAGATGGCCGAAGAATTAGATAATAGACATGCAACTAACGAGACAAAACAACTCATAGAAAAATCACTTGCTCGCCAGTGGACCGAAATTTTTACCCAGTTCAGTGAGATTCTCATGCGAGTTGCTTCGAACTCCAGGAAATCTTCAACGCGACCTCACATCGATAAAATCAGCCCCTTCAAAGTGCAAATGAATCTGGACATACTGAATCTTGAAGGAAATATTGGCGTGGAATTCGTCGACAATTGGGTACAACAACTGGAATCTTACTACTCTATGAATTAACTCTCTGAAGCATATCACCATTGTGTCCTTGAAGATGTCAACCTCCATACACTGCTGGTGGGAAAATTTATCAGCAAAGATGGAAAAATAAGGCGACCCCATATCACATTTGTAAAAATTTTTGAATACGTCCGAAAGGAGTTCTACCCACCTAAATATCTTTAACAGCAGTATAAGAAGTGGTAGCAGCTAATGCAATGGAAAGACCGGTCCATACATAGTTACACCGACAAGTTCTATCGACTCATGGCTAGACTTGGAATCTAAGAAGAAGAGAAATTGCTTGTCCTGAAGTACGTCAGCGGATTAACCCCGTACGTTCAACAAGAGATGGATTTTCTGACTGTAAGTACGCTTGCAGATGCATTTCATTACACCAGCATTCTTGAAGCTAAACAAAAAGGAAAAGAACATTTTGCGAACAAGCCAACAGATCAAACATCCGATAATTTTAAGAACCCTTCTCAGCCAACTCCACCAAATCCCAATCATCATAAGAAGAACTTATAGAAATACAGGAGGGATCGTAGCAAACAAGATCCTACTAGGAAACTGTGTGATTATCACAATTCAACATGGCATGATACGTTAGAATACAAATCTCAAAAGACATTTTTGGATAAATTGAAGAACATTCGACTTTTCCGATAGAACCCTGGTAGAATATGATCTATATGCATCAACCCTCTTGGCTTCGACCTTGACCACTCTAAGAGCCTCAACTATTGTCAATGAGGAGGAACGAGAACACATGTTCCATACACAAATATGGGTTCAGAAAAATCCATTACATATGATTGTGGATAATGGTAGCCAGAAGAACTTTGTTTCTGAAGATCTTGTGAAGAATCTAGGTCTTGTCACTACTCCACATCCTCAGGCTTACAAGATCGGTTGGATGAAGGATGGATAGGAACTAAGAATCACACACCAATGCAGACTCACCTACTTTATCAAGCCTTTTGAGAAGTACTCTATGACATGGCACTGCTTTCCGTAGCTGATGCCTTGTTTGGGAAACCTTACCTATGGGCTCAACACGGTAATGATATCGGTCATGGCCTCAGAAGGTGATTGTCAAAATTCAAAAAATTTAAAATCAATGGTACGGTATACCAAATCAACAACCCACATCAACAATTGTTATGAAATATGCCAAACAAATAAAGAAGCTTATCAATGATGCTTAGAAGTTCACATTAATTATGATAAATCCTCAACATTCCAGGAATATTGCAGCTACAAGTCGACTCACCGACCAACGCAACTCCCGAAAACAACAACAGATCAATCACATTCTTAAGGAATACCAAAACGTATTTCAAGAGCCGAACGGAGTACCTCTACATTGTCAGGTAAAACACTCCATTGAACTTGTTCCTAGCTCTTCATTACCTAATGCATCTGTTTACAAAATATCCATTCTCAAGAATGAATAGATTCACAGGAAAATACAGTATTTGATCGACAAGGGTCATATCTTCCCCAGCTCCTCTCCTTGTGGAAGTCCAGTCGTCTTAGTTACAAAGAAATAATAGACTTGGCGCATGTGCATCGACTATTAGGCTCTCAACAAAATTTCAGTAAAGAATAGATACCCTCTTCCAAGGATAGATGAACTCATTAACAATCTGAAAGGTGCTAAGTTATTTACAAAGCTCGAACTTAAGTCTGGATATCATCAAATTCTGATCTAGTCCACCGATATATGGAAAACGGATTTCAAGACCAAGGAAGGATTGTTTTAATGGTTATTCATGCCTTTCAGATTAACAAATGAACATGCAACCTTCGTGAGATATATGGATGACCTTCTACGACCCTTCATCGGCAAGTGTATCATTGTCTATCTCGACGATAGATTGATTTTCAGTCGATCATGGGAAGAACATGTCAAACAACTCTGTCACTCTCCAACAACATCGACTATATCTGTACATGGATAAATACTCATTTGGGATGACCAACATCAAATATTTGGGGTATTAGTTGACTCTGTAAGCATTCATGTCAACCCATAAAAAGTACAGATCCTCAAAGATTGGCCCATTCCTCAAAACATTCATGAACTAAGAAGTTTTCTTGGTTTGGTGAATTTCTATCGATGGTTCATACTCGGCTTCAGCCACATTGTATGGCCTTTGGATCAGTTGATTAAAGGAAATGGGAAAAATGTCTTCAAATGGACACCAACACAACAACAAGATTTTGAACAACTCAAAAACAAGCTTTGTAATGCACTAGTACTTGTGTTTCCTTATTTGCATCAGCCCTTTGAGAATGAGATGGATGCATCGAACTATGCTCTCAATGCAGTGATCACTCAGTCAGGTCACCCAATCGCATTGATTCTGAGACTTTCAATGACACCATTAGAAGGTATTTGATGTATGAAAAAGAAGTGTACGCCATTGTGCAAGCTCTTAAGCAATGGAGACACTACATTCTTGGCAAGGAAACAATCATCCTCACTGACCATAAACCTTTGTGGTTTGCTCTGTCCCAGTCAAAACTACAGACAACTTGACAAATCAAGTGGATTAATTAACTACCACAATTTAAGTTGGTAATTAAGTATCAGAAAGGAAAATCCAATGCCTCAGCCGACCACCCATTACTCTATTGTCTACAGTGATGAGTATGTAGAGTTACGACAACACTACTTGGACACAATTGTATTTAGTAGACTGTGAGTTCTTCACAATTTATAGACAGCTTCAGACCAACACAATGTCTACTAACAACTACTTCCTTAAGGACACCTTGCTATACAAGATTGGACAGCTTTATGTACTGACCGGTGAGCACCAACAGAAGCTCGTCTGGGATGCGCACTACAGCAAGACTGCAGGACATTTTGCAAATGCAAAAACACTTGTAATTCCCCAAAAGTATTTTGACTGGCCTTCACTTAAATATGACATCAACAAGTACATTCTATCGTGCGTGGTTTGTGCTAGTGCTAAATCGTTGAATCAAAGATAAGGACTGTACACACCCCTACCAGTTCCTAGTCGACCATGGGAATCTATTTCTATGGACTACTTGATGGGATATCCTACTACCAAACATCGGAATGACGTGATATTAGTAGTAGTCAATAGATTTTCCAAGATGGATATACTTATACCATGCAAGAAGACTACGATGACAAAACAGACTGCTCAGCTCTTCATCGAACATGTGTGGAAACATTATGGCATCCCAATGACCATTATTTATGATAGAGATGATAGATGTGTCAGCACCTTTTGGAAAAATATCTAGCAACAACTCGACACGATACTTTCTTTTTCGACATCCTTCCATCCACAAACAGGCGGACAGATGAAAGTTGTAAATTTCCTGGTACTAACAACTACATCACATGTACAACCATAAGCATCATCGAACATGGGATGATAGCCTTCCATACATATATCACAACTACAATCATTCTCAACATAGTTCTATGGGAAAGAGTCCATTTGAGATATGTTATGGATTTCAACCCTTAGCGCCTATTGAATTGATAATTTCCTCGACATAGTCGAATGACACCGAATTTAAAGGACGAGAAGTGGAGAAATAATTAAAGTTCATAGATCAAATCTACAACATACAGAAATAAGAACAAGAAATGTTGCAACGAGCTAATGCAAAAGCTAAGGCCTGACATGACAAGAATCATATTCCTCATTCATTCCAAATTAGGGATCAGGTCTGGTTACATCTAAAGAAGGATCACTTCACTGGTCCATATAGAAAGTTGAAACCTTTGCGATATGGTCCATACAATATCCTTAAATAGATTGGAGAAAATGCCTTTCAGCTCGGCATTCCTGCATGCCTTGGCCGACATCCAGTATTCAATGTAGATCTACTTCAACCATACCATTCACCATTGTTGGAACAGAATGACTTGCAGACAATAGAAGACGAAGACATCCATCCATATGTTCAGAAACCTCTTCTTTGTGGCACCATTGTGGGATGGTGCATACACCATACCAAGATGAACTCCATTCCCTTTTTTCAAGTGGCTAAATATAGACATCTCCCCGTGCAAGGAAAATGGTACTTTGCTACCGAAGTAACAAACAAGTTTCCTCACCTGAACGAATACATAATGGAGACCATTGTTTCTTAAGGAAGGAGGAATGATCCCACCAACAGTTGGCATGTTTTTGAACTTTGACAAAGTCTAGCACTTCGAATGCTTTGACTACTCTGACTGCCTCGACAGGTTCAACATCAGCTTCGACAAGTCTGAACCTCGACAAAACTCAACAGGTTTTGCACTCGACATACAACATCTTGACATGCCTTGTTGACACCAATCAAACATCAACAGAATGTATATGTCTTCCAGTCGTCTGTGATGGTTGAACTCATGAACCGTTATAACTTCTTGTAACTGAACGTAATGGGTAGTCACCCAAGTGTCTCAGCATCCTGTATAAACATGTACATTATTGTAACAACGGAACCAACCTTCATAGAGAAGAAGTAATATAGAAATTGGTTCGAATTCTTGCATATAGACTAGTCTTGATGTTTTATGTTAACTATAGAACTAGGTACTTTCCATGATTGTCTTCTTTTTGGAATTCTTGAAGGCATTCAACTACCAAATTATCACTTCTCATTGTTGTCACTGTTGGAGAAAATTATAGATCCAATGTATGTATTTTTTTCTAGTGGGAAGCACCTTGGGATTCCTGATTGGATCACCTTCATATCTAGGTGATACACAACAAACCTCTAAAGAATACTTCAATCCCTAAGATCATTATCAGACACAACTAGCTTCAAACACTATAAATGAAATCCAGAGAGGGTGGAGATCATATCATGATCAAAAGAGAAAATTTCCTTGTATGGGGGAAATAAATGCTCGATAATGTGACCTTTGGACATGAATTCTCATATTTTAAATGCCATGGACCTTAGTGCCTAAAATGTCTCTTGTTTTTATGCATTCTTATTCAACAATAGTATTAGTTGACTACCTGATAATTTACATTCAAAAGGATTTTTTGTTAGAATCATTGTCCATGGGATTATCTTATCTCTTCAGTTTGTAATTGGTATAGTAGATAAGATAAATTTAATGTTGAACAAATGGCCACATTATGTAGGTCAATGAGATTTACCCATGTTTAAAAATGCTTTATGTTGAAGCTAGAATTAGTTTCTGATGTACATTCCATTTCTTGTTTTTCATGGCTTTGTTTCCTTTTGTTTCAAATCTTGTTCTTGTGATACATTTTTCTTTATATTTTTTTAAACTACTCAAACTTGTCTCATTTATGATGACATAAATCCTATAACCAACGAGGATGCCATACCACCAACAACAACGTAATTGGATTTTTGTGTAGCTTTTTGTCAATAATCCGTCGGATTTTCGACGACATACGTGTCTGTTAACTGACAGTTTGGGTGGATTATGGTGTTAGTTAACTAACATATTAATCCATCCAAACTAAAGGTTAAATGACACTTATGTCATCTCTTAACTGATAGTTTGACTGGATTAAGATGTCAGTTAACCGACAGTTTGGGTGGACTAAGGGTCGATTAATCGACACTTTTACCGTCACATTTTTGACAACAGTCCTGGAAATTAAAGTCGGTTACTTGACAATCTATGTGTAGGATATTCGAAGGAATATCATTGCATTTACCTATCTATCATGGGATTATTTTTTGTCATATTTATGACATACTATTGGGGTCATCGAATATCTAATGCAATTCTACCGACGATTAAAAATAGTCCACCTTGTCGGATGTTAGATGGAGTCTTGTCAAAATTCAGAAAAATATGCTGTTGTATTTTGGGTTCAAATTTACTTGTGCAATCATGTCGGATCCACCAGTTTCCCCCCTACCATACCTTAACGGGTACTCTCCTTCCCTCGGGAACCCTGAGCTCGACGGGGCTTACAATACTAGCTAACAAAGGAAGTATGACACCAGACTGTTGCTGGGAGGATCCCAACCTCTCTCACGTCATACTGAACCACACCTTCAACCATAGGCACCTCATAGAGACACAACCAGAATGTGCTCAAAACTATGGTAGATCCCGAAAAAGGTCCCCATTGCTTGCTCTCTTTTTCCTTTTATTTACATTTTGTTGAAACCCATGCATCCACATGCACCACTTTTAAATTAATTTAATTTCTTTTTCTTTTTATTCACCCACCCAATTTCTAGTTATCTTAGGTTCTTTTTCTTTTAGTTAGGATTTTACTTTAGTTCAAGTTCCTGAGTTTACTCTTTTAATTGATTTTCTCAATTTAACTTTATTTAGCTTCATTTTTCTTGTTAATATTTTTCCTAGTTAAATTATCTAATAAATAATTTATTTTCCTCTTTTTTTTGTTTTTAATTTAACTTACTAAATATTTACTAAAATTATTTCTAAGTATTTTATTACCCCCCCCCCCACCGTTTCACAATTAATGTTGATTACCGCCGCATTTTCTTCGCGTCCAGNCTTTCGATAATTCCCACAGGCAGGGAGTTGGAATGACAATGAGCCAATGTTACCTAAATCCTCCTACCCTGGGGAGGATCAGGTGGTTCCTAGGGAATAAGGTTGAATCCTTATTGTGTGCACCCTTGGTACAATCCTCATGAGTGACTGACTTGCAACCTACCCTCATGACATGTGCACCTGATGAGATGGAATTTTCCTCACTCTATTCAAAGCTCATCGCGTCATCCAATTTCTAGTCTTACAAGTATAATTTTTCAGCCCCGTCACTTGATGTGGATCGATTGGAAATCACAATCCCATCATTTGCACATAAAACATCATGTGCGTCAAATATTATAAACAAGATTTGAAACAAAATACGAACATCAAATTGACATAACTACTGAAGGTTCTTGAATCATCCAGAGTCCATGCACGTCATAGATTTATGTGCATCAAATATTATAAACAATATTTCAAACATAATATGAACATCAAATTGACATAAATTGTCGAAGGTTCCCGAATCATCTAGAGTCCATGCACACCATACTTTATGTGCATCATATCTTATACCATAATTAAAACATAACATAAAACCAGATGGATATCACCTGTCATAGTTGTCGACTCAGATAGATTCCTTGTATAACAAATCCTTCTCGCGTCTCATGTACCTTCCTTTCCTGTCAGACTCGATAGGCCATCAGAGTACATGCTAGATAACATATAAAATTTTGTTAGCATTCATTTACTATAAACAACATCTTCGAATTGCACAACATTGAATCCTTGTTGATAATATCACATGATTATTCATTCATAAATGCAAATCACAGTATAACTGTACTCACATTTTGAACAATGTTGACATCATTTTCATAATCACAATTGCTTATCATTTGATAATATATCAAGTTATTTTCCTCTTAGTTATTCTCCCTAAGCAAATAATTGTTTCATACATGTCCAGGTCATCCAAAATTGGATTCCTTCAAAGAATAAGTCCATGCATAGTTTTAGTGCTCAACTCACATATAACTAGGTCATTTGTCATCAAATTCCCTCAAAGAATAGTTATCATAATCGCAATAGTGTGAATGAAAATAGGGTGCTACATTTAGACAACTATATTACATGTTTTATAAAAGAAATAAGCCAATATAATCAAGAAATGTATGAGTTGTTCCATGCATTCTCTCTATGGATCAAGAAGAACAACTATTGATGGCATGTTAGTAATTCCTTAATCCACAAAGGAAAAATATTTTTAGCCAGATTCCTTGCCCTCAAAATTCATTAAGGCATAGTCTCTAGCTCATAGGGACTTTAGTTCTTTGAACACAATGAAATAATTTAGTGAAATGCCAATGGGTCTGCAAAACCAAATTCACATTGATAGATAGTGTTGAAGGGAATATGATGTGTTGGGTAGATAAGGTATTTTCTTAGCAAGAGTTATTATTTTCTAGAATGAAACTAATGCTTTCACATTGAAATATTCATGTCCATAGAAATGTTGAAGATTAGGTTTTCTTGCTTATTCATTGAAATTCATGTGATGGGTTCTTTCTTATTCATTGAATTTTATTTTGGTCACTTAGCTATTTGGTGTTAGATTCATTATGGTAGGTGGTGGATCTAGACAACACATACTAAGAGGATGGAGTGTTGAAGGAAATATGATGTGTTTCGTAGCTAAGGTATTTTTCTTAGGAATTGTTATTATTTTCTAGAATTAAACTATTGCTTTGACATTGAAATATTCATCTACATAGACATGTTGAATAGTATATTGTCTTGCTTATTCATATTTTATGCGAAAGGATCTTGGTTATTCATTGAATTTTATTGTGGTCGCTTAGTTGTTTGTTGTTAGATTCATTATGGTAGGTGGTGGATATCGATATCACATGCCAAGATGATGGAGTGTTGAAGGACATATGATGCATACACAAGCATAATTCCAACATGAGCCATGCATTATGCAACAATGACTAGTAGTTTTCTTGTTAATTAAAAAGGTTGGTTATCTAATTGTTCCAAATGGTTAAGGGAATTTTAACTATAGTAAATTTTTCAATATATGCATATATATTTTACCTCAAGTATGACACACTTGATTAGTTTAGGGAGCCATTGGAATAATGTTCTACCTAGGGATGTTGGGATGGGGTAATTTGGATGTTAAGTTGATATACTTTATCGATGTGTCTATGATACATTAGACATCATATTGTTAAGTTAGGAACCTAACCATTGGTGATTAGTGATGGTAGTGGAGATGCCACCAAATGATAGTTGGTGATAGATAGTTACTTACAAAACTATTATTCCCTCTTTCTGATGTCCATTTGGTTGTGTTCCACATTTGATAGGTTGGTCGATGGGATTTATATTTCAAGATCGATATCTTGTCTTGTTTTCTACCCTAGTCAAGGGAGACCTATATGGAATTCACAATTATAAATGAAATTCAAATTCCACTACTTTCTTCTCTGTTTTGAATATTGATGTCTTGATGCTTTCTACTCTTTAATGGATTAATGCCTCTACCTCACCCAAAATTTTCAACTTATAGAAGAAATAATCTATTAAAGTACAAAAATAATTTGGTTAATACATGACCTCATCACACAAAGAGAAGCGAGATGGATTATACAACCCACATGAGGATGGATGTGGGAAATTTGGCATGCCATCATTTGGACCCAAACCCTTTTCATTCCAAAAAGAATGTGGAACCATACGAAGCTCTTATTTTGTAGTTCTTCCATCAAATTGACATTATCTCCTTTAGTAACAACACTAGGGAATAAAGTTACCATTATTACCACTAGGAAGGTTGTTAAATGTTGAGGTGACAGGGACTCTTGTTCTTCTTTTACATTCTAAATTGAGTCCAGTCGAGTCCAATTGGACCCTAATTCGCTAGTTCTAAACCCAAGTCTACGTTTTAAAATTTTGGATTCAAGCCCTAGTTGGATCTTCATTTTTGGTTAGGTATTTCATGGTATCACTAGGGAAGTCAATACTTGATGTTAGTTCAACGTATCGTCGACTTTTTTTTCTTCTATGCAATTATAGACATCTCTTTTTGGTTAGTTAAATCCAACATTATGTCTCCTTTACATCCATCTCTATTCAAATGTTTAGATGATGCTATGTCTACAATGTCAATGGATATTTTTAGAAGTTCCAACAAAATTACATAGGTGTCGATTTATCGTCTACAATATAACTACAACATCGAATAATAAGAGAATAATTGACGACAATTGGATGGATGGTTCACTATTTTTTCATTAATGGGATTTTTTCGTTGCTTTTCATAGAGTCCAAGGATGTTTTTTTTAACAAAAACTGGAAATTGCTATTATATTAAAAAGGTTGTGCAAATCCATCCATATATAAAAATTCCCACAGCCTAGTTGATAAAACTACCCGAGGCAGAATCCCTATTATAAGCTTTTATATACTTGCAAAAGTTCTGATTAGGTTTCCCATCCTTGTCCAAGAAATGGGTGGAGTGTATCCGAAGAAACTGTTTAGACAAAAATATGCAGAAAAACATTCAAAACAGACTGATGAAAGGGAGACATTCTTCCATTCTATCTATCCTGGGATGCCATGGGCCCGTAGAACGATTGAAACATCTTCCATTGGAATGATATATTTATAGGGGGGCTCCTAACAATGGATTCATTGGTTTATCTTGGCCATCCTTTTCAGCTCCTCCTTTATTTAATCCATGAAGGCCAATATTTCTCTCATAGTTACCTCTAGGTCTTCTATGCGTGAGTCCAAACAAGAAAGATGTAACGAAATGTATTTGACATCATCAGAGAGTTTCCTCAAGGTCTCTATTCGTGGTTTCAAACACCCTCCTTAAGTTTTTCTTGAAATCCTTCATGCTTCCCTAATAATTGCAAACATCTCAGTCCAACTTGCCATGTTCTCCACAAAAGGCTTTGAAATATTGCCTATTGTCGATTCTCTATTCTCATGGGGACCACAATTGTCGACAGTTGTAGAAGATTTTCTAAATGAAAGGGAATGAAATATTTGGATAAAGGAAATCTCGTTATTCTCCTCCCACTGCACTACTGCAGGATGTGCTCACATTGAAAAACCCTCTATTGTCATACAATTAAACTGACCCAAATCCTCCCTTACCATATTTCTCATCACATCCAGCAATGCATCATCAATTTCAAGGGTGTGAGCCTGCAAAATTAATGGGGAAGAGATCGTTGGTTCATGGAACTTAATGCTCAATCATCCCACCTATGTCCTTTTAAGTTGATAGGGGACTTCCTTGACATCCGAGAATCCAAGTGTCTTACACAAAGGGATAAATGAAGAAGGGTAAAGGGAGGGGGTGGGGCACACCCCCATGATCCAAACTTGTTTCCAATATGTCCTTTTAAAACTATATGAAGTCTTTTTTCTCTTATATAGGGAACACATTTACTAACCATAGAGTTTGTTTCATAAACAACCATACCCTATTTGTTTCTATCACCTTTGTTGGCTAGCTTATCAACAATCCCATTGTTTTCTCTTTTCACATGATAAAATATTATCAAAGGAGGTTTGTTAAGATGTGATATACACTCATAAGTCTTTTTACAATTCTAAGTACCTGCTATGTACCCCTCGTGCATCTTCTGGATCACCTTCTTGGAGTCCCCAATGACCATCAAACTAGGAATTTTTAATGTCAATACTATTTCTAAGCCATGAAGGAGATCCAACCACTCTCCTTCATTATTGGTTTTAAGTCCAATCCCCTATGCAAAAGAATTTACTATTTTTCCTACTAGATAAAAAATGATCCCTCCCACACTTTCCACCCCTAGAACAATCCAAGGACATTACCTTACTATGTAGTCATTTTTTTGGATTTTCAATCGACGTTACGTCACTTTCTAGTTTTCATTTTTTCGACATACAAAATACTTTTTAACTACTTCTCACATGTTGATATTTGATGTTATAACAAATCTATGATGACGATACCTCACTTTTATAGGTCAATGTTACAATGATGTGTGGCTCAACACTTCATTGGAATTTTTTGAATAAGGAACACATGTCCCTCAAGGGACGCAAAAAACTCATCTCTTCAGTGACAAATGTTCATCGATAGGAAGCCGACGTGTAACATCTTATATTACCAACATTTAAAATCGTCGATGAAACGTCTAAAAAAGGATTGAATCTTGTAGTGCCAATACCATGGGCCTATAAAACATTGGATGAAAAACCATGGACCGACTCAACCCGCACCCCGCGCTAGGAGGTGTGTACGATCCACCTACAAAGCATATAAAACTAGGGTATAAACATGACTAAAAACAACAAGATCTCTTAATCAAGAAGATCATGCTCCATAACCAACAAGAGGGTAAAAGATGAAAGAATAACCAAAAAATATGATTGTCGAATATTTGAGTGATGAGCACTATGAATTTTATTCTTCAAATGATGTGTCTACGAAAAATGTGATTGAGTTTTATAAAATTTCTCCAAATCATTTTCGATAGCTTTGTAATATTAGATGTGATGACAAGCAAATCAAGTCTCCGGTGAAGAAATGAAAATGAGGAGTAGAGGAGGGTGATTTTTGGTTTCCAAAAGAAGCTTCTAACATTTTACAAATATATATCAAGCAAAAATAAATTAGTTCCATTGTGGATTCTCTAAGAGATAATACAATATTTGTCTGTCTATCTTGTTTTCCATCTACATTATAGAAGACACCAAAGGGGATTAGTTACTTTCAAAATGCATTGTGTTGTGAGCTAGTTGTGTTCGACATATGCAATTGTTGATATTGATGGACAGATACAAATATTCTTGAGTTGTTATTTTTCTTAGATTCAAACACAAAAGCTTTTAATTGTGTTATCATAATAAATATAGATGCTTCATACTCGATTCGGAAATCATTTTCTCAATCCACAAAGAAAATAAGAAAACATGTGATAGAATATGATGTTATTGGCGACCTTAGATTCTTTGATAATGAATGATTTATAGGTTTGTCTCGTATACGAGTTGGATTAGAGGGGCTCACTCTGCCATCTATTTTTTGAACATCGAGTGGATCGAGGTAAACTTACCACTATTTGGTTTCCCAAATTTCAAAGATATACGATTCCAATCAAGAGAACATGTCTTTCAAAAAGAAAGGGAATGGTTTTTTGGGTCCATTTTCTGAGAAACTTAAATTCATCCCAAGGAACCGTCATCTTTTTCTATGATGACGCTAGGCTAGTTCGTTCTCTATGCAAAATATCATATATCTACATTGTTTATATTGTGGAAATGTTAGAATAAGAATTGTACATGAACCAATTCTTCCGGTCATTGTTAAATGAGATAAATGAAGGTATTTATATCTATATTTACAAATTTTATGTTTCATTATGTGTTTCGATTCTCTTTTTATTTATAACACATATCATTTGATTCATGTTTTTAGATGTGAGTGTGGGTGCTTCACAAGAATCCTCTACTAAAAAGAGCTAATCAAAATATGGTGATGATGGTGTTAAGAATCAACTAAAAACAATAATTTTGATAGAAATGAATAATCTGTGAATGGTGTTGGCGAGGAAGGTGAACTACTAGATCATGTTCAGTGATTCTCTAGAATTGGAAATTTGACATGTTTTCATTTCTCTATAGGGAGATACTGACAATATTCATTTGCTAATTCTCATCTACTAATTCTTACAAAGGAACACAAGGAAAATGTGGAATCAACCATGAGTACTAGGGAACGACTTGAAAGGTCCATTGTATCTAGTATACCTTTCTCTCTAAGCAAATCATATATATATATATATATATTCTTTTCACACGGTTATAAATTTGTTTGATAAAAGTATTTTTCATTTTATGACACAAACCTTATTTTATGTAGATACCCATAAAAAACATTTGTTGATTTTAGAAATGGAAGGTTTTTTGTTTTCAAATATAGGAACCATTAGAAAGGGGGCCCATACATTTGATAGTGTCAACCAAGAATGTGATTTCAAACACCGTTTGAATTTGTATCGATCATGACCAAACACAATTCATTCTTTGAAATTGTGTGATGATAAATGTGAAGTTGGAATTTGGACTTCCAAAGGTGTAACTAATGGTAGGTGTTTGTTCAACAAATTCCTAGGAGAGAAGACCAAAACATTTGACAAAGAAATTAAATTGTTTTGGTATTCTCATAAATTCTCTAAAGATGATTCTAGGAAAACCTTCAAAGGTGCGCAAATTGTGTGCCGTGAGTTTGGAAATGAATTTCCACTGGAATGTATAGATATTATTGTCTTGGATGGTGCAAATATACAAGGAAGTCCTACTGAAAATCATATTTTCATTCAACCTCTTGATGTACCTTCTGAGGAAGATAAATATTTGGTTGGAAGTGTTTGGTAGTTTTTTTCCAAATTGGATGTAATGTCGAATATTAGATCGTTCATATATTCATTAAGCATTGTGAAAAACTTGTAATAGACTACTTGTTGTTGAAACATATATTTTAATATTTAATTATTTGTTTGTGTCACTTCATTATGATTGTTTTTTTACTTCATTATTTTTAATATTATTGATGTGTACTTTCGAGCACCATAAACACTTAGCTACTATTTACTTGGACAATATCTACATGTTTATTAATTTAATGGCTTTTATATTGTTGTTGCACAACAACGACATAAAAGCCATTAAACTAAGAAGAATTTATTGGTGTTGGGTGTAAAGGAACTATTGTAAAGGGATAATCATAACTAGATTTGTAACCACATAGTTACAAATCTGGTTATCTTTTTTCTAAGAGGCCAGAAGATCAACTAAGAAGAGTTTAAAGGAAATGTTGTTTAGGGATAATCAACACTTCTATATTATCTGTACTTTTATCTTCTTCTAGTGGATTCTTCTATATTGTGATATAGTCGACCTTTAATGTTTCCTATGAAGGACACATGAAAACATTTTTTATGTTTTTATTCAATATTGGAAAAAAAAATAAGAAGAGAACTATGCAACTAGTCATGTGTTTTTCTAAAATGAGTTGTCAAATTCTCAACAATTAATGTTTTTTGTTATATACAAACAAACGTATTAATATGTAAAAATTTGAATATTAATGGGATTTTTGTTTTGAATTTATTTGTTTGCGGATACAATATTATTAGATAAAAGGTTGATAATATTTAATATCAATGGAGTCTTGTTACATGCACTATATAAAAATTCATTGCAGAACAAGGCATTGCCAAGAAAATCAGACAACATATTCTTCTATGTTTTGATCTGTTTGAAGTGTGATTTTAAATTAAGTCTGAAATATTGAATATAACAAGTTTAAATTTCCATTCAATAAGTGCAAAATTATAATACAAAATATAAATATCAATTCAAAAAAGTGGAAAAAAGTTTAAGAAAGTCCAAAAAAAACCTTTCTAAAGTGGAAAAATAGGTTTCAAAAGTACATAATTGGGTTGAAAAAGTGCAAAACCAAAAGTGTCAATATTGAACACTGTACATACTTGAAATTGGCACTTTTGGGGCTTTAGAAAATCTGATTTTGAGATTTAGAAACCATGATTTTGGGCATTAGAAAGGTCATTTTTGGCCTCTCTTCAAAGAGGCTTGGACTAGAATAAATCTAGATTTAATGAAATGGGCATTAAAAGGAAGGAGAATTTAGTATGTAAGTTGAAGAAGAGCTTGTATGTCCTAAAGCAAGATCCAAGGCAGTGGTATATGAAATTTGAAAGGTTTATGATAGAACAAGGTTATAGTAGATGTCATTCTGACCACTGTATTTATTTTAAGAGGCTATATAATGGAGTTATATCATATCGATATTGTATGTAGATGACATGCTTGTTTTAGGTCTGACGTGTAGGATATAAATGTGTTGGAAAGGAAATCCTTTGTATGAGAATAACAAGAGACAAGAAAAATTGCAAAATGGTATTGTCTCATGGTGAGTAGATAGAGAAGGTGTTAGAGAGGCTTAGAATGCAGAATGCAAAACTAGATAGTGCACATTTGGTCGACCATTTCAAACTATCTAAGGAAATGTGTCCCAAGACACGAGAGCAAATAGAATACATGTCCAAGGTCCCTTATTCATAAGTAGTTGGTAGCTTGGTGTATGTGGTGGTGTGCACAAGACCAAATATTGAACGTGCAATGGGGGTTGTGAGCAGGTATATGAACAATCTAAGTAAAGAGCATTGTGAGTCAATAAAGTGGATTATATGGTATTTGATTGGATCTACAACTCATGCATTATGTTTTGGAGGTTCGAACATTGTACTATAGGGATATGTTGATTTAGATATGGAAGGCGATAAAGATAGCAAGAGTAGAAACCAAAGAGCATGCTTTTACTATAGGTGGAACAACAATAAGTTATATTTTGAAACTGCAAAAGGTTGTTGCACTTTCAACAATGAAAGTAAAGTAAGTTGTTGCTACAAAGGATAGTAATGAAACTATTTTCCTACAAAGGTTCATGGAGGAATTCAGTAAGAAGCATGAGAATAGAAGGTTGTACACTGACATCCAGAGTGCCATTCATCTTGGAAAGAACCTAACATTCCATTCTAAGACTAAACATATACAACTCAAGTACCGTTGCATACGATCAATTTTGGAAGATGGATAGTTAAAGTTGGAAAAGATACATACTAGTCAGAATCATGTAGACATGTTACCAAAGGTAGTATAACCAAGGAGAAACTGAGTTCCTACTCAATTTCAATTAACCTTCAAGCATGAAGGTGAAGATGAGAAACTTTCCCAAGTCCAAGATGGATCAAAGTCCAGCAAGTACAACAATGGTGGAGTTGATATCATCGGTCTCCAAGTGGGATATCTAAGTCAAATGATTGTTTCCAACCATGTTTGGACCCTAGAATAAATAGATGAACTATAAGGGGGTCCAGGGGGGTGACCCACTCCATGGACTTAAGTTTTGGGGGGGTTCTAGGGAGAAATCCCCATAGGGAAATTTTGTGGCATGTTCTTGGCCATTGAAATGTGGCGGGGGAAAAAGGCGATTGACAATAATACAATTCCATAGTCAATATAGACCATTAATTATTATGTTACATATCTAATGGTAGAGATTATGCTTATGTAATTTTTCCCTAGAAGACAACCCTCTTTTAAAGAGGGAATTATATTACGGTTGTGTAGTAGTGTGTGTGTGATAGAAAATGAGAGAGTGAAGAGGACGTTGCGGTGGATGTGTTACAAGTTGTATCCCTTCATTTTTTTGAGTGAATAAAATAAAGCACTGGTTCTTTCTCTATGGATGTAGCCTATATCAAGTGAACCACGTATATTGGTGTCTCTCTTGTATTTTGTTCTTATGTTTTATATTTCGACATCTTTTTTATTGCTATATGATCCTATTTTTCTAACACCTCGGTCCTTGATATCCATCACATCGATTGTATTCAGGTCAGGTCACGGGTGAGAACCACATCTCCAAAAAGAATTAAAGAGATTTCTTGAGTTGTTCTACCGCTTGGGAGAACACTTTCTCCTTTGGTAAATTACCACCCATTTGAAGGCATATTAAACCTATAACTAAACACATCATCCAAAATTTCAGAGGAAGGAAATGTATATCACTTGGCTCCAAAATTGTAATAGACGCAATGCCATTTTTTTGTTATGAATTTCTGGAAAAATGTTACGTTTATCACTAATTCGTTCCAAACTGTAAATGAAGCGTGATAACTTGTTGTTCATTAGAGAAAATGGTTAGATACATAGCTGGATCACATTGATATGTTGTCGTAACTAATTTCTCTAGTTTTTGCTAATTTATACATCTAAAGATATTTTTAAGTTCATGTGAATGCATTTTTTATTTTAATCATTGTTATAGTTTTCTTCATTTTAAAAATGATATTGTTGATAATATCAATTTTAGATTTTATGATTTTCCTTTTTTTATAAAATATTACAAAATATTGTTATATTAATATTAATTTATTTTAATTAAATTTAAATGTTGATTATATAAATTCTCAACTTGGGAGTTAGTGCCACATGTGTGACCCATTCGACCACATTAGGTTTTATACGTTTTAATTGAGTTAAATATTAAATTGAAGTGACAATGAGGTACCACATGAAATAACAATGTGGAAGTGGAAACCACTAAGAAAAGGACGGTGAGGCAAATGGGTTAGTTAAATTACTAAATTGGGAATAGTTAATTGGCCACTTTTGTCCTAATTTTCATATTGTAAAAGTTGTCTATAAACTTAAAACAAATATATGGAAAAAAGGTTGTTTATTCACTTAAAATAATTATGGCACTTTTATGTTAGCATCTATGTTTTCAAACTTTGCAAGGAATGTGTTTGCGACTGGAGTTTGTACCTAGATTATAGAAGTTTGAATCCCATACATCTTAAATCAATGGAAACTAAAGCTGAGAAATGGTTGCATAACTTAAGGGAAGGATAAGGATCAAGTTTAAAGATTCAAGGTAAGGAATCAACTTAGGATAATGATATATTGAGTAAGCAATGCAGATATTGGGTGAACATAATATAAATAATGACATGAATATGATTTAAAACCTAATACTTGACAACTATCTTCAAATATCAGGAAAACATGGGTGAACATAAACACTTTCGGAACTGTTAAATTTGTGAACCATTGATTTACAAGAAAATATGAAAGTTGTAGGAAAGGAATTATGCAGTGGAATAATCAAACAGAATGTATACTGAATAGGAAATTCATGCCACAAATTTTAGATAAATCGGACAAGAATTGCTCAGATAATCAAAACATTAATCTTCATTCATTAATCAATAATACAATGATTATACAATAAATAGAATTTGAATACTGTGGATAGGATTCAAATCTACTAGCTCAAGTTGATTGAATAACTAACTGGGTGTATCTAAATCACAGTTGGAACTCACTAGTCTAACTTTGGATTTCTAAATCAGTCTGCAATCAGTTAACTGCTGAGGTAGGTGGGAAAAATGTGCCACTCTCCCTTCATGCATGATCCAAATTTATGTAGGAACGCAACAAAATACACAAATAACCATAAAAACAAATATGCAGCAGAAATAACACTTCATTTCATTAATCAATAACTAAAACTTGTTTACATACATAATGGAAATAAACTAGCTAGAGTGCCGGTAGCTTATCTCTGAGAAGAGATGCGGCGACTATATGCCTATGAACTTTGTGTTACAATGAGGCTCGAAGGCCTATATATTATTGAGAAACAATGGAAAACCTAACCCTAGGAGGTGAAACGCCTTAATGTGGGCCCCGTTGGGTAACTTGGTACATCAATTTCCTGGGCTCGTAACTTTAGCATACTACCTCCGTTTGATGCACATGATACATTGTTAGAAAGATCTATTTAAGGACTACATCCATAAACAACAAATATCAAGTTCAAAATGGACTCATATTTTCCTGACCATTCGATGCCAAAAAAATGTCGTTTAGGGCCTCAAAACGGCTCCGGAAGTTTAGGACCCGAAAAACTACCAAAAACAGTAAATTGTGCTACAATTAAGGAAACTGGAAAACTGAAAGAAACAATGGTGGGGGTCCAAGAGGAATAGGTGGGTGGCCACTAATATCCTCTTGGATCATTCCTCCCCCCTTAGGAAGCAATGGTCCCCATTGCGTTGAGTTCCTCCATGAGATGAGGAAACTTCTGTTGAACTTGGTCCCTAATGAGCCACTTTCCCTGGTGAAGAAGTTGACCTACTTTGACAACTCGATATAGCTAGATATTTGGCTGGCGAGTGTTCTTGATCTGTGTGTCCATAATCCAATTAGTTGTGGCTTGTTCCATGCAGTCAGGGTTTAAATCTGTTGGTGTGAGTTGTTTTGCCACGTCTGATGTGTCTAACAGAGGTGGAAAGTAGGGCTGAAGGTGGTCCACATTGAACACTGGGTGCAGACCAAGGAATGGTGGAATACTGAGCTCGAATGCATTGTCCCCAACAACCTTGGTGATGGTGTATGGCCCATAATGGAGCGGGCGAATCTTGCGGTGGGGTCCAGCGAGGCGCTCCTTCTGAAAATGTAGCCACACTTTGTCGCCCACCTGGAAGTTGTGTTGCACCCAATGTTGATCATGTCGCTGCTTGTACTTAGCATTGGATCTATCCAATATTTCATGAACCTGTTGGTGAATGTGCTAAATGCGCTCAATGAATTTGTTTTCCTTGGAAACTTCATACTAGATATGAGCTGAATTAGCCTGAGTAGCTGCAAATGGCATGGATACGTTAATGGGACATAGTGGTTGGAATCCCAAGCCCACCTGAAAGGGGTTGTGGTTGGTTGAGTTGTGGAGGGCCCGGTTATAGCTGTGTTGTACATAGGGGAGGCTCTCATCCCATGTGCGTGGATGCTTTGAGTTGTACATGCGCAAAATGTGTACGATCATCCTATTGACGACCTATGTCTGGCCATCAGTATGGGGATGGAAAGTTGTGGAATTTGTGAGCTTGTTGTCTAGCATTGACCATAGGCTAGACCAAAATGTACTAAGGAACCTGCTGTCTTGGTCTGAGATTATAGACTGTGGGATCCCATAGTGTACCCACACTCGTTCAAAGAAGAGTTTAGCAGTGGTGTCTGCTGTGATATTCTTCTTGCAGGCTGCCAGTATGGCCATCTTTGAGAATCTGTCAACAACCAAAAACACACAGTCATTGTTGTGCTTAGTAGAAGGAAGGCCTGACATGTAATCCATGGAGATGGATTCCCAAGGTCGACTAGGGGTAGGCAACGGAGTATAGAGGCCTTGCTTCTTGATGGATGGTTTGGCAATGGCACAGGCAGTGCAGGATTAGATGTACTTCCCGACGTCCTATCAAAGGTTCAGCCAATGGAAATACTTCTGCAGTACTACCACTGTTTTCTTGACCCCAAAATCCCCAGCGACCTGACTATAGTGTGCTTCCCAAATCATCTTGGCACGTTCGCTTGAAGGAACACAAAGGTGTCCCATGTGACATAGTATTACATCCTGGAGGTGAAATTTTGGAACTTGGTTTCCCTCTAAGAGCGTCTGGTATGTGTGGTTGAATTCTGGATCGCTCTTGTAGAGAAGTGGTCAATCAAAAGTCTTGTGCCCATAAGAGTTGAGCACGGTCATTATCACCATGATGGGTGGTTGGCTGAGGCAGTCTGCAACATTATTGGTGCTTCCCTTCTTATACTTTATGTTCAAATGAAATTGTTGTAGATATGTGGACCACTTCTGATGGCAATCGTTCTTTAATTTCCCTTATGTCTGCATGAACTGTAGGGGTCGGTGGTTTGTGTGGATGATCATTTCCTTCCCCAAAATGAATTCTTCCATTGTTGACAAGCCTGTACAATGGAATACATCTCTTTTTCATAAGTGGGATATTTGTGGACTTTGTCGGACAGTGTCTCACTGTGATATTCCACTGGATGCCCTTGTTGAGTAAGGACTACCCCAATAGCATAGTCAGAAGCATCTGTCTCGATCTCAAATGGTTGTTGCAAGTCTGGTAATGTGAGCACTGGGGCACAGCAGAGGCGATGTTTCAATTCTGCAAACGCCTTCTGCTGAGTTTTCGACCAAAAGAATTTTACTTTCGCTCCTCCCTTGGTGACTTGACTTAAGGGCCAATTGATATGAGAGAATCCCAACACGAACCTGCAGTAGAAATTAGCAAGGCCCATGAAGCTGTGAAGGTCTATTAGAGTAGTTAGGGTTGGCCAATCCTGAATGACATGGATCTTGGTTGGATCCACATGTACCCCACATTCATCAATAATGTATCTCAGATACTGAACTTGGGTCATGCCAAAAGTGCACTTGTCCAAATTAGCACACAACTTGTGCTGTCGCAATGTTTGGAGGACCTGTCGGATGTGGTGGAGGTGCTCTTCCCAAGTCTAGCTGAAGATCAAGATGTCATCCAAGTACACTACTACAAATGAGTTGGTGAATGGATGCAAGATGTCATCCATCAGTCTCATGAAGGTTGTAGGAGAATTCGTCAGCCCGAAAGGCATGACCAACCATTCGAAAAGGCCCTCCTTGTCTTTGAAGGCAGTCTTCCACACATCGATCGGTTCGATCGGTACTTGGTGATACCCGAACTTTAAGTCGATCTTGCTAAAATATTTCACCCCTTTAAGCTGGTCCAGGAGGTCATCAATCTGTGGGATCGGGTACCTATTCTAGATAGTGATCTTGTTCAACACTCGATAGTCAATACAGAGTCTCCAAGTCCCATCCTTCTTCTGTACCAGCATGATAGGTCTCCCATAGGGAAATGAACTTGGTCGGATGTGACCCTTCTGTAGCAGTTCCTGAATTTGCCTCTTTATTTCATCATTTTCTAGAACAGAGCGTTGATAGATCGGTCCATTGGGCAGCGGCGCACCTGGGGTCAGATCGATGGGGTGCTTGACCTGACAGTGGAGAGGCACTTCGGTGGGTGAGGTGAATATGTCCCAGTACTCCTCCATGACCTTGTCCATTTGTTGTTGTCTTGTGGACGGGCCCTATCTGGAGGTTGTGGCCATGATATTCTTCTTGCTCTGGGGGCAGATCATCAAGAAAATAAACTTTCCAGTTTTGGAAATGAGCTTACTGCATTGTTTTGTAGTAACCAAAGAGATAGCGACAGGGGGTGGTACCTCTGGTATCATGTACAAATTATTTCCCAACGTAATAATAACAGCGCGAGGCTAGGACTTATACACAGCATGTCACTTCCATAAGTATGGTTGACCTAATAATACATCACAAACATCAAGAGGAGCAATATCACATAATACCTCATCGGTGAAGGGCTTGATGCTGTAGGGAAGGCGGCACTGCTGGCTGACACGGAGATCTCATCCTTGGTGAAGCCACCCGATGGTGTACGGCCGCGGGTGTGATGTGGTCGACAAACCCAACCGCTTCACGACCTCTGCTGAAATTAGGTTCTTTTGGCTCCCACTATCGACAATGAACTGTAGCGGGGAACCCTTTACCCACATCTGGGAGTGGAAAAGACGCTCCTCCTCCTCTGAATATTCTGGTTCTTCCTTTTGGATCTTTGTGGTAGAAATGGTGGCATTGGGCTCTGCATCGATAATCTTCTTCCCTTTGTCATTCCCCTTCTCAGGTTCTGATTCAGTGTCAGAGTATGCATATGATTCAGAAGCCTTTTCTCGGCCACCAGTGACTACTTAACCCGACACTCACTTGTGTTGTGAGTGGGGCTCTTATGGAACTAACACCACTTTCTCGCTTCCTTCTTTGGATTTACAGTGTTTCTCTTTGCTTAAGGCTTTGGAAAGTTTCCTTGAGTCACCATTCCTTGGTTGTGTCCTTGGTTCTGTGGTTTGGGGGCACCTTTCCCTTGCTTCTGATTTGCAGATCCAAAGTCTCACTTTTTCTATTTGAATTTTTTCTCAATTTTGGCAGCATACGGATATGCCGTACCAAGCAAGGAGATGTAAAGGAACTCCATTTCCTCCTGAATGTATATGTGCAGACAACTGTGGTACTTCAGCACCAAATATTTCTCTGAATCTTTGATACCCAACTTGGTGCACAGGGTATGGAACATATTCGTCAGCTCATGCACATCTTGATCTCTTTGCTGCCGCAGCGTAGTCCATTGGATGTACTTGTCCTCATAGCTCCCCACCAGATAATAATGTCCCTTTATGACATCCTTGAAAGAATTCCAAGTGGGTACGGCCAAGAACAGAGAGGGTTCCTCCTCGTCCTTTCTCGCACAGTAGGTTTCCCACCAGTCCTTGACATGGGGGGTGACTTTGAGTAGAGAAAAAGTAATCTTTTCCCAATCAGAAAAGTCATGAACTGAGAAATATCCTTCTAATAGATTCAACCATCTATCTACGGCGTATGCATCTATTCGACCATAAAATATGGGAATGTCAAATTTTACTTGTACCTTAAAAGGGGTTGCGCCTCCAGAGTGGCTGCTAGATGCAGATGCGTCGCCAATGGGAATTCGTTGAAGGATCTGGGCGAAGTTATCCATCATCGTGTTCCTTTGTTTTTCAAGGGCCTCCTTGAGCAACATTTTGATAGGATATTCTGTGCCCTCATATTTATTTTCATCACACATGGGTGACCATCAGGATTTTCGAGGCTGATCTTGCAAAGGTTCAACTAGATCGAGCCCTAACTCTTTATACCCCTCCCTCATTGGGGACATGCAAAGAAGGATCGAGAAAGAGTAGATTGCTCTGATACCACTGATCCGGATTTATGTAGGAACGCAACATAATACACAAATAACCATAGAAACAAATATACAGCAGAAATAACACTTCATTTCATTAATCAATAACTGAAACTTGTTTACATACAGAATGGAAATAAACTAGCTAGAGTGCTGGTAGCTTATCTCTGAGAAGAGATGTGGTGGCTACATGCATCTGAACTCTATGTTACAATGAGGCTCGAAGGCCTATATATTATTGAGAAACAATGGAAACCCTACACATCCAAAAACCTAACCCTAGGAGGTGAAACGCCTTAATGTGGGCCCCGTTGGGTAACTTGGCACATCAATTTCCTAGGGTCGTAACGTTATCATACTAACTCCGTTTGACGCATAAGATACATTGTTAGAAATATCTATTTAAGGAATACATCCATTAAACAACAAATATTGAGTCCAAAACAGACTCATATTTGCCCCACCATTCGATGCCAGAAAAATGTCGTTTAGGGCCTCAAAACGGCTCCAGAAGTTTAGGACCCGAAAAACTGCCAAAAATAGTAAATTGTGCTACAATTAAGGAAACTGGAAAACTGAAAGAAACAATGGTGGGGGTCCAAGAGAAATAGGTGGGTAGCCATTAATATCCTCCTGGATCAATGCATGCAAAATTGGCACCAGGCTAACTAAAATCGATCTAACTAATTATAACTAGAGGTTAACTCAACATAACTGCTTACCTACCACAACCAACTGATGGAGGTCACTGATGGCACTTAGAGTGGACTCCTATAATGTATGGATTGCTTCCAGAGGCACATAAACTCATGCATGCACATGCAGTAAGTGGCATATAACCTCTAGGTGTGTCCCCCACACTCTAGTACAGTAATAATAATCCCCTAAGTTAGAAAAAATGGCTAAATAGACTATATTGGACAAAGGAGAATTAATTAATCCTAACACCCCCCCTTAATCCTAGATTTGGACAACTTGGGCCCTAGAAACTAGGTCAAACATCACCCATACAATCTAAATGAAATAAAATATTGCTTAATAAACTAAGGAAAATGGGGAAAAGTCATGGGAAAACCCCCCCATCAAAATAAGAAGGAATCAGGAAACAAGCTATACTTAAGAGAAAAAATTATCTTTGAGCAAAAACTTGTGAAAAAAATGCTTCAATCTACAACACCGTGGAGCAATAATGCAGAATCTTGGTTCTTCTATGCATCAGAATCTTAGGACTATGCATGTGAATCTCTCAATCTTCTTCTAACCTGATGAATGTTGCTTTTGTTTCTTCTTTCTAGAGGAGGAATAGAATGATCCATTTTGTTCATCAGTGGGCCAAACCGTGGATCAATCTTCACCATTAAGTAGAATCTCTCTAGAAGTTTGTTACACCACTCTGTAGGTAGTGAAGCTGTGTGAGAGAATGCAACATGTTCATTCTGATACTGGGACTATGTTCTTATTCTGTCATCTAGATTCCCAACACCATTCCCAGCTGTTTCAATGAGCTTTTGGGACCATTTAGGCTTCTTCCTCTGATTTGGAATGGGGGGTAGATCTAGATTCTCTTGAGGTACAACATCAATATTAATATCATCTTGATCTTGTTCCTCATCATCTGAATCTGAAACATGAGATAATATATCATCATCAAATGGAAATAGAAGAGTGTTTATTCCTTCTTTTGCTTTGGATTGTGGTGGATCATGCAACAAATATTCTTCACACTACACACTACACTCTATGAATCACCTCCTTGTTGCAAGCTCCAAAAATTCATATGCCTTAGCATCCTTAGCATATCCTAGTAGTATGCATTCGCTACTCTGGTCTTGGAAGTCCTTTCTCTTGTCAATAGGAATTGTGGCCCAAGCTTTGGAACCAAAAACTCTCAAGTGTGAGACATTAGGCTTATTCCCCAATGGTGCCTCGAAAGGAGGAGTGTTGGATTATTGGACAATACTGAGAGGGGGGTTGAATCAGTATTGTAAATTTTCTCAATTTAAAACCACTTTTATAATTTACTTATTAAAACACATAAACAACAAGAACAAACAGAACATAAATTTTATCGTGGAAACCCAATTGGGTAAACCACCAATACTTCCTATTACTACAAAATTGTTATTTACAAATAGTTTTTCCTGCTACTACAGATAAGGATGGTATTACACCCTATTTACCAGCTGCTACTGGAAGGAGGCTATGCCCCCTGGTTTATCAGTTGCTACTGAAAGGATGCTATGACACCTTATTTACCAGCTACCACCGGAAGGAGGCTACAACCCCTTGCAAGCTTGTTGCCTACCCTAACTCCACCCTACCACCATGATATGTTTTTAGTAATCTTCTAGATTTCTTTACCCTTCAATCTCTGTCACACCCACTAGTCTCTGCTTCTGCTTCTATGATATTGACCCTATAGACAATTTCTCTCACTCATCCCTCTGTGTATAAATACCTTAATGTTTCCTGCAGACGCATCTCTTCACCATTGTCCCATTTCATTCTTCGATCGTGCCTCTTCATGAAAACTCAATTCCTCATTCTAAAACTAAGCTATTGAGTCATATATCTTCATTGCAATTCTTCAAAACAACTAGAACAATTCCCTGTTAATTGATTTATTGTTTAATCCTCCAGTTGTGACCTTCCGCAGTCTTTCTTTCCGCAATTATCCTGAGTCGTTGATTTTATATCGGGATTCTTCCTGATCGTAGATCTAAGATAGGATGCGATATGTAGATTTCCTAACTATGACATTTCTCAAAGTGTCTTTCCGCACTTAGCTTTCCGCCTCAACTGTTATGCACTGTTGATCTCCTTCAAGCTCTTTGTGACCATTGATCTCCTAGACTGCGGATTGCCTAACTATGACATCTCTCAAAGTCTCTTTCTGCACTTAGCTTTCCACCTCAACCATTTTGCACCGTTGATCTTTTACAAATGTCTCATGACCGTCGATCTTCCGGATCACGGGTTGCGGAATGTGGGTTCTCAAAAACTCAAACATTGCTTTCGCAATTCACCACCTTCCACTTTCCTCACTAATATTTATGCATTGTCAATCATTTACAGATGTCTTTCTAACCGTCGATATTCCAGATCTCGGGATGAGGAATGCAGGTTCTCAAGAACTCAAAAGTTTCTTTCACAATTCACCACCTTCCTCTTTTTGCACTAACATTTCCACAACGTCGATCTTTTATAGATTTCTTTCTGACTGTCGATCTTTCGGATCGCGGGATGTAGATTCTCAAAGACTCAAACGTTGCTTTCGCAATTCTCTACCTTCCGCTTTCTACACTAATATTTCTTCACCATCAATCTTTTATGGATGTCTTTCTGACCGTCGATCTTCTGGATAGCGAGATGCAGAATGCAGAACTGTGACATTTCCCACAGTCTTTTTGCGATTCTCCACCTTCTGCTTTTCTCCTTCCACTTTCCTTTTGAACCATTGATTTCTTTGCGGGCTCACTCCTAGTCATCGATCTACGATCTAATGTGGATTGCGGATCCTCACTTTTCTCTATGCAAAAATCATTCACCATCGTATATTTCCTCGCATATTAAATCCTAACCGTTGATCTATGATCAAATGCGGATTTGTGGATTTTCTCTTTTCTTTGTTTGGAAATCATTCCCCACCATAGATATTCTCAAAATCGGCTTCCACATTTATTTTGACTAATCTGGACCATCCACATTGTCAATCATTTCTTAATGAAATTTTGATCACATTGGCTCATGTTAACCTCCTGTCACTTCACCCAACGAAATGACTTTACCGTCATCGGATCAAGGTCCCCACCAATCAACGGTGGACTTCAAATGTATTAAACTTGTTTGAATTAAAATTTCTCCCCATCTCAGTAGTTAACTCACCTCCTAGTTGAATCTATGAAATCCATGAGGACCGTCAGATCTAGATCGATGGTGGACTCCAAATATCATAAAGTGGGTTTTAAGGAAATTTCACACACATCAAAATTTTTCCAAACCGCACAACTCCACCTAGCAAAATCGTTGTGCATCGTCGATCTATTTTAATGATTGATCACGGTCGTTGATCTCAATCCGATTTTCAACGATTAGTTCTGATTTTGCAACTCGACTCACCTTTTATCCTCCTCGCTTCTTTTATCAATGGAATATTCTTCAGTCGTTGATCTTATTCCATATTTAATCTCCATCGCACGATCTTCAGTCATATGGCGATTGGTTCAGGCTTATCTCAGGCACATATTCTAACTATGAAATCCATTTTCAACCATTGATCTGTCCAATATTTAGATATTTAACTCAGTGATTGAATTGATCAATGGAACGATAAATTCCTTTCCGCAACGATCTCCTATCCTTATATCATATTTCAGAATACACCCACACACATAGAGAGATTCAAATACTTGCAAAGTAAACTCTGTTTTTCATTCAACTTAACCAGAGATAAAATTTTCCCACACAATCTCTGCACTCTCCACTCCACACTCTCTCATCATTCATACACTCAACCTTTTCCTTTGTCATTGATGAGCTCATCCTGCTAGCATATCAATTGGTTATTCCTTTGTCATTTGTGAACACCTTTGACATCAATGACAACTACACTCTCAAAATTATCTCCCTTTGGCATTGATGGAAGCATCTAAACATTCTCCCCCTTTGACAACAATGACAAAGGATAACATGTTATGCTATTGAGGATTTCATGTCTTTCTTCTTTCTGACAAATCCCCATGTCATCATATCTCCCCTTGGTTATCTGGAGTTGGTACTAACCAATGTATTATCATTTATCTTAACATTTCCTTTCTTGCAATAGGTTCTTTAATGATAATGATAGATCCATGGACTCCCCTTGTCACTGTACTTCCTCTCCTTTGTCAACATTTTTTTGACAGAGTTTACACTCAGCATTACACTTTTACCTTTTTAAAACATTTGTATTAGGTAACTCGCTCTTATTAAGAGGTCTTCACATAATCCTTGGTATGAGATAACAGCAGGTTTTGCTACAATTTTGAGAAACAAACTTAGAAAGATCTTCCTTACACTGATAAATATATTTTTAAAATACCCATTGTTCCTTCACAATCTTCATTGTTAATTTTACTCATCCTGGCACTTTTCAATAGACTGAATTTTTTATTTTTTAGATCATACTTGAGTTTTCTTCCACTGTCAACAATTTTTATGTGTCATGACTTCAAATTCTAAGTGAACATAAAATATTTATCTTATATTTGATTCCATACATCATGATCTTCATGAATCACACATTTTTTTGTTCTCGTGTTACTTCATAGGTCTTACTCTTTCTCTTTGTCAACCATACACCAATCTTATCATTTAACCTTGATCATCTATTGTCTTTGATGAAGATATCTTTCAACATACTTCAACATTAGATACCAATTGGAATTTTTTGACTTTAACTCCCCCTGAGTATATGATCCCTCCGAATGTTATTTTTAGGGTTCTCTTTAAATCATGAGAGAGATTTAGAAAAGAATCCCACAATCATCACTATATCCTTCTTCATCACCTTCATATTTATTGATGTATTCTTTTACATCTCCATCTTGATTTTCCTCATAATGGATGTCATCCTTATTTATGGCACTATTATGCTCATCATCATCTTTGGAGACCTCATTGATGTTTGAAACTTGTGTTTCTTCTAAGTTCTCGTAATACGAATTTTATGGCACTAGCCTCCTTACTTGTTCTTTATCAACTTTTGTGTTTGTGTTTTGTTTCCTTATCAAACTTTGATCTTTTCCCTTGGTTCTGCAGTCAGCAGCCTTGTGACCAAACTTATGACAATAATGACAGTACCCATTGAATTCCCCCTTATGTTTGAGGAATATTTGATCTTCTTGCTTCACAACGTCCATATTCTTCCACTGTTTCTGGGCTTCTACTAAAACACTCTTCCTTAGTTTACATTCTCTAGCCATATGTCCAAAGTTATTACATTTGTAACACTTTATGTCATATCTTTGAAGAGGTTCAAAATGGTTATGATTTCTTCCTTTTGGTTTACTAGACGTATCCTTCTTATATTCATAACCATTTCCATACACTGCATTTCAAGGCTTTATGACCAAAATTATTACAAGAGTAACAATGGCCTAAAAATATATGTTGATATCTATTTGTCATTGGTCTCTTAGACACCTCATTGGTTTTTTCTTTGTCATGGAAGGATGAAACATATTTCTTGCTTTCTTTCCTTTTAACAGGACTCTTTAGTGCATCATAGCTTCTTTCATTTCCACCTTGGTTTGAGACAGAGGAATATTCTAGCTCCTTTTCTTTGTCATATCCTAGAGCAGTTTTATCATTTGATGATATTTGGCTACTTAAGATATCATCTAAGATCCTTGATTTGTTCTCAAACTTTGATTTGATACATTTTTCCTCAACCCCCTTTCTAAGTTAAATAATCTCTTTTTCAATTTTTTTCAGAATCTTGGATTCTTTCCCTGAGGAGAACTACTAGATCCTCTTCAGTATTCTTGGCCTCTTGAAGCTAGTTCTTCAGGTCCATAATAATTTGATTTGTTTCTTCTTGGTACTTTGATAGTTTCTCTTTCAAAACTTTGTTTATTTTCCTACATTTGTCAATCTCATCAACAACAACCATGTATTGAGCTTTTATGTCCACTTATGATTCCTCATATGAATTTGTTGTTCCTATAAATAAGATTTATGCATCTTCACTTTCATCGTCACTATATTCATTGGAATAGAAGCTCTTCTTCTTTTTCTTAAACTTCTTCTTACCCATGATCTTGTTGAAATATTGTAACTTCGAAGAATATTCTATATGTATATTTTTGTGGTCCTCGATGGTCCTACCGGGAGAACCACTTGTATTACATTGTACCCCGATGCTCCTAATCGAAAGAACTAATAAGAGTCATGAGGTAGTCCCCTCTAATTGTAAAGGTGGGTCATCAGCACCCCAGTGTGGTTACTTGAGCCTACATGTGTAACTCGAGCCTACATGATTTAACTCGAGCCTACAAGTCGAATGAGTTAACTTAAGTGAACGGATGAAAATAAATAGAGGTGTAGCGGTCCTCATTTGCAACACACACTCTCACTTGAGTAGCGCACTTGTGGAGGAGAGAAGTAGCTGGAGAAGTAGGAGGATAAGGTTTTTGATCTCCTTGTTGGTTTTACCTTTTTACCTTTTTGGGGCATCTATATTGAGGAAGCTTTTGCTGGGTTTTTCCCTTTAGGGTTTTCCCAGGATAAATTTGTGTTGTTCTTGTGATACTGTTTCTTTCAGTGATCATGTTTATATGCTTTTGTTATGGAAATGAAATGAAATAATGATGTTTTAGCTAAGCATATAAAAATTTAACAGATCTTATCCTTATGAAAACAATATTCTTCATGATCACTCTCTTCTTGTTTTGGGTAAGAACACTTATTG
Organism: Pseudotsuga menziesii; assembly: GCA_001517045.1. Classification (NCBI taxonomy): domain Eukaryota; kingdom Viridiplantae; phylum Streptophyta; class Pinopsida; order Pinales; family Pinaceae; genus Pseudotsuga; species Pseudotsuga menziesii. Next base: position 310,937 of record LPNX010623040.1, read on the forward strand.
GCAAAATGTCCAATTCTTCCACAGTTAAAATATTTCAAGGGTATCCTTCCTTTGTATTTCCCAGTACCTCTCTCAAGTTTACTGATGAAAAGAGCTTCTTCTTTATCTAGGTTCTCTAATTTTTTCTTGGATAGGGATTTAAATGTTTCTCTTTTCTTGAGGGTTCATTATGTCACGTCCTCATCTCATATGCAGTGAAGATCCCATGTAGTTCATCTACTCTGATGTCATCAAGGTCATCTCATTCTTTAAGGGTGGATACTTTTGAGTAATACTTCATTGGAAATGATCTTAGGACCTTTATAACCACTTCTCTTTCTTTTAATCTTCCTCCAAGACCTCTAATAGCATTGACAACCTCATCTACTCTTAGAAGCTATTCCCCAATGTTTTCTTCTTATTTCATTTTAAGTCTCTCAAACTGCCCTTTGTATGTCTAAAGCATAGATTGTTTGACTTAAGAATCCCCTTCATAGATAATTTTAACTTATCCCATTCTTTTTTGGAAATGTTGCATCACATAAATTTTGTAAATACAGAGTTTGTCAATCCACTCAAGATTGCATTTAGGTCTTTGGAATTATCTTCATTTTGGGCTAGTTTCACATTGTCTGTAGGTTCTTGGTATTCTATTTTATAATCCTTTTCAGTTTATTCCCAAACCTTCCATCCAAGGGACATCATATGGCACTTCATTCTTACACTCCAGTAAGCATAGTTTTCTCCTGTGAACAATGGAGGTCTGTTGGTGGCTAAAGCTTCTTGTTCATCCATAGTGGTTTTAAATAGGATCTACCTTCCAGTGGTTAAATCGTGGTGAAGGAACTGGCTCTGATACTAATTTTTGGATTATTGGATGATAATGAGAGGGGTGGGGTTGTAATTTTCTTTTTTGAAATTTTATTAAATGACCAATTTTTTCACTTTTCCCCCAATTTTGACCTTAACTAGTTTTGATGTCTAGACCTCCAAATTGGCCCAAATGCTCCCAAATTTTCTTTGAAGGTACATGAATGATATTATAGATTAAATATTATGTTCATATATGTTTAAGGACCCCCCAATTACTTCTTCAAACTTTTTTAATGTTCTGTTCAAAGTAGGATTCTTTATTAGCTAAGGCAAGAAAACTAGTCATCCACTAGCTCTCACAATTCACAAATGACAATTTCACAAATGATAAAAATCCATTCTCTTGGTTTCTTCCTGTATTTTATAAAACTCCCTAGCCTTATAAGGTTCCAAATCCATCCACAAACTCAAGCCAATTCGAATTCAGGTGTGGGCTCAAGATTTTCCATGTGTCCTCCCTTTCATGGCCTTCTATCTTCCCCCAATTTGAGTAGGAACCCATTGAGCTTCCCCAACTCACATGAGATCTCTCTTGGATAATATATTTAGACCCAAAATTTCATATATTTCATATTCCATCATTCATATCTTATTTGTGTCATAGGTGTCATAGCATCTTCATCATTGTTGTCATAGAGCTATGAAATCTAGTCCAAGTGTCTCACTAGCTCCAAAATGACTCTTTCTTTCCCATGTAAGTTACATTTATTCTAAAATTAGACCTATTATGCATATTTATAAATTTATTAACCTTATAAATCATCCAATAACCTTTAGGCTTCCCATGTATTCGAAATTGCAAGAGGAGGTTGCCATTTGGTACCAAATTTCTAGCTTGTGTGGGCCCCATAGTCTCCATGTGTCTCCATGCTCCATTGCCAATTCAATTTTCTCTTGTATTTATTTATTTAGCTCCTTTATTAAATATTTATCCCATTCTAATGTTCAAACATCATTTATTCCCCCTCTTATTCCAAATTCCAAATCTTCCACCCCCAACCTAGGAAACTAGTAATTTTCCTCCTTGGCAATTATTTGACCCTTAGCATCAATTTGGAAAACTATCATGAATATGTAAAATGTGATTAGGCCATTGTTACCCAATGCAAAATTTGGGACATACAAATCCTCCCTTCCCAATATTGCTTGTCCTCAAGAAATTTCAAACATGGGTGTTGAAGAACCTGCTTTCTATATGATTCTTTAAAGTTGCCACTGAGTTTCCCAACTTTGAGTCCCTAAGATTCCATGAATATTTGAGAGAGAAACCACCATGCTTGATGCTGCACTACTCTGATTAAAATAACTTTATTAAGTGGGGAATCTATCTCCCATACTGCTTGTTTTCCAAAAAAATTGAAATTAATGGGACTAAAAACTATCCTAGGGTCCCATTGCTTGTAGTGCACTCCAACAATTAAGAGTGCTCTCCAACCCATACCATTAGGAAAGAAAATTCCAGGATCCCATTTTCTTGTATGCATTCTTCCAAACATCATGAGTACATAATATATATCATCAAAGTACATAATAACATAATAAAAATGTACATCAAGGAGGTGCCTCATCAAAAAATCATGAAAGTGCTTATACCTCCAAGTAAGTATACCACCATTTGCCAAGTGCATACACGCTTCAAGTGGCCAATCAAATCTGCTCCGATGACATAGGTGAGGATCCCATGTCCTATAATTCTGCTCCCAAAGAATGTAATATGCATCAAAATAATAATCAGCCATGCGTTCTTTCATCCAAGAAGTGAATGAGAACCTCCATCAAAATCTGAACCAAATAAGGAGAAAAGAAAACATGAAGACTTCAAGTGGCTCAAAGAAGTCTCATCAATACATCCATGAATGAGAGAATCATAAATATATAACAAAGTATGAGGCTGGCAACAAAAATTTTCTCCAATCATAAATCTATTCACCCCAGTGTTGGATGAAGTTCCTCCAACATCAAATGAACCCAGTGTTGAGCAAGAAAAACCATGAGTCTTCAAGTGACTCCAATGCATATCATAGGTGCATCCATGTAGATGTGCATCATCATAAATTAACAAAGGATTATGCTGCAAATGTGAATAAGAGTGTTCTCCAACCATGTCATCATAAAAAGTAAATCTAGTAGTTCCATACTCCTCATGTGGCACCATCAAAAAGAACCCTTTCAACCTTACTTCATTGAGACTAATGCTGCAAAACATGGAATGGTAGGATGTAGGAGAATGAACTAACTCACCCAAATGATAAAAAAGTGCATAATTTTCATCATGGGAATTATCCATATGGGTAGTATCATGAAGCTCCTTCAAAAGTGTGAAACCTTTGTCATAGATTGGTTCCAATGTAGAGGAATCATGCGCTTCTTTAAAAATTGCATAACCTTCATCAAGATACAATTCAAGTTGCTCTTCCACCACATCAAATGTTTGGATCTATTCAAGTTCATATTCAAACACATCAAGCACATTCAAATTTCCCCGTTTCTTATGATCCACAATGTCATGAGAATACTCTAAACAATCTACCATTTGACAATCTGAAACATAGGAGGAAAAACACGTGTCTTGCAACTTTTAAAGAAGTTGCTCATTTTTAATTGTGAGCTTATGAATAACTTCATTATTCTTCAAGTAGGATTCATGTAACCATTCACTAATCTCAATGAAATTTTTTCTATAAAAAATCAAAGACATGAAATTACCTTTGATGTTGCACGTTGCTCTTTGAATCTTCTCCATGTCTTCAAGGAAGGATGGATCCTCCAAGGAAGGATGTCTCCTCCAAGGAAGTAGCTCTCCAACAAGAATTTGATACCAATGCTTGAGTGTCATGGAGTATTATAAGGGCCTATTGGATCTTCTGTTCATTCATATTTAAGGACCCTTAAAGAAAATTAGGCTCTTTCAAATTAACCTCCTCATCTTATTCCTTCTTGCTTGGACCAACTTCATGAAGCTCAAGTGGTGATGGGGAAGTTGATATTGTTTCTTCTTCAACTACTACAAGGTATTGATTTTCATGTTTAATGGAAGTTTGGATTGCTTTCAAAAGTAATCTCTATTTCACCAACATAGAGGTGTGAGCACCCAATGATAGGTACTCCTTCATAGTTCAATCATCCATCAATAGATTCTCTTTGTTTCATATCCAAGGTAGAATGTGTCTCAAAATGATCTTCAGTGTTTTCAATAGAAACGTCTTCATACTTATGTGATTCCTCTTCACATTTTTCAAAGTCACTTGGGAGTGATGTCTTATCCTCTTCATGTACTACTTATTCTACTTCACCTATTTCAGGATTAGGTGGTTCATGGGTCTTCTCCTTTTGCTCCTTCAAGCAAGCTGATGCATTTTTCCCCTTGGTTTTCTTAAAATCAATATATTTTTTCCAACTTTGGATAGCCAAAAATTTGAATCCTTTCATAATATTCTTGGTCATGTATTCAAGTATAGTTTCCATTATTTTTATTATCTCCTCACCATCATATGAGGTTCCCTTTTCATCCCTAGTCATAGTTTCCCCAAAAATTGCCTTCTTCTCCTACTTTTTTTTTACTCTTCAACAAAAGCACTTTTGGGTTTCAATATATAATGGTGGTACCTGAATTATTTTACTCATAAATATCAGACCACATAAGGTTCCAATATCATTCTTTGATACCACTGTAATTTCCCTTTTTGAAATTTTATTAAATGACCAATTTTTTCACTTTTTCCCCAATTTTGAGCTTAACTAGTTTTGATGTCTAGACCTCCAAAGTGGCCCAAATGCTCCCAAATTTTCTATGAAGGTATATTAATGATATTATAACTTAAATATTATGTTAATATATGTTTAATTACCCCCCAATTACTTATACAAACTTGTTTAATGTTCTGTTCAAAGTAGGATTCTTTACTAGCAAATTGGGGCTCCAATTCCCCCTAGGTAATTGTCAGAAATGGGTTCACAAATGATCCCAAAGTCACTATAATTTATGAATAGATGCTGGGGATGTGTAGGGGACCTTTTAAAATTATAATATGAATCATAGTTCAGTTTATACAGGCTTTTATGACTCTTTCCAAAACAACTCCCAAGTCACAATTTCAACCCTTGGGGAAAATGCACCAAATCTTCTCCCAATGCAATAAAAATGAATAATATGGATTCCAATGCTTAAGTAATGAAAATGAGACTTGAAATAAAAATTAATTATATTCCATCCATCATACATTTATCATATATACATTACTCCATTCCAAATAATAAGCATTACCATATCATATATCAAAATAGAGTGGAAATGGTCATTGTTTGCTCATTAAAAGTCATTTTGACATACAACTCTTCGGAATTTCGAATTGAAAATTTATGAGAATGAATAAAATAGAATATTTAACTTATTAAAATAATAAATGGACAATTAAATTCTCTCCCAATTCGAAATCATCAGCATTACAATGGTTCACAACAAGATAGTGGGGAAATGACACTATTTCTTCTTTGCTCAATGTTTTTACATGAAATATTTTGGGTATTTTGATCTGAAAGTATTATGAACATGAAATAAATATAAAATGAATAATAAAATAAGATAATGGGAATTATAATCTTCCCCAAAGAGATCAATAGCTCACCCAAAGCACAATCCCTCCATTGGCATAAATATGGTGTGAAAACTGGAAATAGTTGAGAGAGAGTGCTGCAATAGAAGAATCCATATGATTTCATGTAGCTTACACATACAAATAAGAATCCATTAAATATCCATGAAATACCTGAGTGGCCTCTCCAAACACCAACTTGGATGGGAATCTTTCACCCTCGAAATTGGCTAAGGCAATAAAAATGGCATCCCCTAGCTCTCACAATTCACAAATGACAATTTCACAAATGATAAAAAGCCATTATATTGGTTTATTCCTATATTTTATAAACATTCTTATCCTTTTAGGGTTCCCAATCCATCCACAAACTCAATCCAAGTTGAATTTGGGTGTGGGCTCAATATTTTCCATGTGTCCTCCCTTTCCTAGCCTTCCATCTTCCCCCAATTTGAGTAGGAACCCATTGAGATTCTCCAAATCACATGAGAGCTCTCTTGGATGTTTTATTTTGACCTGACATGTCATATATGTCATATGTCAGCCTTCATATCCTATTTTTTCCATAGGTGTCATAGCATCTTCATCATTGTTGTCATAGAGCTAGGGAATCTAGTCCAAGTGTCTGACTAGCTCCAAAATGACTCTTCCTTTCCCATGTAAGTTACATTTATTCTCAAATTCAACCTATGATGCATACGGACAAATGTATTAACCTTATAACTCATCCAATAACCTTTAGGCTTCCCATGGATTCGAAATTGCAAGAGGAGGTTGCCATTTGGTACGAAATTTCTAGCTTGTGTGGGCCCCACAGTCTCCATGTGTCTCCATGCTCCATTGCCACTTCAATTTTCTCTTGTATTCATTTATTTAAATCCTTTATTAAATATTTATTCCATTCTAATGACAAACTCTCATGAATATGTAAAATGTGATTAGGCCATTGTGACCCAATTAAAAATTTGGGACATGACATGGGTGAATCAGTATTGTAACTTTTCTCAATTTAAAACCACTTTTATAATTTACTTATTAAAACACATAAACAACAAGAGCACACATAACACAAATTTTATCATGGAATCCCAATTTCTTAAACCACCAATGCTTCCTATTATTGCAAAATTGTTATTTACAAATGGATTTTCTTGCTACTACAGACAAGGATGGTATTACACCCTATTTACCAGCTGCTACTGGAAGGAGGCTATGACCCCCTGGTTTATCAATTTCTACTGAAAGGATGTTATGACACCCTATTTACCAGCTACCACTGGAAGGAGGATACAACCCCTTGCAGGCTCGTTTCTTGCCCTACCGCCACCCTGCCACCCTGATATGTTTTCAGTAATCTTCTATATTTATTTACCCTTCAATCTCTGTCACACCCACTAGTATCTGCTTCTACTTCTATGATCTTGACCCCAGAGACAATTTCTCTAACTCATCCCTCTGTGTATTAATACCTTCATGTTTCCTGCAGACGTGTCTCTTCACCGTTGTGCCATTTCATTCTTCAATCGTGCCTCTTCATGAGAAATCCATTCCTCATTATAACGCTGAGTTATTGATTCATCTAATTCCATTGTGATTATTCAAAACAACTAGAACAATTCCCTGTTAATCGATTTACTATTTAATCCTCCAGTCGTGACCTTCCACAATTTTTATTTCCGAAATTATCCCGAGCTGTTGATTTTATATCGGGCTTCTTCATGACCGTAGATATAATATAGGATGTGGTGTGAGGATTTCCTAACTATGAAATTTCTCAAAGTGTCTTTTTGCACTCAGCTTTCTGCCTCAACCGTTCTGCACCATTGATCTCCTTCAAGCTCTTCGTGACCATTGATCTCCTAGACTGCAGATTGCCTAACTATGATCAAAGTGTTTTTCCACACTTAGCTTTCCACCTCAACCATTCCACATCGTTGATCTTTTATGGATGTATCCTGACCATCGATCTTTTGGATCATGGGTTGTAGAATGCGGGTTCTCAAAAACTCAAACGTTGCTTTCACAACTCCCTACCTTCGGCTTTCTGCACTAATATTTATGCAACGTTTATTGTTTACAAATGTATTTATGGTCGTCGATCTTCCGGATCGTGGGATGTGGAATGCAGGTTCTAAAGAACTCAAACGTTGCTTTCACAATTCTATGCCTTCCTCTTTCAGCACTAGTCTTTCTCCACCGTTGATCTTTTACAGATGTATTTCTGACCGTCGATCTTCTGGATCGTGAGGTGAAAAATACAGATTCTCAAAAACTCAAACATGTCTTTCACAATTCTTTGCCTTCTGCTTTCCGCACTAATCTTTCTGCACCATCGATATTTTGGATCGAGGGATGCAGAATGCATAACTGCGAAATTTCCCACAGTCTTTTCGCCATTCTCCACCTTCCACCTTTCGCCTTCCGCTTTCCTTATGAACCATTGATTTATTTGTGGGTTCACTCCTTGTCTTCAATATATGATTTAATGTGGATTGTGGATCCTCACTTTTCTCTATGTGAAAATCATTCACTACTGTAGATTTCCTCACGGATTAAATCCTAATCGTTGATCTATGATCAAATGTGGATTTGTGGATTTTCTCTTTTCTTTGTGTGGAAATAATTCCCCACTGTAGATATTCTCAAAATCAGCTTCCACATTTTTCTCGACTGATCTAGACCGTCCACATTGTTAATCATTTCTTAATGAAATTTCGTTCACACTGGCTCGTGTTAACCTCATGTCACTCCACCCAGGGAAATGACTTTACCGCCATTTGATCAGGGTCCCCACCAATCAATGGTGGACTTCAAATGTATTAAACTTGTTTGAATTAAAATTTCACACCCATCACAGCACTTAACTCGCCTACTAGTTGAATCTAAGAAATCCATGATTACCGTTAGATCTAGATCGACGGTTGACTCCAAATATCATAAAGTGGATTTTAAGGAAATTTCGCACACATCAAAATTTTTCCATACCACATAACTCCACCCAGCGAAATCACTGTGCTCCATCGATCTGTTTTAATGATCGATCACAATCATTGATATCAATGCAATTTTCAGTGATTAGTTATGATTTCACAACTTGACTCACCTTTTATCTTCCTCACTTCTTTTATCAGTGGAATCTTCTTCAATCATTGATATTATTCCATCTTTAATCGCCACCGCACGATATTCAATCGTATGGCGATTGGTTTAGGCTTATCTCGGGCACATCTTCTAACTGTGAAATCCCTTTTCAACCATTGATTTTTCCAAGATGCAGATCTTTAGCTCAATGATTGAATTGATCAGTGGAACGATCAATTCCTTTCAACAACGATCTCCTATCCTTATATAAGATTGCAGAATACACACATACGCATAGAGAGATTCAAATACTTGCAAAGTAAACTCTGCTCTTCATTTAACTTAACCAGAAGTACAATTTTCCCACACACAGTCTCTGCACTCTCCACTTCGGAATCTCTCTTCACTCATACATTCATAAACTCAACCTTTTCCTTTGTCATTGTTGAGCTCATCCTGCTACCATATCAACTAGTTATTCCTTTGTCATTTGTGAACACCTTTGACATCAATGAAAACTACATTCTCAACAAGTGGCCCAAATCAATGATTTGTGAGACACCCTGTTTTGAATATATGAAGCACGTTTTACAACCTTAGTCCATAGAGAAGGAGGAATATTCTTTGCTTTGAGAAGGCATGTTTCCATCTCTTACAATGATCTATTTTTCCTCTCATCCATGCCATTCTGTTATGATGTGTAGGGAATCGAGTGTTCCATTCGAATCCCTTATGATTCACATAAGTGCTAAAAATATATTTAATGTACTCACCTCCATTATCAAATCTAATGGACTTTATCTTCTTTCCAAATCTATTCTCTACCAAGTATTTAAAAAATTTGAAAGTTTCAAATACCTCAGATTTCTACTTCATAAAATATACCCATCAAAATCTTGAACAATCATTAATAAAAGTTAATAAATACATGAATACATTGGTGGATGCTATAGGCATTGGGCCTAAGACATCATTGTGTATTAGATCAAGTGTAGAGGCAGCTCTAGTTTCCTTCCCAACTTCATATCTCTTCTCTAGATGCTTACCTACCAAGAAACCAGGACATACTCCATCTGATATTTTGATGAGTGGCAATCCCTCAACCATTTTTTCCTTGTGAAGTTGCTGGAGAGATTTGAAATTGAGATGCCCAAATCTCTCGTGCCACAGCTTGCTTGTGTTATTGGCATGATCCAATAAAGTTGTCATATGTGAAGTAGGCAGGAAATGGGAGAACTCATATGCCTTGGAGGCATGATTAGCAAACCCTTTCGCTATGATATTTCTAGTAGATGATTCAGTGATTTATATTGTGTCAGAATCAAATGTAACTCTCTTGGGAGAGCCTGTATGAGTCATATGATAAACAAACAACAATTTTCTACAAGAGAGGGAACATAGAGTACATTATTGAACTCTCCATGTTGTATTTTAATAGAACATCTCCCAACAACTGGGATTTGAGAGTCATCTCACATATGAATTCTAGGTCCTCTTAAGAGATCCAAAGTGGTGAAGGATTCCCTAGAGGACACCATGTGTTTGGATGCTCCAGAATCTATCAAATAATCCTTCAACTGAGTGAGGCTTTTATTCAAGGCATGGCACCTCTTATTAACTTATGTCGGTTGTCCAACATCATACTTTTTTTCTCCTTGTGGAAGGGAATTATTGTTCTATTCAAAGAGTTTTGAAAGTTGGTCAATGGTCTTCTTCATGCAATGACTCTCTAGATGCATGCCTCTCGTACAGTAGGGACACTTAGTCTCCTTGAATTTATTATGGAACCTAAGGCTCCATTGTAATATCTATGATTCTCTTTTGGCTTTGAATCAGTGTTTTTGGTCTCCTTCCCTTTGTGCTTCCCTCTTGCTTGTGCATTGTTTGAGTCTTCTACTAAGAGTTCTTGATTCTTGGAGGTTTTAATCACTCCCATTTGAACCAATTTATATTTCTCTTGTATCAAGGACTCAGTAAAAGAATCTAGAGAAGGAATCTTCCAATTTGGAATGAAAACTCTTCCGAAAAGGAATGTAGAGACAAAGATAGAGAACTCTGATCCAAGATTTCTCAGCACTAACAACACAAGATACTGATATTTCCTCTCTAATCCACGTTGTTTGCATTACACTACTAGTTCTTTGTACTTTGTAAATAATTTTTGAATAGTCTTAAAGCTGCTGGGATGTAGTGCGATGAGCTCATTCTTCAGAATATGCCCTCGAAGCTCATCTTGTTTGCCAAACAAAGATTCAATATTTTCCCAAGCTTCCTTTATATTCTTTAGTCCCTCAATATGGAACAAAATATCTCAAGAGATTGAATGCACATGAAGTCGAAGGCTTCATCAAGCTGATTCAAAAACGTGTTCTTCTCAACATATTGTTGGGGCCCAGCTTCTCTTCCCATTGTCATCCTAAATAGGCCTTTGTTGTGCAAGGATACCTGCATATATGCCCTCCAATCAATGTAATTGAAGGGTGTAAGGATTCTAGGTACGAGAGTTGAAGAGTTCTCCATTTTTCTATATGATGATCAGTCAATTCTTCAAGAAGCTATGTAGATACCTGCAAAGAACACTGCAAAACCAATTCAATACGCAATCATATTTCAGTACAAGCCTTTCCAACTTGACATGTGCACTTTCTTAGAGTCTGTCACACCTGTAGAGACTTCTATGGATAGAATCCAAAGTTAGCAAGGAAAATATTACAGTAATTAAGTGGAAACTCAGCTGCTTTTGGTGCACAATGGAGGCCGGACAAGGTTTGTTGCTAGCCTAAACAAGGATCTGATACCATCTTAAATTTGTGAACCATTGATCTACAGGAAAATATAAAATTTGTAGGAAAGGAATTATGCAGTGGAATAATCAAAGAGAATGTACACTGAACAAGAAATTCATGCCACAAATTTCAAATAAATCAGACAAGAATTGCTCAGTTAATAACAACATTGATATCCATTCATTAATCGATAATACAATGATTATACAATAAATAGAATTTGAATATTGTGACTAGGATTCGAATCTACAAGCTCAAGCTAATTGAATAGCTAACTCAGTGTGTCTAAATCATTGTTGGAACTCACTATTCTAACTTCAAATGTTTAAATAAGTCTACAATTAGTTAATGAATGAGGTAGGTTGGAAAAAGGTGCCACTCTCCCTTCATGCATGCAAAATTGGTGCTAGGTTAACTGAGAGTGATCTAATTGATTGTAATTGGAGGTTAACTCGGCATAATTGCTTACCTACCAAAACCAACTGATGGAGGCTACTGGTGGCACTTGGAGTGGGCTCCTATAATGTAGGGATTTGTCCCAGAGGCACATAAAATCATGCATGCACATGTAGTAAGTGGAAGATAAACTCTAGGTGTGTCACCCACACTCTAGTACAGTATAAATAATCCGCTAAATTAGGAAAAATGACCAAATAGACTATATTGGACAAAGGAGGATTAATTAATCCTAAAATGACATTAGAGGAAATTTGGGGTCTAAAATGGGCCTTATAAGAAAATGTGCCAACAATAAGTTCTTGTGAGTTGGAATTCAAGAACCAATAGAATTCCAATAAAATGAGTCAACCATAATGGTTGAATTGACATATTTGTCATAAAAAAACCTACTTTTTTTGTTCGTATTTTTGACATATCTCCCTGTGTTTTTACTCAAATTTCGATTGGGAGAGATCATTGCATGCATAGTTTAATTCCGCATCCAACAAGCACCCACACTACATAATTTTGACGGACCCTGCTACCCCAAAAACAAGAAATACATGAAAAAATGTGATGATGACATCATCATCACGTTTTTTCAGGTATTTCTTGTTTTTGGGGTACCGGGGTCCGTCAAAAGTATGCAGTGTGGGTATCATCATCACGTTTTTCAGGTATTTCTCGTTTTTGGGGTAGCGGGGTCCATCAAAAGTATGTAGTGTGGGTACTCGTTGGATGCAGAATCAAATTATGCATCCAACAAGCTCTCTCGATCGAAATGTGAGTAACAACACAGGAATATATGTCCAAAATACGAACACAGAAAGTAGTTTTTTTCTTTTTTCCTCCAAAATTAATAAATATTATTTTATTATTTTAACTATTATTTTATTATTTTCCTAAGGAGGCCCATTTTAGACCTCAAAATTCCTCTAATGACAAGAAATATGGTAAAACGTACCTACTCATGAGCATTTAAAGATGAATATCTTATCATAAAATAAGATCTTAAATAGGCTAATCAAACATTTACCATCATAATGAATAAATATGGCTCATATCATATATCATATATCATTCCAAATTATAGTCTTGCAATATGCTTATAGAGAATCAAAACATCTTGGTTGCATATAGATCTGATGTTTCATAACCCAGACTTCAAAAGAAAACCTAGCCCCTATGTCTACTTTCGTTGTCATATCTATATTCATATTAAGATTTTTTAGAAACAGTTTTAGATCTGAACATTTAGGATCGAATTTACCAAAAATAGAAGTAAATCAAACTAATTGTTCAAGGATATGCCAAATCATAATATCTTATGCCACCTGTTCATTTGACAAAATAAACAACATTAACCACTTCAAAATTTGATTGCCACATGTACATGTATGAATGGAAACTATTAAATGTGATGAGTTTCTTCATCCAACATGGTCAAACCATCCAATTCCTGGGATCTCCTTTGCAGTCATAAATATTCTTTCACTGTGGTTTGCACCTTTCCCTGAAGTTCTTGGTTCTACTTACTTAACTCTTCATTCCTTTCCTATGTCAATTCCCTTCTCTTTACATCCTCTTCAGTAGCTTGAACAAGCTATACATAGTTGGTATTAATTTCTTCCAAATATTCTCTCATCCTTCTATTATCTTGAACCAATTGATCATTAAAATGATTTAGATGTGAATTGTGAGTCTTACAATGATGCAAATCCTTTCAGAGGTTTATGATTTCAATCTTTTATTCTACCTACAACCTGTCTTCAAAAGTATTGCCATTTTGATTTATTTCTTCTCTGATTAACTTTTCATTCATAGGAACCTTTTGATTTTCAAGATTATGCTTCATAATTTGAGAATTTACATATTCTATTTTTTGTTCAATTTCTGTAGTATTTAAACTGGTTCCATCTTGAAAATATCGAATGATTCTTTTACCCTTGTCAACATATTCTTTTATTGGCAACTCTGGAAAAATTTAAATGCTTTCCTTGAGAAAATATTTCCTCCATCTCTTTGGAGTTAGTATCTTCTTCACTACTAGATTCATCAACATCAATTATAACTTTTTTCTTCAACTCAGGATTAAGAACCCTTTTCATATTCAATTGGAATTTATCGAAGGCCCTAGTTTTAGGTCGATGTTGAATAGTTTTAGAAATTCAAGAGCGAGTATAAACCCTTTTTTGCATTTGAGAATGTTAGTTCAGGCGTACCTCTTTCTAATGTTTCCTATACTAGATCTTCTTCTATATGACCTAGAGTCTTGGGAGTTGTCACAATTCATTCTTTATCTTCTTCAATTTGTTTCTCTTGACCTTCCTTCTCAATATGCTTTGTACCAGGATCTTCAATATTATGATTTGCTTACTCTATAACCTTTCTTTTATAACTTTTGTGTGGTTTGGGGGTTTTCCCACTATCTTGACTATGTCTTCTTGACTGAGAACTCGCTTTCTTTTGAGTCGAAGGAGGATTTTCTTTACTTTTTCCATAAGTTTCTTCCTCTGCAGTCTTTGGTTTTTATACTTCAAATCCTGAAAAAAAAGGAAATGTAATCAAGTTCAACTCTTCTTCCTTAATTCATCGAGAACTAACATATTTATTAATCCATGGTGGAAAATACTATGAGATTTATGATCTAGATTATTTATTGCCCAAGTCACCTTTTTAGATACACTTTTCAGTAGATAAAATGGTAAATTAACCTTTGATTCCCCCACAACATGAAGCAGAAAATGGAGATGACACGTGTACACTATGGAAAATCTTCCCTCACAAGTAACATAGCATTGAATGATGCTTAAAACATCTCTATATTCTTCCTTTAGTTATTTTCGATAAATTCCCTTACTCCAATATAGGTTTTCATGTCTTGGAAAGAGGAAAAGGTTCAAATCTACTTTGAAAGGGAATTTTTTAAACCAACTATGACCTTTAGCGGACAACCCTGTTGCTTCTGCAATTAAGGCCTCTGAGACTTCAAATCTCATACTAGAAAAATTAACTTGTGTACCTTTGGAATTCCTTTCAAATTCTAGAGAAACTTCAACATTATAGCCTCTAATTCATTCGAAGAACAAATTGCAACCTGCATCCATGAAAAGTTTAGCGCACTCAGGAAATTCTTATGCCCATTTCATATTAATTGGTTCGAAACTACATATTTTACCATTGGTCTTCTTCATCATGTTACTGCCAGACACCTGCTAGAACATAATCTTCTAGAAAAAAAACCCGAACATGATTTAAGAACAGATGTCACACTCTATCACAGCCAATGAAATAAGAAAATTAGGGAAAAATCAAATAACGTCCCACAATATATTTAATTCATTCTATCGGTTGAATTGAAGGTTTGACAGATGACAATAAATATCTAACATAAATCATAACTAAGACCCTCAACTTCGAACCATCACATGATCAAAACAAGCCTTGAGCCATTAATTTTCAAGATTTGACATTTCGGCAGCGCTAATCTATATAAACTCCATGTATTACAATGTCGGAATGTGTCAAGTCATGTGTGCTAAGAAATGATAATCAAACTTTCAAAAATATGTTAGAAAACATTCCAAAATTACATATTTGAAGACTTTAGGGAATATTTAAATAAATATGAGCCATATTTAATTCATTAATCTTGAAAATGCATAAAGCAAAATAGGAAGATATAAATAAGATGAGACTATAATCTAAACATTATGATTAATCCCTAGGAAAAATGTGAACTAATAAGGAAAAAGAATGAAGAGGTATGAAAAAACTAAGGTACAACTTCAGTACTAACATCTGGCTTTGTATGGGGATGGAGTCCTCCTTGTGAGGATTCAAGAACATGTTGGCCAGGTGCCTATGACTGAAATCAAAATACGTTGGAATTATACCCCACTGAAATAAAACTGAGGACTACATACTTATACAAGTGCATTGGGTTAGAGTCTTATTCCATAAAACATGTATATTCAATGAAATTTGGTCACTCATGACCTCAGTATTCATAAAAAGGTTTCAAAAAATGCCCATTGATTGGGCCTGCAAGTTCTTCATTGATCTAAAAATCTTCGGGATATTTTTTAAGCATAAATTTGCAAGGAAATTTATATGTTAAATGCTCATAAACAGGGTTAAAAGATGAATTTTTAATGACTTAAATCAAGAACATAAGCAAATAAAAGAGATATGCAAACTGTAAAATGAAGACAACAACTGATAACGGAGTTCACGCCTCCTGGGCTATGTCTTTGGGCCACTTCCAATGGGAAGGTCGACCTTATTAAGTCTTCAAAATCTTACATACAAGAGTTTTGGAAACACTTGTATTTTATGTCAGTCAAACTCAAAAATAGAATGCACCACTATGTCTGCCTAGAAATTCTGAGAAAAATGAGTATAAACACGATAATCTTTGATCAAATACTCCTCTGGCATGCAAAATGAGATAGTACTCTTCTACCCCTGTACCTTCCTATACTATGTTTTCCTCAGGATATGTGTATAGGATGGAAACTGAACACTGTGCAAACGCGCTTCGTTCTCACCCTTCGTATCTATGCATGTGCATGGTTTTTTAATAAGAATTTTGGGTGGTTTTGGATCCCATATCCTCGTCGGTGGCACGTTGGTTAAAGCACTAAGGAATGGGGGAGGAGGTCGCAGGTTTAAACACGCAGACCTCTTCCCATATTATGTTTTTATTGGCATGTGTATTAGTTCGGTGGAATACAATATATGTTTTTATTGGCATGTGTATTAGTTCGGTGGCATACAATATATGTTTTGTTATATGGTTTCGTTGGTGTAATATGGTGGAAAGGTTAACACATTGGACTATGGGATATGGTATTGGAATAAACTATGGTATATGTTGTCTATAATCTTATCAAGCCTTGGTGTTGCCCATGGGGTCGAGGTCTCTCCTCCTTTTTCCAATATAACCTTTATCAAACTTATATACAACTTCTTCCATATACATGTTAAGAACCAATGCATGGAATGTTGGCTAGGCGAGCTTGGTGAAAGATTTCGCGGGCTTGGAGGTCATGGGCTTGATTCTTTGGGACTCCCCAAATTTTATAAAACATTATCAAACCTGAATAACTTCTGCATCTGAAGGTATTTTTTCACGAAACAAGCGTTGTCGGAAATCTCTTGACGATATTTTTCACCCTATAAAATTTGTTTTTCATTTTAAAACTTTAATTTTGATCGACTAGGAGATGATCCTCCTAGATCATTCACCTTCCAAGTTTTGTAGTAAAAAAGTATTGTTTCCCAAAAAATTTGTGATTTTGAAAGGCCATAACCACAAATTATCAAATTTACCATGATTACATTTTTTATCTCTATGTGCATCCCATGTGAGTATCATATTACCCATCAAAAAGGTATTTTGTTTAACTTTTTTGTCAAATATTTCTTGCACCTTGTTCTTGTATGCCTCTACTTTTTCCACCAATACCTCTCTTTCTTGTTGTAATTCAACTATCTGAAAAAATCTTCTATGAAATTCATTTAGTTCTCCTTCAATGTCCTGCATAAATTTTATTACTAGAAGACTCAATTGAAAAGGAAACGTGGTGTTAGTGCCATAATCAAGTTGAAAAGGAGATGTACCGATGACATTCCTACTAGAAGACTCAATTGAACAGGAAATGTGGCGTTAGCACCATAATCAAGTTTAAAAGGAGATGTACCGATGGCATTTTTTGTAGCCACTCGGTCTACCCAAAGAGCATATTTCAACATAGTGTCCCAAGCCCCTGTTCTGAAATAACATCTTTTTAACACTATTAATGATATTCTTATTTGTAGATTCTTCCAACCTATGACATTGAGGGTAATAGGATGTAGAATTCTTCAGTATGATGCCATTTATTTCACAAAAATATACCATAGCCTTAGACTTAAAATCTTGAGCATTATCGGTCACTAATTTCCTTGGACAACCAAATCTACTTAAGATATTTTATTGAAGAAAAATTATAATGACTTCATCAATCGCCCTTCTAGTGGGAATTGCTTCTACCCACTTGGTGAAGAAATAAGTGGCAGTTAAAATCCATGTATGTTTCATGCTTGAGGGAGGATTAATCTCACCTATGAAATATAAACCATATTGTTGAAATGGAGCGTTAATTGTAATGGGTTTTAAAGGAAAACACTGAAGCTTTTTCTTACCAACAAACTTTTGACATTGCATACAAGCTTTTACTTGAGCATAAACATCTGCAAACAAAGTAGGCTAGTAATATCCTGCTCTTGATATCTTGAATGTTGTTGCTTTCCAATATGTATGACCCTCGCATGCACCTTCATGTAAATCTGTAGTGACCGAATCAACTTTAGACCTATCCAAACATCTAAGAAGCATCCCTCTAGGGTCCCTCCAATAAAAAAAATTGGTCAACTAAACCATATTTAATATCTTTAATTTTTAATGACCTACATTCACTTTTATTCAAACCAGGGGGAACATTGTAAATGTATCAAAAAATAAACTATTTCACCATACCATGGAAACTCAACATATAAATATGTTCTTTGTTTTGTTATTTCTGCAATTCTTCTTGTACTGATTGTTCTACTATCAAATGAAGCCCTAATGCCTGACAATTTGAATATGTAAGATTTCTATCCAAACCCTATCCTTTCACCAATTTAGTAGGCCTAATTTCAACATCATATTCCATAAATTTAGCTATCCAATGCCCTCTTTTCCCTTCATTGTCAGGCTACACCAGAATTTTCGTGGCTTCTGCACTAGGCACATAAGCTATGATTTTGAAATGCAAAACGTAAATCCTAAAGAACTCCAGAGCTTTAACCAATTCACAATAATGTTCTTCCATTATACTATACTTAAGCTCTAAATCTCTTAATGTTTTACTAAAGAATGAAACAAGTTGTTCTAAACCTTCATAATGTTTTGCAGTAATACCACAACTATTGTATCTTCTGATGCAAAAGAAAAAATTAAAAATTCTTTCGTAAAATCTGGACTTACTAGCACTCGTGCTTCCATAAGAGCCTATTTTATCTTCTCGAATGATAATCTATTTTCATTTGACCATTTTACTTCTCTGTCTTTCTTGAGAATTCTTGTAATCTACTTAATAATCTCTGCAAAGTTGGGAGTGAAACACCTCAAAAAATTTATTTTTCTAGCGAAAGATTGAATATCTTTCTTATTTCTAAGAATACTAATCTTCAGGATGGATTTAACAAATTTAGGATCTATCTAAATAGCTTCAACATAAACTATGTGACCCAGGAGCTTACCTTATGTCATGGTGAAATGAGATTTATTCGGATTCAAAGGTAGACCAAATTTTATGCATTTAAGAATGGTTTATCTCAGATGTTTTAGGTGTTTATCATCATATTTAGAGAATACTATAATATCATCCAGATATATAACTACAAACTTCTCTTTCTCAGCAACAAAGGATATATCCATAGCTCTCTAAAATGTGGCACCAACATTCATGAGTCTGAATCACATTTTTCATACATAAACGTGCACCAAGGAGTAGTAAAGGTTGTTTTTTCTCTATCCTCTAGATGTACAGCAATTTGATTGTACCCATAGAATACATCAATCATTAATATTCTCCGATAACCCACCACTCTTTGCAAAAATTGATCAATTTCGGGAAATCGATAATTGTCTTTAAGGGATCATTTGTTCAGATTATGAAAATCTACACAAAGCCTTATTTCCCCATTCTTATTACGTACAAGCACCAAGTTTTCTACCCAACAAGAAAATCTAAAAGGTAAAATAAAATTTTCATCTTAGATCTTTTTTACCTCTTTTTCAATGATTGGTAGCAATGTTGGATTCATACGTCTTAGTTTTTATCTGAAAGGATTTGTGTTTGGATTTACTGGAATTTTGTGTTGAAGTATATCAATATCATATGTCTTCAAATATTCATAGGACCAGGCAAAAACATCGGTAAACTCTTTCACCAGCTTAATATATATTTTTCTTTGTTCATCTAAAAGTGCTTTAAATAACTTAATAAGCTTTGGATTATCTGTAGTGCCAATATTACATATCAAATCATTTTCTTCATATGACTGCATCGTGGGTTTCAATAAGGTGTCATTGTTAGAAAATAGTCTCTCCAAAGGGACAAGACCTTTGGGAATAAAATTTCCTTTCAATTCAATTGCAAATTGAACACCAATTGAATTTTTAAAACAAGAAGCATTTTTATCCATCTCAACATATTCATCTCAATCAATTAATGAAGTGGACAACTCACTCGTCAATCCCAATAATTTCCTAATCTCTTGATCATCATGAAACACCCTCCATTGTTTAATGTTATCTAGAATTGGAGGTTTGTATTCAAATTCAATGGGATATCTAAGTTGAGTTTGTTTTGTAACTTTAAAAGAAGTTGATTCTAAATCCTTAGAATAATTGATTGATTACGATCTCTTGGAATAAAAGATATATCAAATGCTAAGAAGTAATTATCCACAAGATCCCATACCTCATTTCTGTAAAATTTTAACAGCTATTGTTTTACCTGATAAACGTTCTTAACTTGCTGAACCACTAACTCGAAGTTTCCAAAAAATTCCAGTTGTTGAATATTTAAATCTTGTGTAGATATTAGACCTGGTATTAATGCCTCATAGTCATCAACATTATTAGTTGTCTGAAGTTCTAACATATGCATCAAAGAAATTATTTCACCTCCTTGAGAAATGAGCACAACACCTTCTCCTTCTCCCTCTTTGGATGATGAGCCATCGAAATACGTCTACCGCAGATAATCCTAAATTTCCATTATGTGTTGAACTAAATCTTCTTTTTCAACTTGCAAAACACATATGGTATCATCATTCAAGTGTAACATACAAGATCCCATGTCCTCTTGAACTGCATATATAGGGTGGTTTGTCGGATGTTGATTATCACTTACCAAATAAGTGAGTTGTACTTCCCTCTAAAGTATTCTATATTCTCCTCCAAACACTAGAATAGTCTCATAGGAAAGATCCATTTGTAAATTTCCATCTACCCTTTTTGCCATGATTTTGACAAAAGCATACCAAACGTAGGTGCAATATCAACAATAACAACATCCATTAGTAAGCTTTTCATTGGTAATTGGGTAAGATTGAAAAAAGATCCTTAATGACCCCAAGACATTTAACTTCTCTAGAATCAAAAGCATATAAATCATAGTAAGGTTTAGTGACACTTATCACTTGAGATTCAATGACTTCCTTAGGCATGATATTGTGTGAAGCACCAAAATCTAAAAGACAATAGTATGTAGCATCTAATCATGAATTGTGAGAGTAATAAAAATGTCAGAGGAAAATATGACTTATGAGTAGAATTGTCAAAGATTTAGGACCAAAAATGATAGTAGGGTGCTTATCTTATAAATTGACAGTGTCAGAAGGGACAAAATTGGTTGAAGGATTCAAAAGCTTAAGAGTAGGTTCTATATATGACTGATTTTTTATGAGTTCAGTTAATGGAATGGAAATTTTAATATTACTAATTTTGTGTTTAAGATTAATCCCAGAAGAAAATTTACCTACCTATTCAATGTATGCATATTTATCTTTATTTTCTTGCTAATCCAGACTCTTTTCAAGATATGACCATTGTTTTGCAGGAATATTTCCCCCTCTATGTCTATCTTGTGACACCTATTTAATTCCATATTGGTGAAAATGCGAAGTTGGGTAACACTTCCGTGATAATCGGGTGCCCAAAAAACATAGCAGATGTTATTTGACCGAATAACTATATTTATTCGGCTGAATAATGAAGTTATTCGGCCTAATAATTATAGTTATTTGGTCGAATAACGAATCCGTTATTCGATCGAATAACCTTTAACGGTGAACTGTTTAATTTGACAGAACGCATAGCCGATCGGTAGTTTTTACCAGCGTTTCAGTACGTATTCAACCGAATAATTATTCAGCCGAATAATTGTTTGGCCGTACAATTATTCAGCCGAATAATTATTCGGCCGAACAATTATTAGGCTGAATAATTGTTCGGTTGAATACTTATTCGGCCGAATAATTGTTCGGTCGAATAATTGTTCAACTCAAAAGGTCAGCTGCGGCCTGATTTTCATTGTTTTTTCCTGCAGTCATTTGTCCTCATCCTATCGTGCTTTTCCCGCCACCTGATTTGTTGGTCGTTTCTCGTCATCCCCGTCCATGTCACCCTGCCACCTGACGTGTACATCTGCCATCCTAGCACCCCGCTACCTATCTAGTTTCCTCTCGGCGTGGAGGTCTATTCGTGGAGGTGTTCATGGTCTTTTCTTGGAGGGTCTGTTCGTGGTCTGGTCTTGCTGTGCTGCTCCTTGTTAGGTAAATGTTTATGCAATTGCTTTTATAATCTGAAACGTTGAATATGTGATTTATCTCTTATTGTAGTCAATGGCTTATATTCGTTTTTCGTCATAGTAATGCAGAGTTAAAGTTTGCATATGTTAATTAGTAGTGTATATTTCTTATAATTTTAATTTTAGTTAGTACGTATATGGTGAAGGTAGTCGTCCATGAACTCTGTCCATGTGGACAGAGTTGATAAACTCTGTCCAAATGGACAGATTTGATGAACAACTCTGTCCAAACGGACAGAGTTGATGAACTCTATCCACATATGGACAGAGTTGATGAACTCTGTCAATTTGGACAGAGTTGATCAACTCTATCTAGTTGGACAAAGTTCATAAACTCTGTTCAAATGGATAGAGTTCATCAACTCTGTCCAAATAGACAAAAAAACGCATTATACTTAGCAAAACATAGTTCATGCAGAGTTCATCAACTCTTTCCCTGGTAACTTTACTTAGCAAAATGTATTTTAGTACGTTTTATATAAATCATAAACAAAAAAACATGATTACACATAAAACATCAAATTTTCTAATTACCGATCTGTTTGATCTTATGTATTTTTAATCTAAATCATAAAAGAAACATATAAGTTGTATAATGCTTATTAGTTACAGTTTATACTTACTATTATATTAGGATATTGTGCATTTTTTTTAATTTTAATCTTAGTTCATAGGTATTATAAGGAAGATATTCGTTCATGAACTCTGTCCATGGACAGAGTTCATGAATGAATACTCTGTCCATGGACAGAGTTCATGAATGAATACTCTGTCCATGGACAGAGTTCAAGAATGAATACTCTATCCATGGATAGAGTTGATGAACTATGTCCACATGGAGTGATGAACTTAACTCTGTCCACATGGACAAAGTTGATGAACTCTGTCCATGCAGAGTTCATCAACTATGACTCTTATCAATTTACTTAGCATAAGGGATTTTTTTATGATTTTATGGAATAACGAAAATGTTTGTAGTTGACATAAAGAAATGTAGCTTTAATTTCATATTTGATGATATTGATTCCATTAATTTTAAAAATCTAAAATACATCAAAAACACAGAGATTGCTACATTAATTTCTCATACATCCAACAATAGTGTAGCTATTTTCATTTTAAGAACTATTAGATAATATTAGGGACATCTAGGTCTTTATTAAAAACGTAGTTTTAAAAATCTAAAACACATCAAAAGCACAAAGATTGCTACATTAATTTCTCGTACATCCAACAATAGTGTAGCTATTTTCATTTTAAGAACTATTAGATATTATGATGGACATCTAGGTAATAAAAACTTAGTTTTTATAGTAGCTAGTTCTCTGAAGTTGAGGAATTAACATGCAGAATTTGAATATGTTATGAGTTGATATATTAGATAATATTAAGGACATATAGGTCTTTATTAAAAGCTTAGTTTTTTAGTGGCTAGGTCTTTGAAGATGAGGAATTAACATGTAGAATTTGAATATGATATGAGTTGATTTGTGTAATCTTGTAGATATCATATCAAATGGAAATAGATAATAAATTAGCTATAATCATTTAAAGAACTAGTAGATAATATTAGGGATATTTAGGTCCTTATTGAAATCTTAGTTTTTATAGTAGCTAGGTCTTTGAAGTTGATTAATTAACATGTAGAAATTGATATTTGTGTAAATTTGTAGATATCATATCCAATGGAAAGAGAGCAGCCTTTGAGACAGAAGCGTAGAAGGTCATCACATTCTTCAGGAGTTGGTGTCCGAAATGAAAATCGAAGATTATCAACTTCACCTCAGTATTCAAGCTTATTGTATAGTTCACATTCATCTGATCATCGACGTGGCGATAGTGGTAGAGATGATTCCCCCTTATCATCTATGGTCGTAGTGTCATTGATATAAAGAAGGGTCATTTATCTTTATTTGTAGATATGGGTCACAGATTATTTGGAGTTATAGATATGATTGATCAAATCTATAACTCCAATTACTCCACGACTGATATCTACACATATACACATAAAATTTAGAGAAAACAGAAGTAGTAATGTTTTTAATTGTTTCTTCTTCAAGGTATGTACTATTTCCCAAATCGTTCTCTGATATATAAGTTTAAATAGTTTAAATAATTTTTGACATTTGTAAATTGCTTTTATGTATGTTGAAGCTTGGGTATCTTCAATCTTTTCGAGGCAAGGGAAGACTCCATTAGAGGATAGTGGTGGAATTGTAAGTTTAATATTTTATTTTTTTGAATTTAGTTTAAAATAGTTTAAATAGTTTGTAAGATTTATAAATTGTTTTTATACATGTTGCAGCTTGGGTCTCCTCCACCTTTTAGAGGTAAAGGGAAGACTCCATTGAATGATAGAGAATAAGAGGTAATTTTGTTAATAATTGTATTGTTCTTCTATATATTAGTTTAATGTTTTAATTTTTTTTTATTTTAGTTTAAAATTGTTTAAATAATTTATGATATTCATAATTTGTTTTTATACATGTTGCAGATTGTTATGAGTCCAAGGGAAGACCCTAGTGGAGGATAGTGG
>LPNX010623040.1:345933-365518 GCA_001517045.1 Pseudotsuga menziesii
CATTATGATTTGGAAAGTGAGTTTGTGAGGTAGTCTAGACTTATAGTTCTCGACATTGAAATGAATCAAATTAGTATTGTCCGAGTCTAAAGATCCTAACGCAGTTAACAAGTTTTTGCATTGTGTAGGACAACTTTGGAGTACTTCCAAGGTAGACATTGCACATGGGGTTTGAGCGAGATCTTCAACTACATTATAAAATTGAGTAGCTCTGGAATTAGGGTTAAAAACAGCCTTCCTAAGAGTACTCTTGGGTGGATGCAAAAACATGTTGAGAGTAGGCTTCTCGATGGTTAGGGGGACAGTAGATGAGGATTCAAGAGAACAGTAGAGGGAGCTTTTCCTAAAGAAGAATTGTCTTCTTTCTTGTATGTGGGTTTGTCATAACTCTGACTTCGAGTTTGCAAACTAATAGTATCTGAGGACATCATGTGAGTTTCCTTTGAAGAACTAGAGTTTCCCTGATTAGACATGTGGTCTATCAGTTGTTGTTGAGAGGGAAGAGGATCTGTGAGAACTGCGGGTGTGCGATTAGTTTTCAAAAATTGGGTGATTTTTTTTTGACGAGGACACTCTTTTGTGAAATGGTCACCTCCGCATAGCAGACATGGATATTTTTCTTTTCCTTTCCCTTTATCATTATCATTGGTGGTTGGTTTTGGATTCTCCTGTTGGTTTCCAGGTTTTTTTTTTATCTTTACCTTTCTTTTTATTGTTGTCAGGCATTTGAATACTCTGAATAGAATTGACCTCGATGGAAACCTTGGGAGTCGAAGGAGTAGGGGTGGCAGTCTGGGGTTGCTTGGAAGGTTTTGCTGCTGACAGGGACTGGATTGAACCAACAATCCCATCAACATGGACTTTTGTTGGTGGCTTTGCAGGATTGGTGCTTGGGCGAGGAGCTTGAGGGATCAAGTCATGCAAAGTTTCGGAATGAGAATAGACCAAGTCCAGATATTGGGCTCAACTAATGGCTTTGTCTTTGGTAACAACACCACCCATAGCCACATCTCAGGCAATCGGAGGCAACAAATATTTAGTAAACCAATCAGCTAATAACTGATCCAGGATAGGATCCTTAATAAGTCTTCTCTGCCTTCTCCACTCATGGATATGATAGGATATGTGGGTGGAGGTGTTCTCTCATAGAGAAGTTAAGAGATCAATGCCCGTTTCATAACGGATAGCAAGTTGAAAGTGTGTAAGAAATATAGTTTCCAATGAGCCAAAATCCACAAACGAATGTTGCAGAAGTTCAATGTGCCATTTCGTGGCTGTACCAGTCAAAGCTCGCTGAAAGAGTCTTAAACGAACTGAATCATCCATAAGGGAGTTTGAAGAACACCATAAATGGAATGTCATGACATGGTTTTTCAGATCCTCTCCCTGCTTCCCATTGAACTTTGGAATGTCCTATGGTAACTTTACCAGAATGGGAGTCCATGAGGGGTTATGTTGAATGGGGTCATTAATCAACTTAGACAAATCAGGCAAGTCCAAGGTTTCTAGGAAAGGTAACTGATGACTAGGTTACACATATTGGTAATATTGATATGGCATATAAGTACCAGTAGGACAGTAAGTAGATTGATAGATAGGTTGTTGTGATGAAGAAATACCGGAAGATCTGCCCGCAGGGGGTTTATTTTTGAGATCAGGACCATTAGGACCATCGGGGCCTTTGAGAGGAGGATCACCAGGGCCTCCAGGACCACCAGGACCACCTAGAGGAGGACCACCAGACCCTCTGGGACCCCTGGGAGGTAAACATCGAGAGCCTCCAGAACCACTAGGAGGAGGGCCCCTAGACCCTCCGGGACCATTAGGAGGGAAGCCACCAGGCCCCCCAGGACCACCAGGACCATTAGGCCCCCCAGGGGGAGGACCTCCATAAGGTTTTCCTCGAGCACCCCCTGCAGTATGTATAGGTATCCCCCCCATAGCTAGCATGTAGGACCAGTTAGGTTGCCCCCATGGCGTGAAAGTATTAGTAGGATATGGAATTCCAGCATAAGGCATTCCTTTATTGTTGGATGGATAATTAATGTTTCCTACAGGTACTTGATTTGCTGTGTAACCATACCCCCAAGAGGTTTGAATGGTTACAGGTTGTGCCCCCAAGGGATAACCTGAACTGGATGGGGGGTTAACCACATTTGTGTGGGTAGGAGGGACATAAACTATAGATTGCTCTATACTAGAGTTCTGTCCATGACTAGGTACAATTCCGGTGACAGATAATGTAGGTCGTTCAGGGGTTGCCCCCCGACACTAAAAGGTAATGATGAAACAAGAATTGAATGTTGAGCCCCAGGTGCGGAAGACCCAGGAGGATTGGGAACAGACATAATATGGGAGGTAGTGAGGTTGGAAGTTTTACCTAGATTATGTGGAGTCACATGCAATTTATAATCAATTCAATGGGTCTCATAGAATCAGCAAGTGAACGATATCCCATAGGAACAACTGCGGAACGCGATGGTGGTGTGCCCAATATGTCATCTATTTTCTTTTCAATTTCTTGTGCACGAAGAATAGCTACCTGGTATTTTCTATGTTCTTCTTCATTTGGTGAAACTTCTTCAGAAAAGTTTAAATGGGTGCCAAATGAGGCAATGGCTTGTCCTATAGAGGTATCCCAAAATTGAGCATTGGGACCATAATCTGGACGGGTAGTATCATCAACATGACCTTCTGTGGGAGAATGGAATGAAGTATTACACCGAGAAGGTTGTTGGACCAAGGGAGGCAAGTGCAAAGGATATGGACCTCTGCTTTCTACAACCACATTCTCTCCCACTTGGGAGTTGGTAGCAGCTCCTTGGTCGATAGCTTCCATAGGAATTTTCTCCTGAAACAGGAATAAAATTAGGTGACAAGCCCCATACTCTCCTGGACTGTCTTAGCTCAGCCAGTTTGTATAGTTCCTATCTAACCTAGGGTCACAAAACTAGAAAACACACCAAACATTTATCTACTCAAGCTATAGGCCAAACAAGCAAACTTAAATGACAGGAGGAGTTTAGATAGTCAAGTCTCTCACCAGGATTGTCAAGAAGGTCCCACTCGCGATATACCTCAAGGGTACGTGCGTAGTAATCTCCCTGACTGTTGTTTTTGGTGTATGGCTCCAAGCAATATGACCAAAGGGTTTTTCTCAGATAGATAAGGTATCATAGTGGGGTCTCCCGATATACACAAGGTACGTGGGAGCTCAAATCGATAGTAGTGTTGTCTAATGCATAACCGTTCACAAGGGGCCTTCCTATATACAATCGAGTAGGTGAAGTACCTTTCTATATACCTCAATGGTATGTGAAAGGCCATTCGATATACTAACGGTACGTGAAAGAACCGTATGAGTCCATGGATGTAATGCGGATGAGTAACGACAGCTCCTACGCTTAACAATGCCCGAACACTCTCTAGCCTATCACTCAAATTGCTATGTAAATTTTAACCTATAACTACCATTAATTTTAAAGTAGAGGGTTAGGTGAATGCATGGAATTTTGACAGAAAAAGTAAAACCATGCACAATGTAGATGCAAATATTTCACTTTACCATTCGTGGTATGAAAACCTACAGGAGGGAAAGAGAGTATTTTCTTTTCATTTTAGAAACAAAAATTCCCAAACAATTATTTTGAACAAATCAAAATCAAAGACAAGCAACACATTCCAAACTCTTTTTTCTTCTTTTGAAAGAAATAAAAAGGGGAAGAGTATCCTTTCCTAAAAGAAAAACAATAAGCACTCTACATCCATATGCACTCTATTTTTTTATTTTTCTTAAAACATAGATAGATCTAACTTAAAACTACACTATTTTTTTCTTTTGGTGAGATAGTACTAATGCAAGAGAGACAAAAGAACACAGAGAACCTGAAAGCTTGTGAGGCTAATCAGAGATCCAATGTCTTATGCTCAATAATGATAATGACCTAATCTTAGTCAAAAAAAATATTTTTTACAAGCAAAAAGAAGTCCTCTATGGAAACAAAAAATGAAATCAAGATGCTAATCAAATGGTTTTTCTTTCAGTATTTATAAAAGAAATGAAAAGAGAACTCACTAAAACCTAACCTTCAAAAAATTCCTTTCACAATCACAACCAACAAGCATGGAAGGAAATGAATAATCAACAAGCCTAGTCTAGCTTTTGAATTCTTCAATCAAACCAATATTTTACCATAGAATTTCCAACCATGAGCATTCAGATTCTAACACACAAGCCTAACAGTG
The DNA here is from genome assembly GCA_001517045.1 of Pseudotsuga menziesii. Classification (NCBI taxonomy): domain Eukaryota; kingdom Viridiplantae; phylum Streptophyta; class Pinopsida; order Pinales; family Pinaceae; genus Pseudotsuga; species Pseudotsuga menziesii. The sequence goes on from LPNX010623040.1 coordinate 350,179, forward strand.
CAGGGCTGAAAGCAAACAAACTCAATTTTTTGCAAAAAATGATGGAAAACTAGTTCTGGAACAAGGCGTACCTGGCACCGCAATGAAGGGGTCTTGATAGAGCGGTTATGGGCAAGAAACGCTTCTGGATAACAGGACTCAGGTGGTGGCACCGCTTATGGCTAATAGAGTTCAGGTGGTGGCACCGCTTGTTGCCAACAACACATATGTGGTTACCTGAATAGATCCAAAACATAAGGAGAACGAAAAATCCAGTTATAAATTGATCAGATCGAGGCAAAAATTGATGGATTGATAGTAAAAAAGAGCATATAAAGTCGAAATAGTTTAGATCTGAACAGATCTGAAAGTTTCAAACCAAAATTCACTAAGTCAGATGGCAGATCTAACTAAAGACAGTTGGAGATGGAGCCTAGATTCGAACAAGAGTTCAAGAATTGAGGAAGATCAGATCAACTGAGATTTTCATTATTCCCCAACGAAGTCACCAGATTTGTTATCAAGAATATTGCACCTTCTGTGGACAGAAGTTGTTTCTCTGGTCTGAATGGTTCAGATCCAGAACAAATGAGTGAACAACAAAGGATGAAGACCTTCCCTGAATGTTGTAGACACCTGGAATACTGCTTCGATTGTGAACTTGTGTACCTACAAACATATCAAACATACAAGCACATCAAAGCTACCATAAAATCATCTACTTATCCATGCTAGTGACTAAGGAATCTAACAACATGTACATGTGAAATCAAAAAATTAGTAATGTGGGACGGAAATTAGCTTTGCATTAAGAATGTATGGACAAGCTTACAACCAATGCCTTAGTGTCGACAAGCCCCTCCATGAGACAAACACTTCATCCCCATAAGCTCCAACTATGCTCTCCAATGATTTTGACTAGGTATTCAATCCAACAGCATAACAATACCTCTATAGTTCTCCCCCTCAACTATGGATATGAGCTTGTATTTATAAGGCTCAATGAATAGGGATAGTTGAGAGAATGGTGGGTGAGGTGGATCCAAGATCCTATCAAGGGGGATCTTGAGCTCAAACTAACCCATAATGATAGGGATAAGGGAGGACACGAGGCTCAAGTTCTAGAAGCCTCGAGAAACTTCCCTTTTTCACATTTTACCCAGGGTACCGCTTTTGTTCCCTTATGACAGAGCGGTTTAGATGAGAACCGCTTTAAGACCAAAGACCATAGGTGGTGGCATCGCTTCTCTAAAATAGGATACAGGTGGTGCTGAGCAAGGTACCACTCATCAGCCACAGGGAAAGCGCGGTGCTAGGTTTTTTCAAGTAGAATTAACAAACAGAGCAAGTTTCCACTCTAAGTGTTGGGATTAAGGGCAAACATGGAAGTTAAGGGTCTTATCACATGATGGTGACAAGATTTAGGTGTAACAAACCTTAAAGAAGAAATGAATTCATAAACTCAGTGATCACACTAATCAGAAATGAAACCAGCATAGAAGATAAAATGGGCTTATAGATTGCATATATAACATAATCAGTAATCCAACATGCATAAGATTTTTCTGAAACTTAGCTCTATATAGTAGCTGAAAGCCTCCCCTTGTACAAAAATTTGAACCTCCTATCATTCTACAGTCTTACTTTTATCTTAGTTACCAAAATCAGTTACGTAACTGAAAAACTACTTTTTAGGTCATACCACCGAATCACTTAACAAAATAAAGTTGTTCACACTAAACTAATTTCTTTACAAAAATTAACTAATAACACCTATCACTTAAAGCATTTTACAAATCTTTAGCAGCCTCTACCAAAATGGATATCCCCTCCAATGCTTGAGTCTTTCTCCTTGTTTTCTGATGATCAGCTTCTAGGCCTTCAACTCTTTTTGATAGCTCCTGATTTTCTTGTATTATGTCGTGAACAGTCTGCTTTAATTCTGCACACAGACTTTGTGTTAGTCTTTTTCTCTTCAAATATTCCTTTGAGACTGCAATTAACTCTTGGTAATGGCTATTGACCTCTTCTAAATCCTCTCTTAATCTTCTGTTAGCAACTACTAACCCTTCATTTGTTTCATGCAGGAATTCTATTTGATACGTATACTATTTGACGCTTCTTTGTAAGTTCTCATTCTCTGAATCAATACATTGTCCTTCTGAGGCTGAAGGCATTCCTTCTAGCATCCAAGGAATCTTCAATCTCTTAAAGATATCCTTATCCTCTTCTTGCTGCTCTGTAATAGTTACTGGAACCCCTGGAGACTCATTAACTTCAAAAATGCATTGAGCTGATGGTTCTGCAATCCTTTCTTCCTCTGCACAAAAACTTGTCATGACTGAGTGCTGCTTCATTAAATCATCCTGATGATGGCTTAAATTTACTTTCCTTCAAACCTCTTTTAATAGCTTTGAGATTTTAGTTTCATTTGAAGCTGACTTATCCTTTAAAGGAACCTATTTCTTGCCTTTCATATCTTTTACATCCAAGCTTTCATCCTCTTCTAACTCTTCTTGGGAAGAAGATTCTTCTATCACTGTGATTTTCTCCTGAGCTAACTTAGGGTTTAACAACTTTTTCATGTTCAATCTCAATTTATTTTTGGGTCTAGTCTTAGGTCTCCAGCCTACCCCAATCTCTCCCAGCATGCTCAAAGTTTTTCCTTGGTGCTTTAAGGATGCTAGCTGAAACACCTTTCTTTTGACTCCTTGTGACACCAACTTCTCTTCAGACTGTTCCTGTAAACCTTGTACATTGTCATCCCTAGCTTCATCAATCAGTGGGCTTTCCTTACTTTTTGAATGTACTCCTTTATGGACTTGTTCTTGTTCTAACAGACTTTCATCTCCTCCCTGATTTACTTTTTCATTAAGGGTATTTTCTACATGATCTAAATCTTGCGTTTGAACCTTCGATATTTCATCTTCATCAACTTTATTCTGTTGTTCATTTTAAGGATTCTCATCCCTTTATGTCACAGACTTTTCTTGCACACTATCTTCTTCTGCTTCGACTATGACCTTTTTCTTCAATTTCTTGACTAAATTTTGTGCTTTTTTCACGTATCTTTTCTTTGATTGGTCTTCTTTCTCACATTGAAACCCATACCAGAATAGAAAATAGTCCTAGGTCTTTTCCTTCTTTTGGAGCACTGTACTTATGATTAACTTTATCAGACCATGATGAAATATAGACTGTTGAGTATGATCTTGATGCTCTTTTACTCTGCTAGACATATTTTGCAGACTTTTTAGGAAAAAGAAAGGAAGGTTCATCTTTGCTTCATGATTTAGATTTTGCAAAACCTGAAATAATATTTAAACACAAATGCATATCTTCCTTCACAAGTTACATAGATTTGCAGAATTTTGATTGGTTCTCTCCACTCTGGTTTGAACTTCTGTATATGCACTCCATTACCCCAATTTGCAAGAACATTTGGAAGTAAGTAATTCTATGAATTAAAGGTAAAAGGAACCTTCTTGAACCAATATTCACCTTCATCAGGAATTCCTATAGCCTTTGCTATTAGCTCTCTATTCAGCTCAATATTTAGGGTGTCAAATGTGACTATGTCATTGTCCAATCCCTGAGCAAATTTGTATGAAACTTCTGTGTGATGGCCATCAATCTTCCCAAAATAATTCAGTCATCATGCCTCTGAAAATAACCTTGCACAGCCAGGGAAAGCTTGAACCTAAGACATATCTTAGGGTTCAGCCCTATTTGTTTTCCTACTCGTCTTCATTCTGGATGATTAATCTTAATTGTGCTTCCTTCAGTAAAGAGTTTAACACTATTTGAATGTTTGCAAATTTAACAGTCAATCATATGCTGGGAAAATTAAACCCTTGACATGAATTTTACTTCTCAAACTGATAAGTATTTCGACACTACTAACAGAAAAGATTTGACATTGAGCAAAAAATGATTTTATGAACTAGCATTCTTAGTTAATATCAATAAATAATCCTCTGTAAAAGCGAACCCGAACTCATGGAACATGTCAGTAATTCGTTTCATACATGTTTGAATAATGAATTTGGTTGCTAGAAATCTGCTTTCCTGTCTTCCCAGGTGTCCAATATCCTTCTTAAGTCTATCTCTAGCTGCCACGATAGTGCTAAACAATTACCCTGCAAACCCTAAATAGCCGACCTTCTTCATTCTTCAACCACAAACTGCCAGGTCTTCAAACGGTTTCTATGATCTTCATGCATTCAGGAAATGCGTAGTTGATAGCGAATTATCCTCATCGTACATAATCATTATCGTGCAAATACTTTGTATATTCTAACCTCCGAACAATCGCAACTCACCCAAATGATTATTTTCCTGATATCACAACACTTGTCACAATGATTATTGTGGTTGAAACATGTATCAAACTCCTTGACAGGTGTGAAAAACTTATCCTATGCGCAAATTTTGAAAATTACGAGCCAAAATCATAACTTTTTCAAATAGCACGATCTTCTTGTAGCACCCTTGTTTACGTTTTCTGAGCTTGCGCTACAAGAATATTTGTTTTAATAATTTTTTAACCAAAACTCACAACAAGGTGTTAAACTTTAGTTAATAGTTTCAAATAAAACTTTATGATATTCTTTTAGAACCTTTAAGCAATATATACATTCTATAAGCCCCTAAAAACCATGAAATTCACTAAGTAAAACCAAAATTAAAAGAAAACCTATTAAATCAATTATAAGTATAAGCCTGAAATCAAAGAAAAATTTCAGAGAAACTAAGGTCAAAACTTTAAAATAAAAATAAAAACATACTTTAAAACAAGCAAATGCTTCAAAATGAGAAAACAAAATAGGCTATAACATCTGGCTCCTGTTGCGGGATGAAGTCCTCTTTGTGATGCTTCAAGAACCTATAGATCAGTGCTTTCTGTGCTGTAACTGGAACATCCTACTACTCTGCAAAACATCCATTGGGCTATGGAGTCTTTATTCAATCCTTCACACACCGGTATATACAATGAAATTCAAATCTCTTTCCTTCAAATACTGTAAAAGTATTTGAGGAACCTTCCATTTACAGAATCAAATTGTAGTCCCATTTCCAATGTAACCAGGGAAAAATTTCATCAACCCACCTAAACTTGCTTCCAACTCCGAATATATGAATAATCAGAAATATTGGAAAACATGAGGAGTAAAGATCTAGCAACTTCTACTCACTTTCATCAAATGATGTCTCTAAGATAACAGATTTATAATTTAGTGTTGACTCTAAATAATCTGCCACTAGATCATAAAAATTTCCAAAAGTAGGCTCTTCATGTACTATGAAAAATATAGGTTGTCCATAAGAATATTTTGTTCCATGAACATCAAGCAGGCATTGGCAATAAAAGACATCAGGATCATCCTGAATTTGCTCCGGAATTTTTTGGACAGTATCATCAATAATGTCAACAAGTTGAACCTCATTTTCCACACTGTCTTCAAATGGATAACTATCATACATTGGCTTCGGTTGTTCAAGGATAATGGACTGAATGCATTCCTGAATCTGCTGATCAGATTGTGCCATATCACACACCTCACACATTTCTGGGTCTTTCTTTTCAATTTCATCATCATATTTATCAAAAATTAGAGCATCTTCATAATGGTTTTGAACAGCAGATGTATCATAACCATGAATATAAGAAACTTTTGATATAACATTAAAAATGTCAATAGCCTCACTTTCATCAATTTTAATATCAAAACAAAAAGGACTAGAATATAATTCATCACAAAATTCTTGTCCTGAAACCCCAATCTCTTCATCATAACGAGGAGCATTCTAAGAAATTTCAAATGATGATGCTGAAGGTTCGTGTTTTTCTTCATTACAAGGCTGGTTTTTAACACAACAATGATTTCCAATAGTTTGTTGAACAAGATATTGATCTTCAACAGGATTAACATTTAAATGATTATTAAGACTATTGAAAACATTATGAGAATATTTCAAACCATCTCTGCTAATCTCATCACTAGAATAATCTTCAACCTAACTTAAAACAACAACTTGATTATCATAATGATCATGGAATTCTTCCTTGACAACAATATCTGAAAATGTTACCTCTTCATCTTCAACAAATTCTGAAACTACAACTTCTTCATGATATGTTTTGAATCCTTGATTATACTTATCATCATGATTTTTTGAATCAGAAATTGTATTATAAAAATCAGCCTGCTCACAACAATATTTAAAAAAGAATTCAGCTGAGAACATATACTTACAATGTTTCCAAAAACATGTGTGGAATTCTTTCAGTGAGGAAATGCTAGCAGCGGGAAAAGAAAAATACCATTCTCGTGCATCTTGCTCAAATGAATACATGAACATCTTCATGAGCACATCTTCATGCTGTATATTTAACTGAACCATATATTAATGAAATATGATGAGGTGATATGAAAGATTATCCTCTTTGCTTTCTCTAAATCGTGGAAGACAATCTCCCCAAACATCCATAGTAGGTACTGGATTTGGAAAACCTGGAACATCAAAAAAATTGAAAGGTGCAAACCTTCGAGCCAGAATGGCTTCCATGGTCTTCGGCATCTACATCTTGAACTAGTGGAGTCTCCAATTGATTTGTCAAGATAGATTTTGTTTTTTCTCCTCTGAAACTGGAAAGGATGATAGTAGGTCAAATTAATTTGGGCTACATAAAGCTGGGGATGACTGTGATCTCCTAATTTTCGTAGCTTCTTTCAGAATTTTCTTTGGGTCTGAGACACCCAAGTGTAATGGTGAACTAGGACTACCTCTTGTCCCAAATCCCTTAGTAGCCACTGTGAACTATTTGGTGAAATGTAGTCTTAATGATTTGCTGGCATTGGTTCACCTCTCAAAACCAGTTGAATGATGAATAACCCAGGGAAAGTATGCTTCAGGTTCGTCCCCGGCAATGATGCCAAAGATGTTAGTGCCATAAATTGTTCTCGGACTACTAAATAACAAGCCAACACAATCTCATAAAACAAAATTAAGTAAAACAATTTTTTTAGGGTTTTGGTTTTGCAGTTTGTAAACAAGAGGGTAAAACTCATAAGGCTAAAACAAAAACTAAATCATGCACAACATAAGTATGAGATGTATAATATGTGAAACATAAACCAGAAAAGCATAAGCACATAACTGAGTTTCATCCACAGTTCATAAGAATTCCATGAGAAACAACCTTAAACAAGAAATGAATTCATAAACTGAGTGATCACACTAAACAGAAATGAAACCAGCATAGAAGATAAAATGGGCTTATAGATTGCATATATAACATAATTAGTAATCCAACATGCATAAGAGTTTTCTGAAACTTAGCTCTGTATAGTAGCTGAAAGCCTCCCCTTGTACAAAAATTCGAACCTCCTATCATTCTACGGTCTTACTTTTATCTTAGTTACCAAAAACAATTACATAACTGAAAAACTGCTTTTTAGGTCATACCACCGAATCACTTAACAAAATAAATTTGTTCACACTAAACTAATTTCTTTACAAAAATTAACTAATAACACCTATCACTTAAATCCTTTTACAAATATTTAGCAGCCTCTACCGAAAGGGCTATCCCCTCCAATGCTTGAGTCTTTCTCCTTGTTTTTTGATGATCAGCTTCTAGGTCTTCGACCCTTTTTGATAGCTCCTAATTTTGTTGTGTTGTGTCTTGAACAGTCTGCTTCAATTATCCACACAGACTTTGTGTCTGTCTTTTTCTCTTCAAAGCTTCCTTGGAGACTGCAATTAACTCTTGGTAATGGCTATTGACCTCTTCTAAATCCTCTCTTAATCTTCTGTTAGCAACTACTAACCCTTCATTTGTTTCATGCAGAAATTCTATCTGATGCTTATACTGTTTGATGCTTCTCTATAATTTCTCATTCTCTGAATCAATACATTGTCCTTATGAGGCTGAAGGCATTCCTTTTGGCATCCAAGGAAACTTCAACCTCTTAAAGATCTCCTCATCCTCCTCTTGCTGCTTTGTAATAGTTACAGGAACCCCTGGAGACTCATTAACTTCAAAACTACATTGAGCTGATGGTTTTGCAAACCTTTCTTCCTCTGCAAAAAAACTTGTCATGAATGAGTGCTGCTTCATTAAACCATCCTGATGATGGCTTAAATTTACTTTCCTTTGAACCTCTTTTAATAGCTCTGGGATTTTAGTTTCATTTGAGGCTGACTTATCCTTTAAAGGAACTTGTTTCTTACCTTTCATCTCTTTTACATCCAAGCTTTCATTCTCTTCTAACTCTTCTTGGGAAGAAGAGTCTTCTATCACTATGATTTTCTCCTGAGCTAACTTAGGGTTTAATAACTTTTTCATGTTAAATCTCAATTTATTCTTGGTTCTGGTCTTAGGTCTCCAGCCTACCCCAATCTCTCCTAGCATGCTCAAAGTTTTTCCTTGGTGCTTTATGGCTACTAGCTGAAACACCTTTCTTTTGACTCCTTGTGACACTAAATTCTCTTTAGACTGTTCTTGTAAACCTTGTACACTATCAGCCCTAGATTCATCAATCAGTGGGATTTCCTTACTTTTTTACTGTACTCCTGTATGGACTTGTTCTTGTTCTAACAAACTTTCATCTCCTCCCTGATTTACTTTTTCATTAAGGGTATTTTCTACATGATCTAAATCCTGTGTTTGAACCTTCGATATTTCATCTTCATCAACTTTATTTTGTTGTTCATTTTCAGGATTTTCATCCCTTTGTGTCATAGACTTTCCTTGCACACTATCTTCTTATGCTTCAACTATGACCTTTTTCTTCAATTTCTTGACTAAATTATGTGCTTTGTTCACATGTCTTTTCTTTGATTGGTCTTCTTTCTCACATTGAAACCCCGACCAGAATAGAAAATAGTCCCAGGTCTTTTCCTTATTTTGGAGCACTGTACTTATGATTAACTTTATCAAACCATGATGAAATATGGACTGCTGAGTATGATCTTGATGATCTTTTACTCTGCTGGACATCTTTTGCAGAATTTTTAGGAAAAAGAAAGGAAGGTTCATATTTGCTTCATGATTTAGATGCTGCAGAAACCTGAAATGATATTTAAACACAAATGCATATCTTCCTTCACAAGTTACATAACTTTGTAGAATTTTGATTAGTTCTCTCCACTCTGGTTTCAACTTCTGTATATGCACTCCTTTACCCCAATCTGCAACAACATTTGGAAGCAAGTAATTATGTGAATTAAAGGTAAAAGGCACCTTCTTGAACCAATATTCACCTTCATCAGGAATGCCTATAGCCTCTGCTATTAGCTCTCTATTCAGCTCAATCTTTAGGGTGTCAAATGTGACTATGTCATTGTCTAATCCCTGAGAAAATTTGTATGAAACTTCTGTGTGACAGCCATCAATCTTCTCAAAATAATTCAGCCATCCTGCCTCTAAAAATAACCTTCCACAGTCAGGGAAAGCTTGAACCCAAGACATATCTGAGGGTTCGGCCCTATTTGTTTTCCCACTCCTCTTCATTCTGGATGATTGATCTTAATTGTTCTTCCTTCAGTAAAGATTTTAACACTATTTAAATGTTTGCAAATTTAATAGTCAATCATCTACTAAGAAAATTAAACCCTTGACATGAATTTTAATTCTCAAACTGATAATTATTTCGACTCTACTGACAGAAAAGATTTGACATTGAACAAAAACTGAGTTTATGAACTGGCATTCTTATTTAATATTAATAACTAATCCTCTGTCAAAGCGAACCCGAACTCATGGAACATGTCAGTAATTCGTTTCATACCAGTCTGAATAATGAATTCGGTTGCTAGAAATTTGCTTTCTTTCCTTCCCAAGTGTCCAATATCCTTCTTAAGTCTATCTCTAGTTGCCACGACAGTGCTAAACAGTTACCCTGTAAACCCTAAATAGCCGACCTTCTTCATTCTTCAACCACAAACTGTCAGGTCTTCAAACGATTTCTATGATCTTCATGCATTCAGGAAATGCGTAGTTGATAGTGAATTATCATCATCGTGCATAATCATTATCCTACAAATACTCTGTATCTTCTAACCTCCGGACAATCGCAACTCACCCAAATGATTCTTTGACTGATCTCACAACACTTGTCACAAAGATTATTGTGGCTGAAACACGTATCAAACTCCTCAATAGATGTGAACAACTTCTCTTATGCACAAATTTTTAAAATTACAAGCCAAAATCATGACTTTTTCAAATGGCATGATTTTCTTGTAGCGCCCTTGTTTACCTTTTCTGAGCTTGCGCTACAAGAATATCTGTTTTAATAATTTTTTAACCAAAACTCACAAGGTGTTAAAATTTAGTTAATAGTTTCAAATAAAACTTTATGAGATTCTTTTAGAACCTTTAAGCAATATATACATTCTATAATCCCCTAAAAACCATGAAATTCACTAAGTAAAACCAAAATTAAAAGAAAACCTATTAAATCAATTATAAGTATAAGCCTGAAATCAAAGAAAAATTTAAAAGAAACTAAGGTCAAAACTTTAAAAAAAAAAACCATACTTTAAAACAAGCAAATTCTTCAAAATAAGAAAACAAAAACAGGCTATAACACAAACTATAAAATTCGAAAAGAAATTGATCATTAGATTTATTCTTACCCCAATACTTCAAAAAGACATCATGTAACTCTTCCCACGATCCAATTCAATCAGCTTTTAAATTTGGGAACCAAAAACCAGCATCTCCAGCAAAGGATTTCGAAAATAACCTCATGACAACATCCTCATGCATGATTTCAAAATTATCAATGAAATTATGAAAATATCCTAAATGCTTCTCTGTTGTAATATGGTCTTTTCCAGTAAAATGGGGAAGATATTCAACAAAGTAGGAAGGGTAAGTATGAAAGAGAGATGGCAACCTAAGAGGTTTAAACATCTTATGTCTGAGTCTAGACTGAAAATCTGTGAGTTGAAAATGAGGTTCAAGAAGCTGTTTGCAAGTTTCAGCAGTGATGGTAGAAGTAAATAGATAGCTTTATTCTCTACAAGATGACCAAAATAATCAGGTTCAAGAGATATGGGTATATGTATATCATGTTGCACATGTATTTCAAATGAATGAATATGATCAACATCAATAAAACAAGAAGAATGCAGACTTCCTTCTTCCAAAGAGGGATATGTACCTGAAGGTTTATGATCATCAGAATAGACAAAACAAAAAATAATTCTTTTGACATGCAATGGGAAAGACAGAAAAGAACTGATGAATAAGAACAAAAAATCATGGAGGAAAGTAACAAGCTGATACCCAATCTTTCCATTTGATTTCTTCATTTTTCTGTCAACAAAATTCTCCTTGAAGTGGAATATTTAATCGTGGAGTCACCGGTGAAAAATTGTAGTCTAAAATATTTTCTTACTTTGTTCACCTCTCAAAATTAGATGAATAATGATATCCCAGGGAAGATATACTTCAGCTTTGTCCCTGACAACAGTTCCAAATATGTTAGTGCTATAAATTGTTCCTAGACTACCACAAGAACAAGCTAACACAATCTCAAAATGAAATAGAATAAAATTGGTTTTTAGGGTTTTGGTTTATGGTTTTTGTTTTAAAAAACTTCATCAACAAGGAGGAAATAAACAACCACAAGCTAATACAAAACTCAATCATGCAAGTTGGATGAACTGAGGATCAAACACATCCCAATAAGCCACAAACATTACACATGAAATACTAATTCCACCTACAGGCTACAAGCATTTACATGAATAAACCTTTATACAGGAAATGAAACTGTAGACTGAGCAATCAACCAGATCGTAAGTGAAAAAACATGATAGGTAAAAGGGCTTATCGGTTTATATATAAACGAATAACATTCATCCACTTACATAAGAGTTATAAATGTTAGCTTGAGAAATCAAAGCTCCAAAAGCCTCTCCTTGAGTGAAAAATCCAACCACAAAACTGTATGTTTGCCTTCCTTTTATAATTAAAAAGGTAAATTAGTTCCATAACTACCTTCTAGGTCAAAATTTGAAATAGTTACATCAATTAGTTACATGATAACTCAAAATCTTTAAAGACAATTCACCCAAAAATACAAAATCGGATTTGGGGAAATTGGGCGAATTTCTGAAAATTTGGGTCTCAAAGACTCCTTCATATCTCTCAATCCGGGACACTCGTGCAAAAAATGAGAGAATTTATTTTAAATGAGTCTGTTATGAACAAAAACCTCTCTTGGTTTTTAAAAATTCCCCTTCAATTGATCGGAATATGTGCTAAAAATTTCTGACTAAAACAGGAAATTATTAAATAATTCAAACCCTGAAAATAGGACACAAAGATGAATTCGAATCTCTCAAATGATAATAGTTGTTGCAACACTGAGAGAGGTTTTTGTGAATGAGTATTCTTTGGATGAAAACCTATTTTGGTTTTCTATAATTCGTTTCCATCACCTCGTAATATGCTCCCGATGATAATGACAAAAACAGAAAAAACAAAGCTGCTACAGGAATCTCCTCATGAGAATATTTGACAAAGGACTCAAAAATGAGGGTTAGATTATAAATAAAACTTGGAATAAACTTTTATTTTAAGTTTTTGAAAGCTTAAACATATACATATTAACTTATAATTCCAAAAGACAAACCTTAAAACTAAATTAATGAAATAATTCAACCATTAAAAGCATTAAATCCAACAAAAATTATTGATTGTCAAAAGTTCTTAAAATCAACATAAAATGTAAAATCATTTTAAACCAACGGTTGAAAATTAGGACAAAAAGAACAAATAAACTAAGAACAAGATCTAGTTATAACATGTGCAACCACAACAAATACATCTCCTACACATAATTAAGAACATTGAATTTGTCAAATTCATCTTCATTAAATCAAACCATTTTCATTCATTATAAAAAAACTTTAAAATAAAAATAGAAAAATTTAGTAAAGTGTACATAAAATTACCTTCTCTGACCAGATCGAAAATCCTATCACCATCAATTGATATTGCAATGTCCTCTGATTCCAAATCTTCAAATCTCACTAGTGGCATTTTTCCTTTTAAATTAATTTCGTTGTGTTTCCAAGGTTTAACATAATTGTCATTGATGTTTTCACAGTTCTCTATTGATTATGTGTCCTCCATGCAAATAGGACAAACACATGTTAGCTTCCTACTATCAAATGAAAACACATTTTGGAAGGTTTTTGTTTTGATTGAGTGTAAATCTCGAGTTCCATGAATAGTGCTAGCTTCATATGGGATTGATCTGTCTATATCTTGGATTCCAATATGCCAAAAAAAACTATCCAACATAAACAATTTTACATGTAAATGTGAATAAAATGTTAGTATATGTGCATATTAAAGTCATTCTAAGTTGAATAATTCTGTTTTAAAAACAACGTTCATACCTACGCACATCTTTTGATTGTTGATTGTAATCATGGCTGAGATTTAAATGACACCATTGAACAACTTGATTGGCACACACAAATCGATCGGCATAATGGTTCATTTGATACCTTCGAAGTGATTATTTTACACACACCCCGGCACCACCGTGCTCCTCTTTTCCATGACCAGTTTTAAAAAAATTCCAACGATGTTTAATATTTGCTTTTTATGAAGGTGACATTGCCAAAAGAATGATTGTGAAGATTTAAATTGCCCTGCACATCCATCTGACCATATCCAATGTTCATTCATTACAACTCCACGTGTTTTCAATGAACCATAAATAATATCAAACAATGTTGTACATAATGTGTATCATGTGTGCGGTCATCACTGATATAGAAATGGTATTCCTTGATCACATTTCAATTGGCATTCGTGCTTTCTATATTATCAACATTTTGTTGAGCATGTCTATATAGAACATGGAAAAATATAGAAACTTGGTCAAAATGGTAATGTTCACTCTGTATTTCTTTTTGTGCTTCAAATGTGTAAATCTCTGTGAAATCAACCACACAAAAAATAGTCCCCTGTGTAAAAATATCACGTGATTGTTTGAATTGCAATTCTTTCCATCGTGCTCTATGTGAATGTTTTATGTATTTATAAATTTCTTTTTCAAACTTCTTCAAAAACTCTGTAACACTGATTTTGTCTTCTTGTAAATCTATCCTTTTCGAAAGAGCATTTGAAGAACTTGTAGAATAGTGGGAATAAGTGACATATTCATATCTCTTCCAATCAACTATGATATTTGACAATGATAGATCATTAATATCAATAGGATATTTATGGTGGAATAAAGCTAGATTTCCACAATTATCACATTTCTTTCCACCAACACATCTTTTGTTGTAAAAAATCTTGTGACTATCTCTTTCACATTGAATTTTAGATATAAAAGCACGAATTGTGGGAGGAGGTGAATTCGACCAAAATGTTTGACCAAACCAAAGGAATGTGTCATAATATAATTCAAACTCAACATGATAATGACAACAACATGTGTCACGAATAGTGATAGGTCTAACATACCATGGCTTATGTTGTACAAATGTATTGATTGACAGATTCAATTCATTGTTTTCATCTTTGAATTTATTGAACAATTGTATTTGGGTCATATCCAATATATGTTTTGGATGGCTTTCATATTGATTTTGAGATATTTTGTGTCATATCACGTCTCTTGCATTTGGTGAAACATGAGAATTTGCCACCCAATATTCATGCACAATAGCTTTAACACTTTCATCGACCCTATCTTTATAGGGTTTTCTACAAATAATTTCCCAACAAGCAAGCTCATCATTTGCATCTATTTGTAATCGAAATTTGTCATATTTGTACAATTTTTTTCGGGAAGTTCCGATAACCTTTGCGATCTGCATTGTCAAAAAAATTTGTCTAGTACTAGATGAAATAATCGTTGTTTGTATTATTCTACGTGCAACACTAGTATCTTTCTTTTCTAGAATTTCCAATCATTTTTATTGCATTGGCTATATTTTCGAACACATTTTGCTTCACCTTTGAATATTTTGTCTTCTTTTGAATACCCAATAATGACCAAGCTTCCTTCAACTTCTTGGAGACTAACAAACACCTCAAAATTTGAGCTTGTGTTGCCACTGATTCTTTTTCTAGAAATTTTTCATGCATCTTTTCAGCACGATATCGTACAATATGATCAGGTTTCATGTTTCCAAAATTTTCTTTATCAACATTTTGTAACATCTCATCGTCAATGATGAAGCCACCTATATATATTTCAATTTCAATTTTAATTTAGAATATTTCAAATATACTTAACTTGAATCATAAAAATATGGCTCATAATTATAATTATAATTATATGGTTTAAAGTCTTTTGATAACATATATATA
>LPNX010623040.1:378790-414294 GCA_001517045.1 Pseudotsuga menziesii
TCTTGTTAAGCTCTTTAAGGCCTTCGGTTTATTAGGCCAAAAATGAAAGATATCTAATGTAGATGGCTGAGAATCCTCCTGTTTTCTGCATCCTCCTCCATCATCCAACCATTTTGGATGGCTAAGCTTCTAAAATGTCACTAGTGACCACTTAGCTTTGTATATATCCTTCATGTTTTTTTAAATCTGATTACAAATCAAACCTACCCTCTGTATATTGATATCCACCATTGACTAGTTTCATATCTTCACCTTCCTTAATCTTAAATTGTGACTTGTGAGCACTGGATATTTGGTTATGGCCTTCTCTCTAACTATAGCATAGTTGTATCTTTGGCTCTTGCTTGGGACTCATTTTTTGCTCTTCCTACTCAGACTCTTTGGATTTATCTCAGGCTTTGATACTGCTGTTGGTTCATGCTCTGATACTCCTGTTGGTTCAGGCTTAGTCTTGGCCCTGGTTTAATCTCTATCCTTCCATCCTTATTATTATCTTGCTCTAGCTACCTGGCAGTTTTAACTTTTCTACTAAGTGGACAATTTACTACTGGGATCTCTGGCCCAACCATTCCAAAACTATTATTGAATATTTTCTTCTATTTTTTCTTTGAACCTCTTTGATATATACTTGAAAATAATAATCCAGACTTTACAATTTATTTTTTCCTTCTGTTGGTACCAGAATCTACCTCATGAGAATTTTTATATTCTGACAGCATGCATGTAAAGAAATATCTTAATTCTCATTGTCGAAAGCTCATAATCCAACATATTTTCACCAAAGCACTGAGTTTTGTGTCAATCTAATCAATTTCTCATTATTTCGAACTTCTATCCTGACTAGTTTAAATTAATCTATCTGAATGGCAAATAACACAACACCAGGGAGACCGCATATTTGTGCACATTAACATTTACCTTGACAAAAAAATAGAACATCAAATGTAGAAAAGTGGCTACCAAAATAAGTGATCAATATGTGGATCAATTGAGAAGTATTACTTTGGCTGCTCTGTGGAAATATTAGATTCAAACCATAAGCCTATCATCTCTACCTTTGAAAAATTTCATATCCCCAAAGTAATCTCCAGATATGAATGTTCAGTTCAAGACAGAGGTGTTTGCAGCTGTTTAGAATTCCCAATATGTTTTAGGCCATCCACATAAAACTTTTGGCACTTGCTTACCAGATCCAAGTCCAAGCATAGCTAACAACATGTCTCTTGAACAGGCTTCCAAGTCCCATGAGTGGATCCATGGAACTCTAAAAACTAGTTACCAAAATTTTCTTTGAGGATATTTCTTATGGCTTGGGTCACATTACCCGAACACATGAATGTTATAAAAGTGATAAATATCATCTGAGTGATGGTTCAGTCCAAACTTCCCCTTTGCATGATAATGATTCTCTACAAAATCAAATATTAACTCATGAAGCTCTGCCATGTTCTACTGGATATTCATTTTATAGTTCTCCATCAGTTCAAAGTTGTTCATCTAGTGGAAGCCTAGCATCACCACAAGTATCACAATATTACCCTTCTGGTCTACATTATTTCCATTTACCACAGGAACCATACAACCTAGATGGAAGTGGCTACAGTGGCACTAAGCAAGAAGAAGATTTGAAATATATGTTGAAGGAACTAGAGACAGCATTACTGGTGTCTGAAAGTGATGATCCTGACAATTTTTGGATCCATTTATGAGGAACATAGGTTTCCAGAATACTCAAAATGAAATTTTTAGGCCATGCATGACACAAATGATAATTATTGCCAAAGCTCCTTGTCTGTTTAACCCAAACCAGAGCAGGTAGAAGTTTCCTCAATGACACTGAATCATGTAAAAGTAGAAATAGTGAATGAGGTAGATCTAGGGATGGTTTGTTCTACTACCATAAATTCCTTAGAAGAAAAAAAGGAAGAACTGGAGTTTGATATCCCATATAGTGATGAAAAAAGAATTGATAATTGCATGCACAAAGGCTGTTGCGGATTCTGCCAATGACTTAGTTAGGATAAACAAATTGATTGCAGAATTGTGACAAGTAGTGGCAGTATGTGGTGAGCCAATGCAAAGGTTGGGTGCTTATATGGTAGAAGGTATTGTAGCAAGGTTGGTTTCATATGGAAGTATAATCTATAAATCATTGAAGTGCAAAGAACCTACAAGTTCAGAACTTCTTTCATATATGCAAGTTCTCTATGAAGTTTGTCCTTATTTTAAATTTGGGTATATGGCTGTAAATGGTGCCATTACGGAAGTATTCAAAGTTGAAGATATATTGCACATAATTTACTTTCATATTGATCAAGGTAGCCAGTGGGTTACATTAATTCAAGTTCTTGCAGCTATACCACATGGTCCACTTCCAAACATATATTCTAGCAGGGTTTCCTTGTTGCTATGCTAATACAATGTTATTAGTACAGTACTTAAAAACATATGCATTGGACAAGTTGAATAAACCTGACTAAATTAGATGTTTACAAAGAATTAAAAGAGTGTCCATGGGATCATAACAGTAGAACAAGATTCATGACAGAGGGCGGTTTCAACAGAGGAATAACTCTATTAAACAACAGAAATTGTTATGAAGAGAAATTTTATAGTATTTGTCCCCAAACATTGGCAGAGAGGTTTGAAATACTCTTTATGTGTCGTGTCCTATGTACTCCAACATATTTCTTAGCTAGATTTCCTCTTGCAGTTGGTGATGCAACCTCGTGTCTGCAGGCTATACTTTTCCTTTTAAAGTACTAAAGGACCCCTAACAAGTCAGAACTCTTTTTCTCCAATTGTGGCTGTAAATGTGGGATGAATTCCCACATAGATTTGAATTTTACCTATTAGGCTATTTGTGGTTATTTTTAGATTTGATCACATATCAATCTACGTTGGCATGATATACACATTCAAGCAACATAATTGGATTCTGTAAGCAGTTCTGAAGGAATTTTCATTTGTTGTTGTTGTATTTAGATGGTTACGTTTGTTGAGCATCTTATATAGCTGGATATTCCAACTCATGAATGCATTTTCCTATGAATCTCCTTTATTTTAGTTTTGAGCAGTAATAACATAAGCTGATTGTTGTGTTTGTGTAGTTCCAGTGTATGGTGATTTACTATTAGTCATTCCCTTTTATTGTTTGTTTTATTGCATACAATGCTAAGAATGTTTAGACCTTCAGGTTTGTTTCCTTCTTTTTTTTCTTGATTACATATTGTTTTTCCTTTTTATTCATGGTTTTTTTATTGTTGTTGTCATTGAATTCACCTTCAGTTTTGTTTCATTCTTCTAGTTTTTTCTTGATTATAAATTGTGTTTTTTTCTTTTATTAATGATTTCTTTTATTGGTCATTGAATTCATTAATGATTGCAAACAGAGAAAATATATTATTACAATTTAGCCACAAGAGTGGAGACTCAGAGAGAGAGAGAGCGAGAGAGTCTGTGTGTGTGTATTATGATAACAACAAGAATAAATAAACTATAACCATAAAATAAATATAACACTAACCTCTAAAACAAATCTAATAGTTGAGGAGAATGAATGGAAAGTCTTTAACAAAACACAAATGAAAATGTCATGGGTAGCTAAACTCCTTGGCTAATTAAGGTCGTCTTCAAAAATATGCTTTTCCAATAGAGACACACAGTCACCCTAAAAGATAAGACACTTCACGACCAGCAATAGAGAGGACAGTCAAATCCAATAGGTAAGACACTTCACAGCCATCAGAGAAGAAGATACAATCACGCCCAGCAGGTAAGACACTAAACAGTCACAGTTCATAAGCAGAGAGGATAAACAACCCACAACCCAATAGTTTACATCTCATTCGTGACTTTTCCTTTTTTGACTTTGGGAACTATGTATAGTTTTACCTATATACAACAAGTAGGATTGACCTACTTCCACATCAGTTGGAACCTAACCAATAAGGAATATGTATCAACAAATCCCACCACATTGGACAACTCCAAATGGTTGGCATCTCTTAATAGCTCTTCAGCAAAATCCCCTGACCGTATGCTATTGTGAATATCTTCTATCATCGCCCCTCAGCCTTGTTTCTATTTTTTTTTGTATCCTGATATTGTTGATGTCTTTGATAAAATTACATGGTTGGATTGCTTATGTGACTTCCTGCTTGTACCCTCAAGAATATGTAAAGGTCGGCTACTTTCAATTGCATGGCAGTTGTTTGGAGGCTATGATTTCCTTGTACTCATGCTTCACTAATGGTGATGTTGGTGTACGGGTTCTGATTAATAAGACTCCCTTCAATTTTCCTAATCATTGTTATATTCTTTTAGTGATGATATTTTAGTTCCTTAGATTTGAATATAATCATTTTAGTATTTATATTCTTTAGTAATAAAATAATAATGGCCACAATCCCATTCTCTTGTGAGAAGAAATAAATTCTGCCACAAACTAGAAAAATTTGCCACAAGTCATCAGGTGATCCCACAAATATCAGCCCGATTTAGTCTTTGATTCCACAGTAATCCACAAATCCATCACATAAGAAAGGTACAAGACTCTAAATATAATTTCCAAAAGCACAAAATAATATTTAAAAATTATGAAAGATACATTGACGATAGAAAGGTATTCAAGGAGACTCCTTAAATAGTTATGTTGCAGTTGCAACTATTTTCCCGAATTTTCAAAATTTTGGACCCTCCTCTTAATTTTTATCTTGCCTAGAATCGTCTGGATCCATGAACTCTGTTTTTGTTTTCCCTCTGCTACAAATTTGGACTGTTTTGAGGTTAACTGTCTTCATGCTTTTTGGAAAATTGCTTATGTCTGAAACTGCTTTGAGTGTGGAATTTGGAGTTTGGTTTTAAAGATTACCCTTTGATCTATGATTTCTTTCTTTCTTCTCGGAAGCCTATTTCTCATTTTTTCCACTGTTTCGGGGGTGAAACAAACTTTCAGCGCTTCCTAGCTGAAGTAACAATTTTAGTTTGATTGTTCGAAGGCCATTTAAACAACGTATCGAAGCCATATTTCCTTACAGAGCCTCCATTGGGGAAGTTGAACGATGAGTGTTCCGCAGGATAGTCTTGACTTTTCCGATGTCGTGTTGTTATTGTTTTGACTTGTTTGCATTATCGGAGGTTGGTCG
This sequence comes from Pseudotsuga menziesii, assembly GCA_001517045.1. Lineage (NCBI taxonomy): Eukaryota > Viridiplantae > Streptophyta > Pinopsida > Pinales > Pinaceae > Pseudotsuga > Pseudotsuga menziesii. Next base: position 383,938 of record LPNX010623040.1, read on the forward strand.
AAGTTTGAGTCGGGGTTGTTTGATCTTTGTGAAGCCTCTGTTTTGGAAGTGAGACAAGCTTTGGACCACTGCACGACCTTAAGTTCTGAACACTTACCGTTTTCACATTGTTTCTACGTCGTAGCGGAAATTTTATGACTTTGATCGAAGGCTGTAGTCTGATTGTTTTCCGCCATTGTGGCTCCCGAGCAAACTAAGTGTCCGCCATATAACTGCTCCGCTCGCCGATGCTGTGTCTAGGTTTTTCTGATATGTCTTTGGGCCGTGGGGTCCGTAGTCTTTTCATATTCTGCCATTGCGGCTATGTAATGCACTAACCTCTCGACGTTGATGTCTTTCCATTCACCAACAGGGAGCTTTTCCACCTGATGCTTTGGCATTTAGTTCTTCCAACTCCGATAGACTTAACAGTTCCGCGGAACTCGTTGTCTGTTTGAAATCCGCCATTGTGGCTGTAAGTAAGACTATCCAGCCGATGTTTAAATGATTCAAGCCGTCGATAAGGTTTTTCCCGCCTTCTTGTGAATTTTTTAACCCCTGTGTGGGCGACGGTGTTTTTTTATTCTTGTTAAGGATTTCACGACGAGGGCACCGTACAGGGCCTCATTTTGATGATTAGTTTTGTTGTTAGTATAGTTTAAGTTTATTGAAAAGATGCAATCCTAATTAATGATGAATTTGGTTTGACTGCAGATGGACTCAGAAGATTTTTTAGATTAATGTTGCGAGAAGACGTAGCTAAAGGATAAAGCTGAGGAAAGTTGGCTGAAAAGTGATAAGCAGAGTTTTTTCTAAAATCAACGGGATCTCAAGAAGGACAAATAAAAGATAAGGCAGAATCGATGGCAACAAAAGTCCAGGCTTGGAAGGGGTCTGTCAGTTACCGAGTTGATCCCGTTTTATGAAGTACTCATAAGCAAAAATCCTAAATGTAATGCATTATATGAATCATGAGTACTCACAAAAAAGACAAAATTGTGAGATTAAAGAGTTTTTGGGGAGCCCAAAGGTCAGACAGTAGGGGGATCCCAAAGGTCAGACGGTAGGGGAAGCCCAAGGGTTTTGTGGTTTTTGTATAAAGAGAGGAAATTTAGAGAGGATGGGGAATTTTTCCCAATTAGATTGGAAGACATATTGTAAGAAGAACTATTTCCTTTTGCAATAAATAATTACAGTTTGCCTGTTGGAGAGAGCTTGGTGGAATGTTCAAATGTTATGCTATGGATTTGTTGAAGAGGAACTATTTTGTTTTCAGCTTTGTGTCCATTAACTGTGAGATCGTTCTAACTCTTTGAACCTATGTTCTTGTATGAATGATCTCTGGTTTGTTTTATGAAAATTTCCACTATGAGTAATGAATGTTGTTCATAGACAATTGGCTATCTGGTTGTTCAAATATCTTTAAATGTTCATGTGTTTGAAAGAAGTATCGGTTATCTGTGATTTATTTTTTATAATGCATGCACAAAATACATTACTCATTAATAAGTGACAATATTGCTCCCGAGGGATAGGTTAGGTAGTTAGATTTAATTCCTTGTTGTGTGTGGTTTAGATGCAAGAGAGTCTAAGACAAGAGGTAAGAACCTGCGCATCACATTGTGACCACTCTTTGCATTCTTAATCAATCTGCATCTTAGATAGGAACTTGCATATCATACTTAAATTCAAAAATACAAAAATATATATGGTGGACCGGGCCGCAACCGGTAAAACCTTTTATTTTTGTTACTTTACCTATGGTAGCTGAACCGTAAACCGGACGGATTCCCTACACCAAACAGTCACAGGCTAGTTGGGAACATTGACTGGGGAGAATCCCTTGCTGTTGTTGCCTACGAATTTCCAGGCCTCAACATTTTCTGGCACTAGAAGGAAGGCCACCAGTGCATGGCTAGCCGAGGAAACCTGTTTTCTCGAGATTATTCCACCGGTGACAGTTCAGAAGGCAGTTTGGTTCCCAATCCTATTCCTGAAGAGAAGGGTAGAGAACATTTGTATTCTGTGGACAACGAAGTTGTTAATGATATGAGAAGACATACTAGGGCATACGTGAAGAATATTGGAGGATTACCGATCATCCCTGAATTTCCCAGAAGAGAATATAAAAGGAAAGACCGTCCTATATTGGAAGATTCAGTGTTAGTTGGAGATTGGGAAGAGTTAGTAGAAGTAGCATTACAGGAGGTTGTTCAGCCTTTGAATCAAGTAGGCCCAAACACACCTTACGGTTCACTTGTTAATACTCCTATTCATTCACCACCTCACTCTCCACCTAGACTCATGGCAGGCATAAACGCAAATCAGCCACCCAACCCACCAAATCCACCACCTACCTGGAAAGCCAGAGCACTTTTAAACCTAACACCTCCTTTGCATGATTTACCTCAATCTTTTGAAAAGATGCTGCCCAAGTTTGATTCAAATGAGAAGATGTTAGTAGATGACCACTTGCAAAGTTTCTATTTGGCAATAGAAGGATTAAGGGTTGGGGAATATGAGGATGTAGTTTGTATACTTTTTCCACACACCCTTAAAGGAGCAGCAGCATCGTGGTACTTTGGTTTTCCTGCAAACTCTATCCCTGATTGGGATACCTTCGAAAGGATTTTTAGAAGTAAGTATGAAACCCAAAAAACGCATGCAGCTCTCATGAAAGGACTATGCACCTTAAAGAAAGAAAGAAAAGAGAAGGTGCATAGTTTTACCCAAATATTCGCAGCCTATCTGAAGAATTTTTCTAAAGCTGACAAACCCTCGGATAAAGTCCTGATTGAATATTATACCTCAGCTCTAGGACTCGATTTGGCCATGTTTGCCAAAATGAAGGCCAAACCTACGCTAGCAGAGACTTATGAGGAAGTGGAGAGAGTAGAGGCTGAAAGGGAAAGTATGGAAGATTATCTTGAATGGTCAGGAGAAAAAAATGTTGGGAGGAAAGCTTTGTTATTTACTAAGCCTAAAGAGGAGCAATCACCAGATTTCTAAGGAATGGCAAAGATGATGCAGAAGCTTTCTAACAGAATCATAGACTTGGAAAAGGAACAGGAAGCCCAAAAGTTCTACAAACCTTATTACAAGAAAAGGGAAGATAACAATCAATCCCAACCCCCTCCGCACAGCCCTGCATCTATGAACTTAATGGAGGTAGGAATGGATAACTTTTGCACTTTCCACCAACAACCCCATTCTAAAAAGAATTGTCCTCAATGGATAAATTCAATGACATTGGTCATGAATCAGCTTTTGGATTCCAAATTAACTGAAGACAACGATGAAGAAGGGAAAGATAACAATGAATCAACAGTAAAACAGGAGGATGAAGCTATGGTTTTATGGGACTGTGTATCATTGTTTGATGACGAGGAAGAAAAGGACCTGAGACACGAGGGCATCCTGGAAACAAATGTAACGACAAGAAGCCAGGGGTTGATTAAGGAAAACAGTCTTATGCTCCCAAAGATCAAAAGACTTCAAAAGAATGTTAAGAAATTTCAAAATAGCTCCTCAGCTAATAAAATTCCGGAGTTTACCATCACCAGTCAAAATCCTAGACAGACCCGCATGCCTACTAAACCCAATGAAGAAAAGATAAATAATGGTAGATCGAATCTCACAGAACATAAGATGGATTATGACATTGTGGAGGATATCAAGAAGGTAAGGGAAAACATCTCATTATTTGAAATGTGCAATGTGCCGCAGCAAAAAGAAAAGCTATTAAAAGCACTTGAATTATCGGAGGAGAGGTTGCCCACTGACAATCAGCCCCAAGAAAAAGAAATTGGTGAAGCAAGTACGGGAGGTAAGCCTAAAAGCAAGAATCCACCTTTTCTTCTTACTTTTGAAATTTTCAACCATAACATGCATAACTTCCTAGTAGACTCGGGGGCATCAGTCAATGTCATGCCGTTGTCGGTTTGCAAAAAGATAAATGGACAACCTAAACCATCTACCTGGAGGGTCGTTCAGTTGGATAGAACAAATGTGAAGGTAATTGGAGAAATGGAGGATGTTCTCGTTCGCTTATCTTCAAATGATAAGGTGTGTCAAATCATCGATATTGTGGTGGCTGACATACCGGAAGCTTATGGACTTGTTTTGAGTAGGGATTGGTCAGCAAAGCTGAATGGATATTTTGCCTCGGACTGGTCACATCTGTGGCTGCCATATAAAGGAAGCCCAAATCAAATTAAAGTTTTGAGGGAGCCCCACATGAAACACAATGTTACTCAGTTTGAAGAAAAAAATGAACCAGTGGATTCTGTTTTGGGAAACTACTTTTTTGAGCTAGAACCAGGAAACTATCAAGCTGAAGAAGCCAACAGTACATCTGACGCTCAGCCTGATCTCCTTCGGTTTTCACAGGCTGATGAAATCTATTGTAAAATAGTAGACTTAGCTGTAGATGTAGATGTTAATTCTCGCACAGTAGTGAGTAGCGATTTTTGGACTCTTTTCTTTGATGGTTCTAAAACTTTAGAGGGGTCGGGAGCCGGCTGTGTCCTGATTGACCCTATGAAAAAAAAATATTTTCTTTCATGTAGGTTAGAGTTTGAATGTACCAATAACACAGCTGAATATGAAGCGTTGGTTCAGGGATTAAGGAAATCAATTGAATTAAAGGAAAATAATCTGAAAGTGTTTGGAGATTCTGAAATAATTGTAAAACAAATTCGGAATCAAATACATTGCATTTCTCCTCATTTAAAAGCTTATCAAAATGTAGTATGGGATTTACTTAAATGTTTTAATGCATTTAACATTGTATCGATTCCAAGACTTAAGAATGCAGCAGCTGACTTGTTGGCCACATCAGCTATGAGGCTTGTGCCCTCTAATAATCGATGCTCTGTTGAATTGCTTTTCAGGCCTTCGGTTCCAGATATGATTACCAATATACGAGTATTCGATGACGATCAACAGATTATAGAATGCTTGACAAATGACGAGGCATTCAAAGGGGCGATTATTGATGATGAAGAACATCAGGCCGAGCTAAAATTCGATAATTTTATTCCTAAGGGAGTCAGGACTTTAGAACGGATGTTTGATTTAAATGAAAAGTTTAGAAAACCAGGGAATGTGAAGACTCATAGCTCGTCTCTATAGTTCAAGTTGATTAATTTGGGGACTGAGATGGAGCCTAAATATGTGAATCTGGGAAAATGATGCTCCCCAGCTGAAAGGGATAAATGCATCGTTCTTTTCAAGGAATACAAAGACTTTTTTGCCTGGACATATGAAGATCTGAAGACATATGACACCAATATTATCCAGCATGTTATCCCCATCAAATCTGGAATAAAACCTTATTAGCAGCCTTTAAGGAAAATGCATCCAAAATTAGAACCTTTAATCCAGAGTGAAGTTAAGAAACTATTGGATGCTAGAATTATCTTCAAGGTTAGACACTTGGAATGGGTCTCAAATTTGGTACCGGTGAGGAAGAAATCTAGGGAAATCAGGCTATGTGTGGATTTTAGAAACTTAAATCTCACTTCAGATAAAGACAATTATCCTGTTCCACCCATGGAGCGGATATTGCAAATGGTTTTAGGTTCTAAACTATTCTCTTTATTAAATGGATTCTCAAGCTACAATCAAGTATTAGTAGCCAAAGAAGACAGACTAAAAATGACATTCAGGACCAGGTGGGGAACTTTTGCTTACAGAAGGATGCCCTTTGGACTCATAAACGCTGTAGCTACCTTCCAGAGGGCTATGGACATAGCTTTCCACGGTCTGATTGGCCGCAGTGCTGTAGTATACCTCGATGACATCATGATATTCTCAAAGAAAAGAGAGGAACACGCATTTCATCTAAAGCGGATTTTTGAATGCTGCCAAAAATATGGTATCTCACTAAACCCGAAGAAGTGCGTGTTTGCTGTTACAGAAGGTAGGTTGTTGGGTCACGTGGATTCTAAGAAGGGGATCTCCATAGACCCAGAAAGGATCAAAGCCATCGAACAGATTCCCTTACCCCATAATAAAAAGGGCATGCAATCATTTATGGGGACAATAAACTTCATGCGAAGGTTTGTGCCAGATTTCGCTCAAAATGTTAAACGTTTGCAGAGAATGGTAAAGCAAAGTGTACAATTCAAGTGGACTGATGTAAAGAAGAATGCATTTAGTAAGATTAAAACAGCTGTTGCACACGCACCCTCCCTCAAAAGTCCAGATTTTGACAAAGATTTTATTTTGTACACTTTCGCATCTGATGATTCACTAGCAGTTGTGCTTACCCAGAAGGAATATGGGGGAAATGAGTTCCCCATATCATTTATGAGCACTGGTCTGCAAGGAGCCGAATTGAATTACCCAGCTGTGTATAAACAAGCTTACGCAGTGTTCAAAGCAGTGAAACAATTCAGACGATGTATACTTAAGAACCAGACAAAGCTAATAATTCCACACCCAGCTGTGAGGTCTCTGTTCGTACAAAAGGATTTAGGAGAAAGAAGAGGCAACTGGGTAACAGCTCTTCAGGAGTATGACCTCAAATTCAAGCCAACCTCCATGGTCAAAGGGCAAGGTTTGTGCAAACTGATGACTAAAAGTAAAGACAATGAAGAACATGACTGGGAAGATGAAGCTGAGTTAAATTTTTGATGGATGTATGTCCTCTTTTCATAGCTCCGGACTCTTGGTATCGAAACCTTGTGCATTACCTTCAGGCGGGATTATTACCAGAACATTGGAATTCTAAGCAAAGAAGAGCACTGCGTCTTAAATCAGCCTCATATCAAATTGTTGAAGGAATATTATTCAGAAAGAATTATGATGGAGTCCTTCTTAGATGCTTAGAGAAAGAAGATGTGAAGAAGGTAATGATAGATTTACATGATGGGCCTACTGGAGGACGTTTCTCCGGAGATACTACAGCTCATAAAATTCTCAGAGCTGGATACTGTTGGCCCACACTGTTCAAAGATGCACACTCCCATGTCAGAAAGTGCAACATTTGTCAAAGGTGCGGTTGGAGACAAGTTAAAGCAACAGGACCATTAAAGCTTGTGATGATAACAGAGACTTTTGAGCAGTGGGGGATGGATATCATTGGGGAGATAAAGCCGAATTCTTCCCTGCAACACAAGTATATTCTGACAGCAACCGACTACTTCACTCGTTGGGTTGAAGCCATTCTGTTGCATAAAGTAAATGAAGATGCAGTCGTGGACTTCTTGCAAGACCATATTATGACCAGGTTTGGAGTTCCAATTTCTTTAGTTTTCGATAATGCTACTTACTTTTCCTCAATTAGATTAACTGAATTTGCTCATGAGAAAGGAATTAAGTTGCATTACTCTGCTAATTACTATCCACAAGGAAATGGTTTAGCTGAATCTACAAACAAGAATCTGATTAGGATTTTGAAAAAGATGGTGATAGAAAATCAGAGGAGTTGGCACTCAGCATTACCAAATGCTCTTTGGGCTGATAGGGTCACACCCAAGACTTCGTAGGTGTGTCCCCATACACCCTTGTTTATGGAAAAGAGGCCATTCTACCCCCCAATATCATGCTACCCTCTTCCATAATAGCTCAGGAATCCAGAGGATCAGATAATGAAGTCTTGCAGGTAAGGATACATAATCTTTTGAAGGCGGAGGAATCTAGATCCAAGGCCAGAGAACGTTTTAGACAACAACAGGGGATAGTTAAGAGATGGTTTGATAAACACAAGGATGGAACAAGAGAATTCGAGGTGGGAGATTTGGTTCTCAAGTGGGACCACCCCCATGATGAGAAAGGAAAACACATGAAATTTCAACAGTTGTGGGTAGGCCCTTTCCAAATTGTGGCAAAGCTTGGCCCCTCAACCTATAAATTGCAAGATTTACAGGGGTGGGAAGAGAACTTACCAGTAAATGGTTTAGTTCTCAAACCTTATTTTTCCTGAGTTTTGTTTTTTGTTCTTTTATCTTCTACATAAATAAATTGATTTGTTTGTTTATTTTGATTTATTTTATTTCTGTTTTGTTTTAGTTTAGATTTTGATTGATTTCAATAAAAGGAGGCAAACTCTTAGTTGCATGGAGAGCATCAGAATTCTGGAGTGATTAAAGTTCTTGAGTATAAGACTGTGTATTATTGTTTTATCTAAAAGAATTTCTTCCAGTTTAGCAATTTTCCCGAATGGCTATGAACACATTAAAGTCCTACTTAATCCTTGTTAAATAAACTAGGATCGAAAGGTCTGGAATACTATTTTGAGGTTCCATCCATCTCGCATTTAAAAATGTCCTAGGGGGTGATAGCAAAAGGCTCATGGAAAGGAAGTAGGGTAAACAGTATATTATATATAAATGATCCCATGCCAGAAATTGAATGCCAAAAGGCAGATAAGAGTCAAATACTCCTATGAAAGCAATTTGTATCAAAACAAAGTACTGAACCATATAAGTACTAAATTGCCAAAAGTTCTTCTCTGTCCATGAGCTGAAAGTTGGATACATCTCTCACACAAAAGGACACTATGGATAGAGGAGCCTAAATGGAAATTGAGAAAGAAAGGCATGCAGGAGGACTCATATGCGAAGCACAAAAGTCCAAAAAAAGCACAAAAGTGCAAAATGGCATGGGAATGAGGAACAAGGGAATATTTTTGTTTACCATATGTTACTATCCAGTGGCATCCAAGCTGGAAGCTACCTGAAGACAAAGGTAATAAATGAAACTCATCTTCCCAGCCTCAAAAGAGTTATCTTGACTTGGAAATCTTGCTTTCCCTTTCTCCTAAATTGGACTACCATCAATGATTAAAAGTACATATATTTGCCATTTGGGAAATCCAGACATCTGGAAGAATTCAACATGTTCATTTATTGTTAAATAGTCTATTACTTAAGAAATAAATTGTCCAGAGATCTAGGTGCACCAGGTAGTCACCAGTTGTTGCAGCTGCAACTGTTTTCCCAAATTTTCGAAATTTTGGACCCGCCTCTTAATTTTTATCTTGCCTAGAATCCTCTGGATCCATGAACTCTATTTTTGTTTTCCCTCTGCTACAAATTTGGACTGTTTTGAGGTTAACTGTCTTCATGCTTTTCGGAAAATTGCTTATGTCTGAAACTGCTTTGAGTGTGGAATTTGGAGTTTGGTTTAAAGATTTCCCTTTGATCTATGATTTCTTTCTTTCTTCTCGAAAGTCTATTTCTCATTTTCGCCACTGTTTCGGGGGTGAAACAAACTTTCAGCGCTACCCAGCCGAAGTAACAATTTTAGTTTGATTATTCGGAGGCCATTTAGACAACGTATCGGAGCCATATTTCCTTATGGAGCCTCCATTCCAGAAGCTAAACGATGAGTGTTCCACGGGATAGTCTTGACTTTTTCGATGTCATGTTGTTATTGTTTTGACATGTTTGCATTATCGGAGGTTGGTCGAAGTTTGAGTCGGGGTTGTTTGATCTTTGTGAAGCCGTTGTTTTGGAATTTAGACAAGCTTTTGGACCGTTGCATGACCTTAAGTTTCAAACATTTAACGTTTTCACATTGTTTCTGCATCGTAGCGAAAATTTTATGACTTTGATCAAAGGTTGTAGTTTGATTGTTTTCCACCATTTCGGCTCCCGAGCGAACTAAGTGTCCGCCATATAACTGCTCTGCTCGCCGATGCTATGTCTAGGTTTCACTGATATGTCTTTGGGCTGCAGGGTCCGTAGTCTTTTCATCTTCCACCATTGCGGCTGCGTAATGCACTAACCTCTCGACATTGATGTCTTTCCGTTCGCCGACAGGGAGCTTTTCCGCTCAATGCTTTGGAATTTAGTTCTTCTGACTCTGATAGACTTAACGGTTCCGCGGAACTCATTGTCCATTTGAAATCTGTCGTTGTGGCTGTAAGTAAGACTATCCAGCCGATGTTTAAATGGTTCAAGCTGCCGATAAGGTTTTTCCCACCATCTTGTGAAGTTTTTAACCCCTGTGTGGGTGGCGGTGTTTTTTTATTCTTGTTAAGGATTTCACGACGAGGGCGCAATACAGGGCCTCATTTTGATGATAAATTTTGTTGTTAGTATAGTTTAAGTTTATTGAAAAGATGCAGTCCTAATTAATGATGAATTTGGTTTGACTGCAGACGGACTCAGAAGATTTTTCATATTACTGCTGCGAGAAGACGTAGCTAAAGGATAAAGATGAGGAAAGTTGGCTAAAAAGTGATAAGCAGAGTTTTTTCTGAAATCAACGGGATCTCAAGAAGGACAAATAAAAGACAAGGCAGAATCGATGGCAACAAAAGTCTAGGCTTGGAAGGGGTCTGTCAGTTACCGAGTTGATTCTGTTTTATGAAGTACTCATAAGCAGAAATCTGAAATGTAACGCATTATATGAATCATGAGTACTCATGAAAAAGACAAAATTGTGAGATTAAACGGTTTTTGGGGAGCCCAAAGGTCAGACGGTAGGGGAAGCCCAAGGGTTTTGTGGTTTTTGTATAAAGAGAGGAAAGTTAGAGAGGATGGGGACTTTTTCCCAGTTAGATTGGAAGACATATTGTAAGAAGAACTATTTCCTTTTGCAATAAATAATTACAGTTTTCCTGTTGGAGAGAGCTTGGTGGAATGTTCAAATGTTATGCTATGGATTTGTTGAAGAGGAACTATTTTGTTTTCAGCTTTGTGTCCATTAACTGTGAGATCGTTCTAACTCTTTGAACCTATGTTCTTGTATGAATGATCTCTGGTTTGTTTTATGAAAATTTCCACTATGAGTAATGAATGTTGTTCATAGACAATTGGCTGTCCGGTTGTTCAAATATCTTTAAATGTTCATGTGTTTGAAAGAAGTATCAGCTATCTGTGATTTCTTTTTTATAATGCATGCACAAAATACATTACTCATTAATCAGTGACAATATTGCTCTCGAGGGATAGGTTAAGTAGTTAGATTTAATTCCTTGCTGTGTGTGATTTAGATGCAAGAGAGTCTAAGATGAGAGGTAAGAACCTGCACATCACATTGTGACCACTCCTTGCATTCTTAATCAATCTACATCTTAGATAGGCACTTGCATATGATACTTAAAGTCAAAAATACAAAAATATATACGGTGGACCAGGCCGCAACCGGTAAAACCTTTTATTTTTGTTACTTGACCTACGGTAGCCGGACTGCAAACTGGACGGATTCCCTACACCAAATAGTCACGGGATAGTTGGGAACGTTGACTAGGGAGAATCCCTTGCTGTTGTTGCCTACGAATTTCCAGGCCTCAACAAGTTACCAAGAAACAAATTCATGTTTAAGGGACACAACCCTTATGTCCTAATAATTTTTGTAACTAATAATCTAATTTATGTTCATTATGAAGGATCTCTAGTTGAAGATCCTAGTACAGAACCCACCAAGCCATCAAACAAACTAGCAGTAGGTCCCAAGGCCAAACTCACTTTGCACAGGGTACTACTCTATAGGTCCACTTGAACAACCATTATTCCATTTGGATATTCTTCCCCTCATCTTTGGATTTTAGGAGTAATGTACATCATCAATCAACGGATCCCCATAGGGTTTCACAACCAAACCCCCTCAATCTCAGATATTTTCTAGATGACATAATGAAGCAATGCATTGGCCCCCTTAGGATGATTGACTACTCAAATCCAAAGTCATCCTCTTCCTCTCTATCTAGTCTCATTCTTCTTCTAGAACCAACATTCCTTGACATCTGCATTTTCATTTGGTTTTGGAATTATTTTTGCAGTACTTCTTGTGTTTCTATTGGCTAGTTAACTAACTCTTTCTCTAGTTTTAATAGAGCAGAGATAGGAGTTGCTTTCACACTCCCATTATTTAATCACATTATTTGTGCTTTCGATCCCTATTGGCCAACTTTGTGGTCACTTCTACATTAGTATAAGCATAAATAACAATAAAAAAATAGGGAGCTCCAAATCAAGAATGCAAAGGCACGATGATAGGTACAACTTTCATTAAAAAATATAAAGCAGGAGAAAACAAGAATACATAACTAAATTAGACATAACAAAACCATTTAAAATTTGATTTCCATTGTAATGATAAAAGACATTCATAATTTGTGGGAGAAAAGTTTAGGATGAATCTCAAAATTTGGTTCTTGAATATTGTTGTTTACTGATAGCAATAGATGCAAATATATTTTAATTTGTATTATTACATGGCCAACAACTAATACTTCAAGATATAAAAAAAAACATACACAGTTGTAAGAGGAGTTTGATTATCTACACATAATCATTAGCAACTTTTTGAAATCAAAAGTGTATGCAAAGCATTCCTATGATGGCTTTCATGAAGCGGTAAGAATTGAAACAAGATATCAATACATGTTAAGAATTGGGCTAATTTTTGGAACAAGAATGTTAGGTAAACTCACCTCCAAAGCATCCACCAACCAAAGAGACAAAAAATAAAATTTCATTAGCCAATCTTGTCTTCACCTAAAAAGATAAACATATTCCTTTACAACCTTTTTCCATATTTACAGGTTAATTAGCAAGACAAAATAGATACAATTCCAAAAATAAATAGTGTGTGTGATAACTACCTGTCCAAGACCAAATCTACCAAATCCACTTTTGAAAACATGCCCCATTGCAGAGGAATGATACTCTAACCTAGGTATATCACATTTTGCAAAGGCTATTGATAAAAATTTTGAAATTAATCCCCATGTTTGTGTAGAAGTCATATTCAAAATTTTATCTAAAGTTGATTGCTTGCCCCTATTAAATTCTCTGCCTAACTGATCTCATGTAATAAATCTCTTGCAATATTTTCCTCCTGGATCAGTTGTACGTTGGAATAAAGATATGATGAGAAGATTCTAAGTTATCTTATTAGCACCTTTGTTAAATAGATTCCATTTGTGTTTAATCCTCTTTCAAATGAAGAGACCTACATATATTTGGTCCTGATGATGTATTAAAACTTAAACACATCCACCAAATATATCAAAAGACAATGATATCTATAACATATCTCAAAGTAAACTTACCACTGAATACAATTTTTTTATTATTAATATACAGTATCCCGTCGGTTATCCGACTTTCAATTCCTAGTAGCTGTTGTAGGATTTCATGTCAATCCAACAAAATTGTTGTGGCTCCGACAGTAGATTGGCATAGGAAATCCGACAGCCTTGCTGTAGGAAATTCAACAGCATTGTAGGAAATCCGACAGCCTTGCCGTAGGAAATCCGATGGCCTAGCCGTAGGAAATCCAACGGTCGTGCCGTAGGAAATCCGATAGTTGTGGCTTGGCTGTCGACTATCCGACATTACGCCACCGACGACAAAAAAAATTGAGGGTGTCGAATACCCGACAAGTTAGTGTCGAATTTCATACATGGTAGCCGTCGGATTTTGACCTCAAATTTTGTTGTGGCAAATACCTAAGCATACATGTAATACCCCAATTTTGACTTGGAATGTATTTAACCAAACTTATGTAAATTATGTAATTATGTGAGTATGGATTCCTAGTGCATTACTCAAGGTCAAGGCTTGACGAGTGAATGGATAAGCATGTATGATATATATATATTTTTATTTGAATCATATGGTTGGATTATCATGCCAACTAAAAATGTATGTAAACATAATGTTGGAAATTAATAAAATGGTCCAAGATGGTTATGCAATGAGAATTAGAGGGGCCATGATTCCACCAGAGGGGAAGAGGAAAGGGGGGCTATGGAGAAACTTTATCCTATGTTTCCAAGTGTCGACCTTAGAACTCATCCAAAATATTCCATGTTCTTTAAATTATCCAATTAATTCAATTTTTACTATTAACCCAATCATTGAATGTATGTGTGATATTGGTGAGGAAAGTCACTTCATGTAGTTATTGAAGCATGGGGTGGTGACAGTTATGTTAGTTTCCATTATTCCTTTTATTCTATGGTCAGAAGCTATGTCAGTTTTCATTTCACCATCATATCATATCCCTTGGATTCAACACCCTTTTGATCATGATCTCATGCATGTTTTCCTAAACTACGTTAATTTTTCCCACTATTGTTCATGACCATTACGAAATTGTGCTGAACCCAGAAATTTGAATTGAGAGACAGAGATTAATTTTTAAAGGAAATATTGATGGTTGTAAATGATTTTATAGGTTGGGAAAGATAGGGACCCTTGCCCTTTGAGTTCTATTGCTTTTGGATTCCTGAGAAACCATAATTTAGGTTACATGATGTTCTTCAACAACAAACAATAGATTGGACTCTTACTACACACACTGGTAAGTAATGGAAGGGTTGGATTCCCTGAGGGAACTGTGTATTAGTGAAGGGGAATCTCTTCCTTGTGTTGTGTGGAGAAATTAGAAGGAGTTCCATGGCCATGATGGGTGAGTGGGATATTTTTAGAGCTCTGTATGAGTTTTGGTTAAGCATAGAGAGAAGAATGGCTTGTGGGTTGAGTGAAAGAAGCCTATAGTTGTTTCCATTTCCCTAGTGGACTCATAGCCCATCTTGGGGGTGACCTATCAATAGAAAGAGTATAGGTTGGATAGAGTACCTATAATTGAGTGGAAAATCACTCTTACACAACCAGTTGCTTAGATATTCCTTTGTTAAATATAAATATTATTTTGTTTATGACGTGTAATGATATTTATTTATATTCCTATAATGATTAAGATTCCATATGCATGCTAGAAATGTGTATACATTTTATTCCACTATGTATCTTGATTTTTCACCTGCACACACATTTTTATTATTATGAAATTCATAATCATGGATATGGGGCATAAATTTGAGAGCTAGAATTCATTTCATGTCCCCTCCTATCATTCAAAATGAGGTATGTGGATGCGACAATACAAAGCAAAATCCATGTAACAATAAACAAAACAAGGATACCAAACCCTCCAAAGCAGCTCCTACTCCCAATGGCGATAAAGGAACTAAATCAAAAGATAAGAAGACTTAGAGACACTGTAATTTTTGTGATCAAGATAGTCATTTTGATTCTAATTGTTTTAAGAAGACAAGAGCCTTAAAAAATACAATGAAGTATCAAAACATCACTCTTGGTCCTTCTTGTTTTAAATATTCTTCTCATGGACATGGATTTTTTCCTTCTGGTTTTCCTTCAATGCAACATGTACTTCTTCTAATGATTGGCTTATTGAATTCAAAACATATTATCATATGGAGGTAAGGATAAAACCATATTTTCTACTCTCAATGAATGTAACATCAAGTAAATATTTGTTGGTAATGATGGGTATCTTAGTGGTCTATTGTTTGGAATAGTTCAACTAGTTCATGGACATTTTGATGATGCATTATGTGTTTCAAGTATTTCCTACAACCTTCTATCAATATATAAAACCACTCATTCAAGTGAAGGTAAATAATAGAATTTTCACCTCACCTAGTTGACATCAAAAGATCATAAGCATGTCTTAGCAATAAGAAATATCGATTGTATTACTATGTTGTAGAAATGTTGTAGAAATATCGATTGTAATATAGATTGTATTACCATGTTGGATCATCATCATTTCCATTAGTTTGTATTGTTCATAGGGATGACATGACCAAGAATGAATGATTTGGTCATCTAAACTATCACTCATTAAATAACTATGTAAATAGAATATGGTGATTTGCCTTTCTCTTATTTCATTCAAAAATGGTGTTTAGTTCAATTGCGATCTTAGCAAAAATTATCAGCATAGTTTCAACGAACTTGTCTCTTGGCAGGCTCACCCCCCTTGCATCTTGTTCATAGTGATTTGTGTGGTCTACTTCCTTCTATGTATTTCCCTGGGTTTCTACTTCTTAAATTTCATATATGACTTCTTCATATGAACTTGGATTTATTTCTTAAAACTTCATAGTAAAGTGTTGTCATGTTTTTTTTCTATAAGTCCTTTGTAGAAAACAATCTAGAAAACAAATTCATAAGTTAATAACATATATGGAGTTGAATATATTATATTAAATTTGCAAATAATTGCACCGCACAAGACATTTAATGCAACATACCACAATTCACTAGTCAGGCCTTGGCCTTGAGCTCTGCACTAGGAATCATTATTAGCATATTTACATCATTTTACAAAATATGATTTAATACAAGGGTCAAAACTAGGGTATTATAGATATGTACAAATATTTTATCTAGAATCATAATAGGAAAAGGGAAAATATGAACCAAAATGCATAACCTTTATTAGAGAGAAAGAGGAATGTTCAGTAGAGAGTGAAAAGAGACATATTCACAAAATAATTTGGGTATAATGATGTTATTTGTAATCAAGGTTTCATCATCTACATTATATATAAATGCACCCTTTTTCAAACAATCAAGGGTGGTCATAATTTTATGAATACCATCCTTTATTTTAGCGATTTCATTATTCAAATCAACAAAAAAACTAGAGATATACTTTCATGTTTTGACAAGGAAACCCTAGAGATCTGGGCATCCTTCAGGGAATTTGTGATGAATTCTTTAATAGGCCAAAAAGAGTTGAAGTTCTTGACAAAGATGGTCAATATCCATCTTGTGTGGCTTAAATCCTACAAAGTAGCACTATAATGCTCTCTTCATCCTCCATTACTTAGGTAACATGTCCACAATATATCTTGTCCATATCCTGCATAACGTTGATAGTACTATTGGAGTATTTGGAGATGGAATATTCATATAAGCTTGGGAAGATAGGGAGACCCTATATATTTCCACCTATCCTAATGGGCCTTCAATTATTCTCATTGTTGTGGGTTCCATTTATAGAGGGTATAACTTCTTAAATGAACATCTATGATGGTTTTTTAGTATGGTAGTTGTAAGAAAAAGTTCATTCCCTACATTCCTTCTTCAAATCTCCTTTTTCTTTCCAAAATTCCCAAACAATTATTGGTACTTTGGACCCATAACCTCCATTATCCATATAATGTTTCCTCGTCCTTTATCTACATTACGAAACATTGCATGTAGAGAGGAACAAACCACATAGTTACTCCAACGCTAATAACAAACAAAATTACTAGAAAAAACTACACTCCTTCCTCTTAATATGAGGCAAATAATCTTACAACCATAAATCCAATGGATTTGCATGTATCTGATATTCATCATAGAAATAAGTTTAGGATTGCAACATTATTTGGGTGGATCATTGCAAAATATGACAAACAAGAGAGAGTCATATGCCTCCTTTTTTCATAATATAAATCTCCCCCATATCATACGTGTTGTTTATAATCAATACAACCAATTTTGGCAAAATCTAATACCCCATTCAAGACCATATGTCAGTGAAATACTTAATTAAAATAAATATTTTGTTAACACAAATATTATAAGTTTGTAATGATTTCTTATGTCCTCAAAGAGTTTTCTTTACCCATTTAATAATAAAATGTGACTACTCTTAAGACTACTACTAGGACTCGACATAAATACATATAATAAGAGATATTGAGGACATCATATGAGATACACAAGAAATAAATAATTCCATGGATTATTACCTAATACCAACCTATATCTATCTTAAGTCCAAACCTATTAAGCAAGGAAAGGGATAAAAAAATAAGTTGATATGAAAATCTCTTAGTCATGTTGTTTAAAATATTCCAATTTAAGATGGATTTACACTTGTGTGTATGTGTGTGTTCATATTTCAAGGAAAACAATGCACATGTTGACATAGAATAACCAAATTCCTATCAACATTGCCGACAAATAGTCAAACTAACCCCCAAGCTAATGTGTGTGTGTGTGTGTGTGTATTTTAATTATATGCTTGGTATATTTTCTTTATAAAAATCACGTTGTTAACACACACACACATTTGGTATAGAAGAGTTGATGTTATTCAACCTCATGGACTGATTTTGGAAGAGGCTTTAGATATAAGGATCTTGAATTCCAGTGGTAAAGGTATTGGAAATTCCCCTAGAAACCATAGATTGATCATGGAATAATGAAACCAAAAAACCTAAAACAATTTCTGACACACAAATCAATAAAATAAAAGATTAAGAAATTATTAAGTATCTCATCATGTGAAAGAACTTTCCAATATAAGAGGTAACATGGAAGATGCGTCCTTCATGTAAAAAAATTCATAGTTAATCTAGTGTTGAAGTAAACACTTGTTTTAAGGGGAGGAGCATATTAAGCCTTGTATATTGTGATGTTACATTGTTATTATTATATTAATATTGGCTTTATTGGTTAGCTAGGACTATAATTGTAATTGTATGGCTGACAAGGACCTCAATTGTAATTATATCCTTTGTCTTCTATATATACCAAGGAGATCTAGTTTTATAGATCATCTCATCTTGTACATTTGATACAATGTAAAAGGAGGTTGCCCCCTTTAAGAGGTTTCTTATTCATCTATTTATCTCATTCTCAAGGCATTGGGTTACCCTTTCTTTCTATTCTTATGCTATTTTGGGAATTTGGTGCTTAACATAAGTACTTTCTAAAGAAGGAACTTTCTAGCAAGTGAAACCTTCTAGGTACTTTCTAAAGAAGGAAATTTCTAGTAGTGTAACCCTATAGTAAGCCTTCTTACAAATTATTCATTTTCCCAGTACATCTACTTCATGAGCCTTATTTACTAGAGATGGTATCATTTTCCCAAAACATGGCAGGAAACATACCATATGATATACTAAGCAATGTAGCCAGTTGTTACCAAGCATGAGCATCCATCCATCTTAGTTAAGTGTCGACATGGGGTCCAACTTCTTTCTTGCCACATCAATATTCATCTTTAATGCTAATTTGGTTCCATGTTGTCAATCAAGTACTATGATATCTCCATGCATTACTTTTAACCCTCTATGTGCCACCATATTGGTTTCCTTTTTGGTTCCATTCTTTTCGATGCTCCCAACCTTCCCTTGATGACTGTTGATTCTCATAGTATTTTCAGTGGAGATATATATCAACTTTAGCTATTGGTTATACTATATTTTACTCTTTAACCTATGTTTTATTTTATGCTTGTATCTCCTAAGGTCCTTCTTCCTTTTTATGTGATTTTGTGGGTTTTATTATTCTATTTCAACCTCAAACTCTTCATGTGATGTGTCAGTAGGTGCTACAAAAACTTATTTATGTGCCACCCTGGGCCCTTTAGCAATAGAAATGTCATTCAATGTGATTTTATTTTTTCTTGTACCAAAGCTTCAAAAACTTCTTTTGCACATTAAATGTTAATTCTACCAACTAATTCCATCCAAAGATAACCCAACCCAATATCCACATCATTCATATATATACTATGAAAATATGAATACAACACACGTTTTTCCATAGTAATCTTCACATCTTAAAAAAATTAAATGTTTCCACCCTCAATCTATGTCCTTTGAATATTCTTTGGTGGGACTTGCAATCTTTCAACCACATTAGCATTTATGAAATTAAGCTTACTACTAGGGTTTATAGAAACAATGACCTTCTCTCATTGAACACATCTGTCATAGTAAGTTGTCACATGAAAATAAACCCTTATGGATCTTATTATCTTTCTTCAAAACATTGTCCCTCCTAACTAAAAATAAATTTTCTTATTTTTCATCTAAAAGTATTAGCAATTGCTTAAAGTAAAGTGTTTCACCCCATATAGTTGCTTCATCTCTTAAATGATGGTATAGGTAGATTTTACAAAGGGATGCATTTTGCTTATAATATACAATGTATTATTGAATATTAAGACCAATATATTTTCCTCTAAAATACATTTTTATTGCTATCGCTCTAAAAATAGAACTATACTTTTGAACAAAATCACTTACTTTTGAGACGAAAAAGTTAAAAATGATCATAACTCCCTCAATATTGCTTATAATCTCTATTTTGACCACAATTTCTATGGTCATTTTGCATCTAATGGAGGTGGTTTGACAAAATTATGAGCACACTATCAAAAGATAATTTATTTGCAATTCTCACTGCTATTTTCAGAAGAAGAAACAAACTCCAAAACAACTAATTTTAAATCAACGATAATTCCTCTTCATGAACTCTGATTTGGACAATTGTTTTATGAAATTAGGTATTTTTGAGAGAGGAAAACATATATGCAATTGGTTCTTGAGATTATTTACAAAGTGTTTCATAAATTGGTCTGAATTTTTTCACCTTCTATGTTTCCTTAAAAAATATGCAAAATACAACTCCTCCAGTTTTTTGTCCAAGGATGAGCTCTAATACCAAATATCGTATTCCTTGATAGATATAAATATAGAATATATGCATTGACTTGCAAATAACACAATAGATGCACTCAATAAACAATAATATAAAGACATGATAATGTAGAGAATACCCTTAAGGTAGGGTTAACAACATTAACTATTCCTTATGAAAAGAACCGCTCCACAAGTTATGCTTGCTACAACTATTACATCCAAAATAATTCACAAGACATCTAATAACATTGCTTCTACTTTTTTATATAATTTCTATCAAACCACCTAGGTAGTTTTTAGAGAACAAAATTTCTATAAGGTGAAATTTTCTAGGTACTTTTTAGAGGAGGAACCTTCTTGTAATCCTTCTTACAATTATTCATTTTCCCACTATGTCTACTTCATGGGCCTTATTTACTAGATATGGCCTCAATACATAACATTAACCCCTTAGTTACCTCCTTACCCAAGGGGATAATGGGATCCAAGGTACCTTAGTGGAAAAAATTTACGAGACTAGTCCCCTCCATTGTATTATAGCCTACTTTCATATTTTCCACACCATTAAATACACTAAAAATTAAAAAAAAACATAAAAATACAAAAGGGGAAAATAATTTTGATATTTATCATTTATTTTATTAAAATGGAAGTTGTTAGTTTTTGTTTCCTTTGATTATGGAACTTGTTTGTGACTATATCTTATAATTGGTTTTATTATTTCCTTATGAAATGTACCAATACCCTCGATTATTATCCACCAATTAGTGGTTACCCTTCCAGTAATTATGGAGGATACATTCACTGTCTCTTACATTGATGGTGTACAACATTGGTCTTTACTAGCATATGTGGTTTCCCAATTCGTCATTGAGTAGTGTACTTGTTCAAGGGAGTTCTAAATCTTGTGCCAACCATTCCTTAGATTTATTGACCATGTATGTCAACCTTCCCAATATCGAATTTTATTCGGTAGTTTGTTCTCATCAATTACTTTTATGCAATTAAATAAAAGTTCTTGGTTCAGGTCGGTTGATCTCAATACACTCCTTATGCGTATGTTTATATCAATGCCAACTAATTTTCTAGGAATCAAATTTAGAGACCACTGTAGTAACTTGGAACTTATAGACATTAGCGATAGTTTTCCTCACATTTGATAATGGGTATACATTGTTAGGATAAATTAATCCTCATTCGTCTAATATATTCTATTTGGTCATTTTGCCTAAATTACGGAGTTATTATTACTGTAATGGAGCATGGGGGACACACCTAGAGGTTATCTTCCACTTATTGCATGTGCATGCATGAGTTTATGTGCCTCTGGGAGCAATCCCTACATTATAGGATCCCACTCTGAGTGCCACCATCAGCCTCCATCAGTTGGTTGTGGTAGGTAAGCAGTTATACTGAGTCCACCAGTTAGAATCAGTTAGATCACTTTCAGTTAGCCTAGTGCTAGTTTTGCATGCATGAAGGGAGAGTGGCATATTTTTCCCACCTACTTCATAAGTTAACTGATTGTAGACTGATTTAGACATCCGGAGTTAGACTAGTGAGATCCAGCAATGATTTAGACACAGTGAGTTAGCTAATCAGTCAGTTAGAACTGATAGAATCAAATCTTATCTTTAACATTCAAATTCTATTTATTGTATAATCATTGTAATATTGATTAATGAATGAAGATTAATGTTGTGATTATCTGAGCAATTCTTGTCTGGTTTATCTTAAATTTGTGGCATGAATTTCCTATTCAGTGTACATTCTCTTTGATTATTCCACTGCATAATTCCCTTCCTGTAGCTTTCACATTTTCCTGTATATCAATGGTTCACAAATTTGAAATGGTATCATAGCCTTGTTCAGGCTAGAAACAAACCTTGTCTGACCTCCATTGTGCACCAGAAGCAGATGAGTTTCCACATAATTCCTGCAATTATTGCCTTGCTAACTCTGGATTATGTCCAGAGAAGTCTCTGCAGGTGTGACGAACTTTGAGAAAGTGCACATGTCGAGGTGGAAAGGCTTGTACTGACATATGATTGCAAATTGAATTGGTTTGGCAGTGTTATTTGTAGGTATCTACGTAGCTTCTTGAAGAATTGACTGATCAACATATATAAAAATGGAGAATTCTTCAACTCTCGTACCTAGATTCCTTACACCCTTCAATTACTTTGATTGGAGGGAAGATATGCAGGTAGCCTTACTCAACAAACGTCTCTTTAGGATGACAATGGGAATAGATGTTGAGCCCCAGTAGTATGTTGAGAAAAAACAAGTTTTTGAATTGACTTGATGAAGCCTTCGACTTCATGTGAATTCACATCTCCTGGGATCTTTTGTTCCATCTTGAGGAACTCAAGACTATGAAGGAATCTTGGGAAAATATTGAATATTTGTTTGGAAAAACAAGATGAGCTTCAAGGGCATATTCTAGAGAATGAAATCATTGCACTACAGCCCAGCAAATTCAAGAATATTCAACAATTCTTTACAAAGTACAAAGCACGACTACTGCAATGCAAACAATATGGAATAGAGAGGAAATATGAGCATCTTTTGTTGTCAGTGTTGAGCAAGCTTGGATCATATTTCTCATCCATTGTATTTACATTCCATTCCAGAAGAGTTTCCATTCCAAATTGGAAGATGCCTTCTCTATATGATTTTGTTGAGTCCTTGATATAAGAGCAAGACAAATTGGTTCAAATGGGAGTGATTCAAACCTCCATGAATCAAGCACTCTTAGTAGCAGACTCAAACAATGTGTAAGCAATAGGAAATACAAATGGGAAGGAGACCAAAAACACTGATTCAAATCCAAAGGAGAATCAACAATCTTCTGGTGGAGCCTCATGTTCCAAGAAAAGGAAGAAATTCAAGAAGGATAAATGCCCCTACTGTATGAGAGGCTTTCATTGAGAGAGTCGGTGCATGGAGAAGACCATTGACCAGTTGACAAAAATCCTTGAACAAAACAATATTGCCCTTACACAAGGTGTAGATATGTCTGAAGTTGGATAGCATATTGAATAATATGAGAGGTTCCATGCTTTGAAAGAAGGCTTCACTCAGTCAAAGGGCTATATGAATCATTTAAGAGAATCCAACCACATGGTTTCCTCCAAAGAATCCTTCGCTACTCTGGATATCTCAGGAGGACCTAGAATTCATATGGGGGATAATTCATAGATCCCAGTGGTTGGGAGAGGTTCTATTAAAATCCATTATGGAGAGTTCAAGAATGTATTCCTTGTGCCCTCTATTGCAACAAATTTGTTATATGTTTATCAGATGACACATATTGGCTCGCCAAAGCAAGTTGTATTTTCTCCATACTTAGTGGATATCTCAGATATCTCAACTGGGAAGATTATAGCGAAGGGTGTTGCAAACCATGCCTCCAAGGAATATGAATTCTCACACTTTCTGCCATACTCAGCTCTAGTACAACCTCAACATCCATTCGAAATGGAAGTTAAAAACTCTCTTTCATCTCCATTTGTAGATAACGATATGTTGTCTAATATTTCAGTTTCAGAAGATGAGGAACAAGATGAGCATGATCTTGATATTGAGATTGTACCTCAAGATGATCTAGATCCTATTCCAAACTAGAAGCCTAAATGGGTTGAAAAGCTCATTGAAACAGTTGGGAATGTTGCTAGGGATATAAATGATAGAAGAAGAATGAGGTCCCAGTATTAGAATGAACATGTTGCACTCTCTCACACAACTTCACTACCTACAGAGTGGTGCAACAAAATTCCAAAGAGATGCTACTTGATGATGAAGATTCATCCATAATTTGGCTCACTGATGAACAAAATGGATCATTTCATTCCTCCAAAAAGAAGAGACAAAAGCAACATTCAACAAATCATAAGATGGAAAGGTTCACATGAATAGTCCTAGGATGTTGATGTACATAAGAACGATGTTCCTACATTAATTCTCTATGGAGTTGTAGATTGCAACAATTTTTTCACAAGTTTTTGCTCAAAGAGAAAAAATTTCTCTTAAGTATGGAAGCTTGTTTCTTGATTACCTGCTTATCTTGAGAGGGGGAGGGGGGGTTTCCCATGATATTTTCCCCATTTTCCTTAGTTTATTAAGCAATATTTTATTTCCTTTAGATTGTATGGGTGACTTTTGGCCTAGTTGTCAATTCCCAAGTTGTCCAAAGTTAGGATTAAGGGGGAATGTTAGGATTAATTACTCCTCATTTGTCCAATATAGTCTATTTGGTCATTTTGCATAACTTAGGGAGTTATTATTACTGTACTAGAGCTCGAGGGAAACACCTATAGGTTATCTTCCACTTACTGCATGTGCAGGCATGAGTTTATGTGCCTCTAGGAGAAATACCTACATTAAAGGAGTCCACTTTGGGTGTCAACAATAGCGTCCATCAGTTGGTTGTGGTAGGTAAGTAGTTATGCTGAGTTAACCTCCTATTACAATTAGTTAGATCACTTTTAGTTATCCTAGCGCCAGTTTTGCATGCATGAAGGGAGAGTGCTACCTTTTTCCCACCTACCTCATTAGTTAACTAATTGTAGACCGATTTAGACATCGAGAGTTAGACTAGTGAGATCTAGTAGTGATTTAGACACACTGAATTAGCTAATTAGTCAGTAAGAACTGATAGATTTGAATCCTATATTTAGCATTCAGATTATATTTATTGTATAATCATTGTATTATTGATTAATGAATGAATATTAATGTTGTGATGATCTGAGCAATTCTTGTCTGATTTATCTTAAATTTGTGGCATGAATTTCCTGTTCAGTGTACATTCTCTTTGATTATTCCACTGCATAATTCCCTTCCTACAACTTTCATATTTTCCTGTAGATCAATGGTGCACAAATTTGAAATGGTATCATATCCTTGTTCAGTCTAGCAGAAAATCTTGTCTAACCTCCATTGTGCGCAGAAAGCAGCTGAATTTCCACATAATTCCTGCACTTATTGCCTTGCTAACTTTGGATTCTATCCAGAGAAGTCTCTGCAGGTGTGACAAACTTTGAGAAAGTGCACATGTCGAGGTGGAAAGGCTTGTACTGACATATGATTGCAAATTGAATTGGTTTTGCAGTGTTCTTTGAAGGTATCTATGTAGCTTCTTAAAGAATTGACTAATCATCATACATAAAATTGGAGAATTCTTTAGCTCTCATACCTAGAATCCCTACACCCTTCAATTACATTGATTGGAGGGAAGATATGCAGGTATCCTTGCACAACAAAGGTCTTTTTAGGATGACAATGGGAAGAGAAGTTGAACCCTAGTATTATGTTGATAAGAACAAGTTTCTGAATCGGCTTGATGAAGCCTTCAACTTCATGTGAATTCACATCTCTCGAGGTATTTTGTTCCTTCTTGAGGAACTCAAGACTTCAAAGGAATATTGGGAAAATATTGAATATTTGTTTGGAAAACAATATGAGCTTTGAGGGCATATTCTAGAGAATGAGCTCATTGCACTACAACCCAGTAATTTTGAGACTATTCAACAATTCTTTACAAAGTACAAAGCACTAGTATTGCAATGTAAATAATGTGGAATAGAGAGGAAATATGAGCATATTTTGTTGTCAGTGTTGAGCAATCTTGGATTAGATTTATCAGTCATTGTCTCTCATTCCATTCCAGAAGAGTTTCCATTCCAAATTGGAAGATGCCATCTCTAGATTCTTTTGTTGAGTCCTTGATATAAGAGAAAGACAAATTGGTTCAAATGGGAGCGATTCAAACATCCAAGAATCAAGCACTCTTAGTAGAAGACTCAAACAATGCGCAATCAAGAGGAAATCCAAATGGGATGGGGACCAAAAACACTTATTCAAATCCAAAGGAGAATCAACAATCTTTCGGTGGAGCCTCAGGTTCCAAGAAAAAGAAGAAGTCCGAGAAGGATAAATGTCCCTACTGTATGAGAGGCTTTCATCCAAAGGGTCAGTGCATGAAGAAGACCATTAATCAGTTGACAAAAATCCTTGAACAAAACAATATTTCCCTTCCACAAGGTGCAGAGATGTCTAAAGCCGGAGAACATACTGAAGAATAGGAGAGGTTCCATGCTTTGAAAGCAGGATTCACTTAGTCAAAGCCTGCTATTTGATTGATTCAAGAGCATCCAACCACATGGTTGCCTCCAAAGAATCCTTCACTACTCTGTATCTCTCAGGAGGACCTAGAATTCATATGGGGGATAATTAACAGATCCCAATGGTTGGGAGAGGTTCTATTAAAATATAGCATGGAGAGTTCAAGAATGTACTCTATGTGCCCTCTCTTGCAGCAAATTTGTTTAATGTTTATCAAATGACACATATTGGCTCGCCAAAGCAAGTTTTATTTGCTCTTGAATCAGTGGAGATCTCAGATATCTCAATTGGGAAGATTATAGAGAAGGGTGTTGCAAACCATGCCTCCAAGGCATTTGAATTCTCACTCTTTCTTCCATAATCATCTCTAGTACAATATCAAAATCCATTTGAAAGGGAAGGTAAAATCTCTCTTTCATATCCATTTGCAGATAATGATATGTTGTATAATATTTCAGTTTAAGAAGATGAGGAACAAGATCAACATGATCTTGATATTGAGATTGTACCTCAAGATGATCTAGATCTAGATCCAGATCCTATTCCAAATCAGAAGCCTAAATGGGTTGAAAATCTCATTGACGTAGCTGGGAATGTTGCTGGGGATCTAAATGATAGAAGAAGAACGAGGTCCCAGTATCAGAATGAACATGTTTCACTCTCTCACATAGCTTCATTACCTACATAGTGTTGCAACAAACTTCCAGAGAGATGCTACTTGAAGATGAAGATTCATCCACAATTTGGCTCACGAATTAACAAAATGGATCATTCCATTCCTCCTCCAGAAATAAGAGACAAAAGAAACATTCAACATATCATAAGAATATGGAAAGGTTCACATAGTCATAGGATGCTGATGCACAAAAGAACCAAGTTCCTACATTACTGCTCCATAGAGTTGGCGCAGATTGCAACAATTTTTTCACAAGTTTTTTCTCAATGAGATTTTTTTTCTATAAGTATGTAAGCTTGTTTCCTAATTACTTTCTTATCTTGAAGGGGGGGGGAGGGGTTCCCATGAGGTTTTCCCCATTTTCCTTAGTTTATTAAGAATTATTTTATTTCATTTAGATTATATGGGGGACTTTTGGCCTAGTTTCCAGATTTCAAGTTGTCCAAAGTTATGATTAAGGGGGGTTTTTAGGATTATTTAATCCTCATTTGTCCAATATAGTCTATTTGGTCATTTTTCCTAACTTGGGGAGTTATTATTACTATACTAGAGCATGAGGGAAACACCGACAGGTTATCTTCCACTTACTGTATGTGCATGCATGAGTTTATGTGCCTCTGGGAGCAATCCCTACATTATAGGAGTCCACTTTGAGTGCCACCAATAGCCTCCATCAGTTGGTTGTGGTAGGTAAGCAGTTATGCTGAGTTAACCTCCAATTACAATCAGTTATATCACTTTCAATTAGCGTAGAGACAATTTTGCATGCATGAAGGGAGAGTAGTGCCTTCTTCCCACCTACCTCATCAGTTAATTGATTGTGGACTGATTTAGACATCCATAGTTAGACTAGTGAGCTCTGGTAGTGATTTAGACACACTGAGTTAGCTGATCATCAGTTAGAAATGATAGATTCGAATCCTATCTTTAGCATTCGAATTCTATTTATTGTATAATCATTGTATTATTGATTAATGAATGAATATTAATGTTGTGATTATCTGAGCAATTCTTGTCTGATTTATCTGAAATTTGTGGGATGAATCTCTTGTTCAGTGTACATTCTCTTTGATTATTCCAATGCATAATTCCCTTCCTACAGCTTTCATATTTTCATATAGATCAACGGTTCATAAATTTAACATACATCAATGACCCAAGTTTGAGTGGTGTTACTAGTGTTCAACATCAACATATCTGTTCACACTTGCTAACCTATACTAGGTAACTTGGTGTCCATTTTCATTATCAATGGTTTACCTCACATCTATCAATGGTTTCCCTTACTAAACTATGATCATATGGCTTCTACATGTTCAACTTTATACCTCTTATTTACATTCAAGGTTTAGATTCGTACACATTTGGAGTCTGGATTGAAGAACTTGAGCTAGGGTGATGTCATCTTTTGATGTTATCACCTTAGTTGTTTATAATTTACTGATATATGATGAGTGAACTAGAGCATAAGTTTATACTTGTTCCAGTTTTCGATACCAACTTAATATGCATTGAAAAGTAGATCCACTTTGTATGTGATCATGGCTACAATCTTAGATTTACATGGATCCACTATGTATTTTTTTCATGGCCATGTTATTTCACTTTATATACTTCATGGATCTATAGTATATTTGATTTGGTGGCCATGTTAGTTTATCAATAGCGCATGGGTATTCTTGCATGACCGAATATTTATATATTATACTCTGGTCTTTATTTGTACTTAATTATGAATCCATGGTCTATGAGACTCCTCTATAACCCACTCATCAACATGATCTTTTCATAATGTATTTCAGCCATCAGTACCCTTTCTGACCTCATACAATAGGGGGTATTTGTTATAGTTGTATTTGTCACTCTTGACCAAGTATAATTCAAGACAGGATAAATTAATTTGGATATTTTCCTAAGATTACCACTAGGTCATTCTTTTTCCTAGGGATGATCATGATCCTCACAGATATCATTAAGGAATTTTTTGGTGTATCATACTTCTTAAATATAAAAATCACAGTCGCCTCTTAAAACTCTAAAAAAGGAAAGAAAGCTTGGAAAATAGAAGTTTCGAGTAAAATATGTGCATGGATTACACATGTATGCCATGTATTATATATGACCTCAATCTTATCACCTTCCTAGCTTATAAATGGAATATCTAGGGTGGAGAGAAAAAAACAAAGAAATTGGTCATAAGCATCTAACTCTAAAAAAATTGAGAGTATCTGGTGAAAGCAGTCTTATCCCTAGTTTCCCTTGTTGAGCTGAGAGAACTAACCTTTAGTTCTTGCAACAACATTTTGACCTTGTACGGAGATCAATCAACCTATGTTTGGATTCTCCACCATGGTAAGATTCAAGATCATGATCAATAGGTGGATTAGTACTTATGGATAAATATGAAAGGATCTCGAGTCTTGTTTGGATGGGATGTAATTTACTTGAAAGTTACTTATATTTTTCATATGTATGTTCAAGTTATTTTATTCATTATAATGAAAATAAAATGAGAAAGTATATGTTTGTTTGAAATGTGTGTAGGCCTATGAGAAGGATATCACAACTAGCATTGGATCGGACAAGTCATAGAAGGAAAGTTTTTGACAAATGTTAGTAAAAAAAGTTCCTCTCTTCTACCTTATTCTATCATTTTGATATGCATACAAGTTTAGAGAAATTTAGATAGGAATCTACCTTGTCCATTTGTCAATGGACCTAATTCACTTACTAAGGGATTAACTTAGTTGATAGGTAAAAAAGTATCTTCAAATAAAAACAAAATAATCCACAACTCTCAATCATTTATGTATATTTTTGTTTTATTACAACCTCTACCATAGACATAAGTTGTGAACATCGTGTCTTAACCCACACCCACAAGCCTTCTTTGTGATGTCTGCAATATTTTGGAGGTATGTAAATCCTCTATGAGATTATGAAACCCATTCTTAAATAAAACCCACAAACTTCTTATTGAACATTCAATTAGTTTATACATTCCAAATTTATATTGAAAAACTAATTGTCATGGTTGGAAACTTAACCATGTCAACATCTACCTTTGTAATGGTAAGAAACTAAAATGTCATTTATAACATATGTTTTTTCACCTCCTTTTTCTTTATAAAGAAGTAAGCACATTAAAGATGTTAGATTATCTATTGGGAAAATAAGCAAATGCACACGTAAAGACAGAAAAATATTAATATTAATATCATATTTCTTATAATCAGATGTTCAATATATACATCAGGATTGACCCTTGGGTTTCAAATTCCAATAGGACTCTTGGACTCCCGGGTGACTCTTGGTCTCCCTTGCACAATAATATTCCTTACACCAAGGATTAGCTCCAACCCCCCCCCCC
>LPNX010623040.1:414319-430650 GCA_001517045.1 Pseudotsuga menziesii
AATCTTGCACTGTATTCTTCTAAATACAAGAGATCTCTCAAGACGTGGTTTTGGCTGACCACCAACCAAAGGTGCTAACAAAAGTTGAAATCTTCTACTATGTGGGTTGTTTAATTCTGAACACCAACTCTTGAACTTGGCACGGAGGATCAGAGGTTCTCTTTGGAACTTGGCACGAATGCTCAGAGATTCTTTAGCATAATCAACAGGAGCAATAAGTATTATATTGAATTGGTGGTTTTAGGTTGACCACGAACCATCTAGAGAGTTGAAACAAGAAGTGAGCAGCTACCACTTGTTGAATATTTCCAACTTGACAATATTGCCAAGTAAGTTAGCGAGAATCTTACATGGATTCTACTAAATGAAGGTGCTCTCGATACTGGTGGTTTTAGGATGACCACCAACTCCTAAGCTCAGTCGAACATAGCTCCTCCCAGGATCACTTATTCCAACTCGCTTGATCTCGCTCGCTTGTTTTTTATTGTCTTGATTTCCCCCCTGTTAGGAACAATGTGAGGAGAAGCGAGTCTCAAGGTGTCACAAATAGACACAAAACAAATGAGTACTTTGGAAGAGAGGAGAGTATCATAGTGTCAACACTAGACACAAAACACATGAGTACTCTATGAATGGTTCTCTTATGCCTTCATGATACATGCATCTCTGGATCTAGCATCTTTGAATCTGGTGGCCTCCCAAACTCAATGCGGCTCAAGCTAGCTTGATGTGACTTGCTTGAGGAAGGTTGTGATTTTTTGTTGTTATAGGGAAAATGCTTACAAAATTGGAGCCTGACACCATGTCCCCCCTGTCAAGTACATATTAAGAAGCAATACAATATTATGTTGCAAGTTTCACTCTTACAGGTTTCTTCAGCTTCACACACCGATTTGAAGAATAGTCACACTTCTCGCAATGTTGATAAGGATGAATATCAAAACACTAATCTTTCATATGGCCAACTTGGTCACGCCGTTGGCATGTGGGACTTTGAATAGGTAGTACATTTGACATGATTTCATTATTTTCTAGCAACTGAAAGGAATCGTCTTCATACAAAGGGTTATTTTGAACCAGCACTAGTTGAGAATGTTGATTCTTGTTTTGTGTGTCTTCCTCTTTGGCTTTCAAACTCTACAGTTGATTAATGACAGTTTGGAGTGTATCTTTGTTGATTGTGATTTATTCATCTACAGTTGTATGTACTAGAGTATTCAACAACTCTAATGTTTCTTATGTATTAGACATGGTGAGGATAGTTTGAGTCCTCCTTATGTAGGTAGGATCAATTACAATGACCCAATCAGACTGAGGGATTCTTGCAACTCCACCCTTTACAAGCAATATTTTAGCAAATTCAAACTTAAAAGAGAAGGGTATTAGTATCAACCAAAAATGCACCCACACATGTATCAATTCAAATTTTTCAATTTGATACTTACAGAACACGAGCAAGTATCAAAAACATGCATGAGAACTTACAAAAGCAACCATTTGCAAGTTACAATTATGAATGTTGAATGATGAATATACTGGAATTTTGGATGGTGGTGATCTGCTTTTCCAATCTTCTTCCTTAGTAGTTGTAGCAACACGCTGCAAACTTGATTGGATCCTTCAAGTGGCCCCACCAAATAAGTGTCAAATCATACCTGGAAGCTCAATACTGCCAATATCAACCAACTATACCTTTCATAATTTCTGTAATTTTAATAGTGTTTGGAAGACAATGCATAACGGTGCAGGTATATGTCTCTGCATAAAATGGTTTTATTTCATGTAGACTGTATCAAAAAAGATTAAGCAAGCAATTTGAAGCAAAATCCTTCACTAGATGATATTAATGACTAATGCAATCACCCCATTCCTCTCATACATGGACATATTTACAATAAATTTTATGATCATAGGGAACAATGCCTCAAATATGTTGAATGATGAATATACCGGAATTTTGAATGGTGGTGATCTGCTTTTGCAATCTTCTTCCTTTGGAGTAGTTGTAGCAACACGCTGTAAACTTGATTGGATCCTTCAAGTGGCCCCACCAAACAAGTGTCAAATCATACGTGGAAGCTCAATATTGTCAATATCAACCAACTGTACCTTTCACAATTTCTGCAATTTTAATAGTGTTTGGAAGACAAGGCATAATGGTGCAGGTATATGTCTCTGCATAAAATGGTTTTATTTCAAGTAGATTGTGTCAAAAAAGATTAAGCAAGCAATTTGAAGCAAAATCCTTCACTAGATGATATTAATGAATAATGCAATCACCCCATTCCTCTCATACATGGACATATTTACAATAAAGTTTATGATCATAGGGAGCAATGCTTCAAATATGTTGAATGATGAATATACCGAAATTTTGAATGGTGGTGATCTACTTTTGCGATCTTCTTCCTTTGGAGTAGTTGTAGCAACACGTTGCAAAATTGATTGGATCCTTCAATTGGCCCCACCAAACAAGTGTCAAATCATACCTGGAAGCTCAATACTGTCAATATCAACCAACTGTACCTTTCACAATTTCTGCAATTTTAATAGTGTTTGGAAGACAAGGCAGAACGGTGCAGGTATATGTCTCTACATAAAATGGTTTTATTGCAAGTAGACTATGTCAAAAAAGATTAAGCAAGCAATTTGAAGCAAAATCCTTCACTAGATGATATTAATGAATAATGTAATCACCCCATTCCTCCCATACATGGACATATTTAAAATAAAGTTTATGATGATAGGGAGCAATGCCTCAAATATGTTCTCTAAGCATTAAAATATTAACAAGTTCACACTCTCATGATAGAGATAGCTCCAACATTAGCTCAAAGTTTTGTTGAGAGACTTACACCATATTTTATGCAGACATTTTCTGCGTGATCGAGCTCAAACAAGTAGGGTCGTAAGTGTTTGCACCAAAGGGGTTGCTTTTCATAAGCCACGATTTGTATATCCAATCAATTGAAAATCGTCTGAAGTATAAGACATTATACCATAATTCATAGTTCTTGCAATATACCTCAATAACCTTTTTCCTGCTTTCCAATGTGAGTTCTTTGGTTAGTCCATTAATCTAGAAATCAAACTATCTCCATACATTATATCCGGCCTAGTTGTTATAAGCTATATCAAACTACCCACCAATTTTTTGAATATAGTTGAATCAAAATCTGTCTCGTTATCTTCTCTACTTAGTTTTGTACCCATTGCCACACGTGTAGAAACTGGACTCCAATTTATCATTCTAAACCTTCTCAAAACATCTTTTGCATATTTACTTCGACAAATAAAAATGCCTTTATCATTTTGTGTAACTTAAATGCCAAGAAAATATTTCATCAAACCCATATCTTTCATCTCAAATTATTTCTTCATTGCAGATTAAAATACGTCTATAGAAAAATTTCCTGTAAAAATCAAATCATCAACATATAAGCAAACAATCAAAATCTGACCTTGTTCATTGACCTTGGTGTATAGTGTAGGCTCACTATTGCTTCTGCTGAATCCATTCTTTATCATGTATGAATCAATATTGTTGTACCAAGATATTGATGTTTGCTTCTATCCATAGAGTGCCTTCATCAACCTGTGAACCTTGTCTGCATATCCTTTTATTTCATATCTTGGTGGGTGCTACACATAAACTTCTTCTTCCAAATATCCATTCAAGAAAGATAATTTCACATCCATTTGACAAATTTTCCAAATTTTTTGAGGTGCAATAGCTAGTACCATCCTAATTGTGTCAGGTCTTGCTATGGGTGCAAATGTTTCATTGTAATCAAACCCATATTCTTATGTAAATCCCTTAACTACTAATATTGCCTCATATTTTTCAATTTCTCCATTTTCCTTACATTTAGTTTTATAAACCCATTTCACACTTATGTATTATTTACCCTTAGGTAAATCAACTAGATCTCATGTATCATTTTTCTCAATAGATTCCATTTCATCATTCATTGCATTAATCTAATGTTCTTCCTTAATCACATCTTCAAAATATACAAGATCTTGGGAAAATAAAGCAAAATTAGATTGCAAATCTATCCTATCTCCTTGATCATATATTTCTTGCAAGCTTCTAGTCTTTTTGCCTCTTAGTCTTGGTTTCATTGATGCAAGTGTAGGGTTTGAGTCATTACTTACTTGTGGACTTGATGATTCTCCTTGCTCAACTTGCCTTTGTGAGTTTTCTCCCTATGGACTTCTTGATGGTGTTCTTGCTTGCTCATTTGATTGTTCTCTTATTCCCCTTGACCTTTTTCTTCTTGTTCTTCATATGGTATTGCTGATGTACTTGTAATTGTCCTGCCTATATTGTCATCCCAAGATTGTTCCTCTTTGAATACAACATCTCTACTTACAATGAATTTCTTGGTTATTGGATTAAGCAACTTATATTCCTTAGATTATTCATCGTAACCAATAAAAATGCATTTTTCACTTTTATCATCCAATTTTCTCCTTGTCTCTTTAGGCACATGTGCATATGTAATACAACCAAATACTCTAAAATGAAAAACACTATGATGCTTACCACTCCATGCTTGTTGTGGAATCATGTCCCTCACAATCTTTGTTGGACTCTTGTTCAATATATAAACCACACAAGCTAGTAATTCAACCCAATATTCATTAGATAGATTCTTGCCTTTCAACATGCTCCTTTCCATTTCCATTATTGTAAAATTCTTCCTTTCTGCTACACCATTTTGCTGAGGTGTGTAACTTTTAGTGAACTACTTCTTTATTCCATGGTACTTGCAATAATCCAAAAAATCATTTGGCTTGTATTATCCTCATCTATATTATCTCAATACTTTGATGGATAGGTCACTTTGTTTCTCAGTTGATGCTTTGAACTCCTTGAACTTTCCAAATGCCTCATATTTATATTTGAGAAAATAAACTCATGTTTTCCTACTTTAATCAACAATAAATGTTAGAAAATAAATGCCCCCCATAATGATGGTGCTTCCATTAGACCACACACACACACACACACACACACACACACACACACACACACACACACATATATATATATATATGTATACACATTTTATAAAGGTGCCCAAGCCCTATATGACATTTCCCTTGGAAAACTCTCTCTATGTTGCTTAGCCAAAATACAATTTTCACATCAACTAAATGGTGCTTCAATGATTGGTAAACCTCTTACCATTTCAATTCTTTGCAATAAACACAATACTTTGAAGTTTGGATGACCATACCTCAAATTCCATACCCATGTTTGATCTTGAATTGATGCACTGAAACTTGCTCCAATCTCTTCCACCATTTCACTTTTCATGCAAAGTGGGAACATTCAGTTTGTCATTTCAAAATTTGCAATCACCATATTTCTTGGGGAAATATCAAATATAATGCAAACATTATGCTCAAAACCAACTCTATAACCCTTTTGAATAAGTTGTCCCATACTTATGAGATTATGCTTTAAAACAGGTACAAAATAAACATCGGGAATAACCTTCCTACCAAGTTTTGTTATCACATTAACTGCACATTTTCCCATTGCTTCACGTATGCTATCATTACTCAATTTGATTTCTGATTTAACTGAAGTATCCAAAATTTCAAACAACTCTTTGTTTCCAGTCATGTGATTACTGCAACCACTATCTAGAAACCAAATGTTACTAGAACTTTCCTGAGCTTCATGACATGTAATGAATAAAGACCCTGAATTACTTTAAGAAAAGTTTGCATTTTTCTTGCTCATATCAACTTGTTTCTTTCGATGTATGATTAGCAAAGTAACCATACTTCTTGTAGTAATAACATTGCACATTTGATTTGTCATACCTTTCTAACGCCTAATTGTTATTGTGTCCCCTTGAACTGAAATTTTGATTTCTTCCTCCTCCTTGATCTGGACGCTTTCTTTCTTCTCTTTGAAAATTGTTTCTTCCTCTTCCTCTTCCTCTGAATCTTGGATTTCCTCTTCCTCTGAATCCTGGATTTCCTCTTCCTCTACCTCTGCCAAATATTAATTTTGTTTCGAATGCATGCTCCAATGAGGTATTGTCATTCATGTT
This sequence comes from Pseudotsuga menziesii, assembly GCA_001517045.1. Lineage (NCBI taxonomy): Eukaryota > Viridiplantae > Streptophyta > Pinopsida > Pinales > Pinaceae > Pseudotsuga > Pseudotsuga menziesii. The sequence continues at coordinate 420,394 of LPNX010623040.1, forward strand.
TATCATGTCTTCATAATTCTTCAAAGAACCAACCAACTCATCTATAGAATAATTAGTTAAATCCTTGGATTCCTCTATTACCACAAAAATTGCATCGAATTATTTAGGTAAAAATCTTAAAAACTTTTCTACAACCTTTTTCTCTATTAGCTCATCACTAGTTTTCCTTGTTTGATTAACCAAATCCATAACAAAATATGTGAATTGATCTAGTGATTCACATTCTTTCATTTGCAAATTTTCAAATTCTTTTCTAAGTGCTTGTAATCTGGGTCTCTAGGATGTCCCATTCTTGTTTGGATATAGTAGCTGGCTTAATCCTTCCAACAAATGACTCACCCAATCCTTGTGCAATTATCTTCAAATCCCTCTTACTCTTTTGCGTATTTTCTTTAAGAGTATTCTTATAATCTAGACTCAAGGTAGACTCATCTTGTGGTTCAGTATACCCATTTATAACTATGTTTGATAATTCACATGAATCAAATGCCAATTTCATTCTAAAATCCCTAGTATCATAATTTTTGCCAGAAAATATTGATTGTATAGGTTGATTTATGCTTAGTGCCATAACTTGTGATTTATTTTCAATAAAAAAAATTGATATTATTTCAAAATAAAACCTTACTTGTAAACAACCAGTTTCTCTTATATTTACGACTCCAACGATTTTTGAATCAGATCTGCAAACACACTCTTTGACTGTACCTCCAATGCCTTAATAATAACAATACAACTTTCTATCGTCTTTCTGTGAGCTATGTGATCTCCTTCATAGGGTATTTACCTTCTTGTGATGGCAAATGGGTATGCAACTTAACTTCAATATCTCCTATGAATGCACCTATCTCGGAGCCACAATCCATCTACATCCTTGCTTTGATACCATTGATGGTGGTAATAATTTGACGGGAAAATCGTCTGTCATGAGGTGATTTTCCCATCAAATACTGTCCAAACATCATAAGATCGTTATGATTTTGCTTTGAAATTGTCAAAACTGGTTATAGATTTGTCAAAACGTCAAATTTAACAAGTTGTTTTAGTTTAAGATGATGAGCATAGAAAAAATACATAATAAAAAAATGAACTACAACAAAAGAAAACCAATTTTTTATTGCATTGCCTTAAATGTTTACATTCACCTCCTTTTATAGAGGTCTTAGAAGAATACATAAATTTCCAGAATTTATTTTTCACGTTTCTTCCTGGACTCTTCTATCACCGACATTTCTGGATGAAGAGTTATAATGCAGGCAATTGAAGAAGAATCTGGACATTGACTATCGATATTTCTAGATGGAGAATTTCGATGGTGAAGTTGGATAATTTGATGCAGACGGTTGGAGAGAATGGAGGCAGTAGCAATTACTAGATAGTTATAAAAAGTTATCATGCCAGTCTTACAATAAAAAATTTAATCTTCCCAAGAAAATACACAGGCCAAGGAGCGTAAAACACTTTGGTCACACAACAATATCACTCATAAAATATATATTGATCAGTGGCAAGGGAAATTGAGATTAGCGGGGACGATTGGAATACATGCATTAACGTTAAATATAAAAATATATATATATGTTCAATATAATAATAATATATTTTTAAGGTCACTGCTAAACTCTAGCAAAGGTTTACATACACTACCCCCTCTGGATTTGAACCTGGAACCTTTTAAGAAGAAACACATGCTCTTAACCATTAGGCCCACTCAAAATTGACTTTTTTTAATAGAGATTCAATATATACATCAGAATTGACCCTTGGTATTAGATTCCAAAAGGTCTTTTGGACTCCTAGGTGACTTTTGGTCTCCCTTACACAATACTCTTATGTTTATATTGTAACTATACATCTTGTAAAATATTTGACTATGGAATTATAAGTTGAGTTTATTAATGAGAGATATCACTAGGCTTTGTGTATTTTTGAGATATGCTATATTTTTATCATTTTTTTAGTACATTGGTTGAGAATCTGCAGGAAGAGCAGTCCATCTATTTGTCAACCTTTTCAGCCCTATCTAGGCTCATCTTCAAGGCAATGACGATGCCTATGCCTTTCTCATCTCTTCTTCCATGGATAAATAGTAACAACATCCATGCTTCAAGTGACTCCTTCATTAGACATTAGAAGACTTGCTTTAAGAGGTAATCCAAATCAAATATTAATTTTGAGTTTTATTTTTAATTTTTTTTACTTATAGCTTTCATGTTCCTTGGCATCCATGTCCATACGTGTGTGGCTTCCTTTCGCTACATAGAGTAGTTGGTACTAGAGTATTTAAGACACCAACATTACATGTTTGTTTGTAATACCTCATTTATAACCTTAATGTTCTTTAGGATTGATGATATACTCATGTGCTTTTTCTTAAATATATAAATTAATTAGTATTAAAACACCTATAAAATTAACATTATATATTTGTTTTATGCACATAGCTCAACCTTTAACTACTTTAAGCAACCAATATCCAATTCACATTCATTTCCAAAACATTCCTCTCCTCCAAGATACTATGATCCCTTTTTACACATACAAAATCTTATACATAAAACCTTGAAAAAATGTGACTATTTTCCTTAATGAACAATCATCTTAATCTTTTAGCACCACTAACCTATCATAATATATTAGCTTTAATATTCGATTAAATATAATCTTAAAACTCTTGAGGATTAGGTACAACCATTAGAAAAATATTTTATATCTATTCAATTAGATAATAAAGAAAAGATTCCCTTAGCTAGGTTGAACCTTTCATCCAATGCTCTTTATAAAACTTCTCCCAAATTGAAAGCAAGTATGTATAGTGACAACGTTCGTATCAAAAGCATAATCAACATATCCTTGAGCATATGTTTGGTTTTCATAAGATATCTATTCACTTTGATTTATATGACTCCAAGCAATTAAAGCATAAAGTAAGTTTATAATGTTATATTTTAATGATGTGGAAGTATTAATGGTTAATATTATTATGAATATTGTATTATTTATATAAAAAAATTAAATAAAAAATATATTAAAAATATTATTATTATTTACTATATTTATTTTTGCGAATTGTAATGTATATTTTAATGATGTTTAATTCTTAAATCTTAATAGTAATGTATTATTATATATATTTAATAATATTATCATTTATATATATATAATTAGAAGAAAAGACAAACTTAAGAATAGTATCCATATTCATAATATTCATTTTTGCAATGTCTTAATTTAAATGGTTTTAGAATTGAATTTTATACAGTATTTAGATTTACATTTTCTTTGCTTAATTATTGTAATTCTAAAATTTAAATTTTATAAAATATTTAGATTTACATTTTCTTTAATTATTATTATTTTAAAATCTGAGTTATTAAAATGCAACGCTCAAACATAACTTAAACTAGAAAATATATTCAAATCCTTCAAGAAATATAGGATAAAGGTTAAATTGTTTATAAAGCCACATTCCATGTGTTCATAAAAATGTTTAAAATATATATGATAAAGGTTAAACGTTTATTAAGCCATCTCCACGTGTTCATGAAAATGTGATTTTGTGATTCAATTTTATATAAAATAATAATAATTTAACTTAATTTAAATGTTTATAAAGTCACATTCCACGTGTTCATAAAAATGTTTAAATACATATAATAAAAGGTTAAATGTTTATTAAGTCATCTCCACGTATTCATGAAAATGTGATTCTGTGATTCAATTTTATATATAAATAATAATAATAATTTAATTTAATTTAAAAATTATGATTCAAAAGAGTACTAAATTAATTTATGTGAAAAATTTCATAAAAATGTGATTTTGTGATATTTAGTCAAACATTATGAAAAAAATATTTTATTTTTGAAACAAGATATTTCTCTATTTAAAAAGGAAAAATGAAAATCTTTTATTTTTTGATAATATGTTTCTCTTAAATAAAATAAAGATCTTTCATTTTTGAGAAAATATATTTCTCTCTGAAAAAACCTAAAAAGTAATTTATAGATATGGACACACTGAATAACAACCATCTAATTAATTAGATAATAATTTATGGATCTAATTAATTGGATGATAATTTATGCATATGGATATACGCTACCTTGTAGATTCCAATAGAGGGTGTGGGAGGGTTTTGAATTATCGTTTGAGAAAATGCATTACTACAGGCTTTAAACTCTTCAGATTCGTTCATGTATTAGGCTTTGCGGGAATAAATTATGTAACCCCATAGCTGGAGGCATTGATTAAACAAGAAAACTCAATGTGAACGATGTTATTTCAAAGCTATGATTTGTTAAGGTAGCTTCAGTCAGTCCATGTCATGGCTGCATCTGTCGTTACAGCAGTGCCATTACTAATCCCATATTCATATACTCAAAACCAGAGACGTTCTCTCAAACCCAATGGGAAAAGAAAGATGCATTTGACGACCAATATTGAATTGACTTTACACGAGAGGAGATTTAACAGCTCAATAACTGCAACTGTAATAGAATTCAGCCAAAACCCTAAAGAGAACTCTCAATGGCAATACATCGATTTCCCTTCTATTAGAGCGGATTTTAGGAGAATTTGTCTTGAAGGCCGAGTAAAGGAGGCATTGGATGTTTTGTATGATAGAAATATGCAAGGAATTCCGGCAGATTTTGATACCTATGCATATTTACTGCAGGCCTGCGCCAGTGCCAAAGCTTTAACAGAAGGCAAGCAAATACATTCCCATCTATTGACTCGTGGACTCAAACAAAATCGTTACTTAGCAACCAAACTCATAAATATGTATGTTAATTGTGGTAGTCTTGAAGATGCACGCCAAGTGTTTGACAAAGTATCTAAACGAAATTTGTTCTTGTGGAATGCTGTGATTAGAGGATACGCTAGTCAAGGTATGTATAATGAGGTTCTTGAGCTCTATACTCAAATGCAATTCGCAGGGATGAAACCCAATAAGTTCACGTTTCCTTTAGTTTTAAAGGCCTGCACTTTTTTAGCGGATCTACAGCAAGGCAAGGAGATCCATGATTGCATAAGGAAAAATGGGTTTGAATTTGATCCTTTTGTGAGCACTGCTCTTATAGCTATGTATGTTAAATGTGAACGTTTAATTTGTGCACGGCAATTGTTTGACAAAATGACTCAAAGAGACGTCGTCTCCTGGAATGCAATAATTTCGGGCTATGCTCAGGATGGAAATTTTGATGAGGTTTTGAAACTTTTTGATGAAATGCAGTTGGCTGGCTTAAAGCCAAATGTGATAACACAGAATGCGATGATTTCAGGGTATTCCAGGGATGGGCAGTTTGACAAGGCTATGAAGCTTCTTCGCCAAATGCAATGGGCTGGTGGAAAGCCAAATTTAGAAACATGGAATGCTATAATTACAGGCTATGCTCAGAATGGGTATTGTGTTGATGCATTAAAAGCATTCCAGCAATTGCAACTTACAGGTTTAAAGCCCGATTCTTTCACCTTTGCAAGTATCCTTCCAGTGATTGCCAACCTGAACTTTCTGCAACATGGTAAGCAGTTCCACAGTTACATAATCAAAGTTGGTTTTCAATCAGATGCTTTTGTTGCTAATGCCCTTTTGGATATGTATGCTAAATGCGGGTGTATCAGGAACGCAGAACAAATGTTTGATAAAATGTCTCAAAGGGATGTGGTAACATGGAATGCAATCATTGCAGGTTATGCCCAGAATGGGCATTATGATGAAACATTAAAAAGCTTTATTCGAATGCAACTAGAAGGTGTGAAGCCTGATTCATTTACCGTTGCAAGTTTTCTCCCTGCATGTAGCCACATAGCAGCTCTGCAACAGGGTAAAGAGATCCATAATTTCATTGTCAGAAACAGGTTTGATTCAAGCGTCATTGTTGCAAATGCCCTTGTAGATATGTATTCTAAATGTGGGAGTTTAAGGGACGCACATTATGTATTTGATAGTATACCTCAGAAAACAGTGGTATCTTGGAACACAATTATTGCAGGGTATGGTATGCATGGTTATGGTGAGGATGCACTCAGGCTCTTGTCTCAAATGGAACAGGAAGCCATAAGGCCCAATGACATAACCCTCATTGCAATTCTGACTGCATGTAGCCATGCAGGCCTAGTGAATGAAGGTTGGGAACAGTTTGATCGCATGAGCCAAATTCATGGAATAATACCAAGGGTTGAGCATTACACATGCATTGTTGATCTTCTGGGGCGTGCTGGACGCCTTGAAGAGGCAAACGTCTTCATAGAAAAGATGCCAGTAGAACCTGATGCTGGTGTATGGGGGGCTTTGCTTGGTGCTTGCAGAATTCATAGAAATATTGAGCTAGGAGAGCGAGTGGCAGGACACATTTTTGAGTTAGATCCTAAAGATGCTGGATATTATGTACTGCTGTCAAACATCTATGCGGCAGCCAGCAGATGGGCAGATGCAGCAAAGGTGAGAACAATGATGGCTGACAGAGGGGTGAAAAAGATGCCAGGATGTAGCTGGACTGAGGTCAAGCACAAGGTTCATGCATTTCTTATGGGAGACCAATCTCACCCACAATCAGAGAAAGTCTATTCAACATTGGAAGTTTTAATTAAGAAAATCAAAGAATTAGGGTATGTGCCAGACACAAGCTTTGTGCTGTATCATGTGGAGGAGCAGGACAAGCAACACATGCTCTATAGTCACAGTGAGAAGCTCGCCATAGCTTTTGGGCTAATTAACACATGCCCTGGAACACCTATTCAAATTACCAAGAACCTCCGTGTGTGTGGCGATTGCCACACTGCTGCTAAATTCATCTCAAATATTACTAGGCGAGAAATTATAGTAAGGGATTTGTATCGTTTCCATCATTTCAAGGGTGGATTGTGTTCCTGTAGGGATTATTGGTAATGCAAAGTGAAGGAGGCAACAAACGTGGGCTTGTTTATCAAAAAAATTGTGCATATTCTTGGCTTTGCTTAATTAGCCATGGTGTCAAAGATTGGTTCCTGTCCTTATAAGATGGCAAAGATTGGTTCCTGGGCTTACAAGATGTTATTTAGACATTTCTGGCTTTGGGCTTGTGTTCAACAATGTTGACAAACCCCCAAAATTTATCAAAATATCTAGAATTGGTAATATTGCAGCAGCATGACGGCTTTCAAGCTTCTTGTGATATATTCACATTCTCTTCCTATCCAAATCAGCTTGATGAGCCGATGTGATGTTCAGAGGCTCGGCATTTTCCTTATTTCTCAATTATCTCAGCCATGGATCTAACTTCACCACATCCAATTTGTCATCTTTGCTGTTTTTTTTCTTGTCCTTTTTTGTTTGAGCCGGTTTTATTGTTTTTTGGTTATATAATTTTTCCTTTTTGGCTAACATGGCTAGAATGTACTACTAGACTGCAGTGTTTGGAAATCCAAGGTCCTGTATTTTGAAAATGCAAGTAATAAACCCATTTCTTGCCTAAGACCTGCCAAATCAATAGCGATTTGCATGATCTCATAAGATAATGTTGTAAAACATAGATATGCAAACAAGTGGATTGTAAAAAATGGATCATAGTTTTAACGAGTGAAAGCATCATTAAACATTGTTGTCTTCACCCAGGGTATCTTTGGTGAGCTTGGATTGTTGTGTTTCCAGATTTATCCCTAATTATTGGGAAGAATATGAGCGTTTTTGCTCATGGGTTAACAAGAGGCTCCGACCACCAATGAATATGACTTCTCATTTGCTTGGAGAGATGTGTGAGTCAATATCATGGTTGGTAGTGAACAGTGGCTTGTTGGGTTGGTGAAAGCGGGTAGCTAATATAGCCCCCTTGGGTGAGCTTGGTTTGTTGTGTTTTCAAATTTATCCCTATTTCCAGGAGGACCGTCATTGGAAAGAATATGAGTGTTTTTGCTCGTGGGTTAATAAGAGGCTCCGACCACTAATAAATATGACTTCTCATTTACTAGGATAGATGTGTGAGTCAATATCATAGTTGGTAGTAAACAGTAACTTGTTGGGTTGGTGAAAGTGGGGAGCTAATGTAGCCCCCTTTGGTGAGCTTGAGTTGTTGTGTTTTCAGATTTATCCCTAACTCCAGCAAGACCGTCATTGGCAAGAATATGAGTGTTTTTGCCCATGGGTTAACAAGAGGCTCCGATGACCAATAAATATGACTTCTCATTTACTATGATAGAGGTGTGAGTCAATATCATAGTTGGTAGTGAACAGAAGCTTGTTGGGTTGGTGAAAGTCGGTAGCTAATATAGTTCCCACTAGGGTTCAAGTCTACCAAGTTACATGCTTGTGCTTGTATTCATGCTTGTAGATGTGCACTAGTGTATACAACAATTTTTCGATGCCAAGTGTGAATCCTAAGCAGCTTGGGTGGAATAGATACTATACTGGGATAAGAGCTCGCAGCTGATAAAACTGTGATTATGAACCGGAGAATTATCTGCGCTAAGAGTCATTTTGTGTCAACGCATTTCGAACCTTCAAGCTGAGGTTCATCGGGACAAATCCATTTTATGAGCTTGAGGTTCTTGCATTTTGTGACAACAGTTTTGTCTTGATGAAGAACCTCAGCTTGAAGGTTCGAAACACATTGACACAAAATGACTCTTATGCATTTTTTCACAACAGTTGAGTCCTGATGAAGAGCCTATTGATTAATTTGTCATTCATGCCAACAGTGTATGGTCATTGATGCCAACTATTGAGTCCTCGGTGCCCCTTGTGAAGCCCCTGAGGGTTAGTGTTTAGTTTGTGGTTGTTTTGTGCAAGAGGAGCCCTTTTGACCTTGTCCAAGCCCAAGCTTGAAGCCCTTGGAGGCCTTGGAACAATGACAAAAGCCCTGGTTACCCATTGACTTGCTCAAGTGCCCCTAAGTTGTATCTTGGTCCCATTTGAGTCCATTGTCGAGTTCCTTACTCATGGTTGATATTTGGTTACTAGTCTTTGTGCTGCTTGTTATGCTTGTACTTGTCTTAGTCTCTTGATTGGTTGTTGGATGGATGATGTGGCTCATGTGTGTAAAGTATTTGAAATGTTGATGGTGAATCCCGTTGCTTGCGTTGGATGGTCTTGAGGTTGTTAAGTTCTTGTGAGGTCCTTGAGTCCACAATCTTACATCTTGATACTCTTGCATGTGAAGACTTAGGTGTTGGAACCCACACTGATGGTGGTATATTGGAACCCATTCTTATGGGGTCCTTGGTGTCCTTGAAAGTTTAAGTCTTGAACCCACATAAATGTTTTGATGTCCTTTGGACGCTATATGGTCATTGCCATGTAGTAGCCTTATGATCATGCATATGAAGCCCATAAGGTGTTGCAAACTAGTGGTGAGGTCTTTGTACCCCTCTTTTGGGGTGTTGGTACTCTTATAGTGATGAAGATATATAGTGGAACCATTGGATATGTTTTTAATGATATGGAGACCTTGAACCATGATGATGTATGGTCATATTTGTGGTTATATGGATATTGGGATTTAGATAGAGGTAGAGCTCATGGACGTGCCTTGATATGTTGAAGAAAACTTTGAAACTCTTGTAGTTGGTGGTATGGTCTTTTGCACCCTCATGTGTGGGGTCTTTGACATCCTGAACAAATTGATGATTTTAAGGGTATTGGACCATGGGATTGCAAATAAACCCATCATGGGGAGATAGCCCTTGCCGTTCCATTTCCAACGGTAGGTGGCACGTCACATAGCTCCTTACGGTTGAAGAGATATGAATTTTTGAAGTTGGGGTACCCCACCCTTTTGGGTGAACCAACTAAACAAAATAGAATTTAATTATTTGTAATTTTGAATTGCATGTCGGCTCAAGGTAATATTTTTTCTCTATAACCCATATAAATAGAATATCAAGCATTTCATTTTTTCATCACCACTTCTCTTATGAATTTCGCACATTTTGGAGAAAAGTGCGAAATTGTGTGACAGAAAAATTTATGGGCATCTTCACTAAAATAGGCATAACTTTCTCATACGAAATCGGAATTACAAATTTTTTGGCTCGTTGGAAAGCTTGTTACGAGGGCTGTGTGATGACAGGATATAGAGTTTCTTTTGGGTTTTCTACTTTTTCTCCATCTTGTTATCTTCAATAAGGTATGGTTCGTGCTTCATGGTTTCTCTTGTAATGGCATGTCTCTCATGGATAGATTTCATCTTTGATCTTAGTATGTGAGGCTATATATTGGTATATCTCTTTAAAGTCATTCAATATGTTATGGAAGCTATGGTGATGGTTTTCTTGGCATAT